>CAKNEV010000057.1:0-111900 GCA_930272055.1 Rhizopogon roseolus
GGCAAATTTACTTTGACATGTCCGATGCGCTAGTTTGACAGTTGCGCTATGCGCGGGAACTTCCGAACCGAGTTTGCATTCGTACGTCCCTTACTGCGCCACAGCGCATACGCTCAACAGTAACGCTCCACGAGCAGGGCCTCGCATTCGGTGTGCGAGGAATCCGTACAGTGAAGGATGTGTGAAACAGAAGATGCGACAATCTCTTCGACCTTGGAAGCAACGAAGAGACACATAATACCAACAAGCTGTAACTTTGCGAGGGAAACGACTCGGGAGACAAGAATCGGTCGACTATGTTCGCACAAAGGAATAATGTCTCCAGAAGAGCATGTACTTTGTTGACAGTACTAATACAATAATTATAATTTGAACAAAAAAGAAATTGACTGAGAAAAAGGCTCTTAGGCGGAGACTCTCCCGCAGCCATGGTTTCAAGCATGACAGGCAGGTATACTCATTCGATGCACTACAAGACAGTTGTCAACATTGAAAAGGGAAGTGTGATAATTCGATATATATAAAAAGAAATTGGCTGAACTTATCAAAAATAGTCTCTTAGGCGGGGGAGACGAACCCCGATTTCCCGCAGCCATGGTTTCACGCACAGCAGGCAGTGTACTATCCGATGAGCAAAAAAAAGACTGAGCTTATCAAAAAAAAGTCTCTTAGGCGGGGAGTCCAACTCCAAGTGCCACACCGGAAAGAGAGAAGAGGGAATATTCGTTTCATATACAAAGACCGTACAGCACATGCTACAGTTTGTCGTATGTATGTATGTGGAAGGGGCTGGAAGGGACACAACATTAGAATGAACACCGGAAAAAGGGCTGATAAAATCAGAGACAAATGAAATGAAAAAAGGATAAAACAAAAGGTACGCCTGAACGCGAAAGAAAGAATATACGATGACGGCAGCGGCAGAAACAAACAACAAACACGAAATAAAAGAATACGATGAATATGTGATGTGTATGCACCCCGATATGTAGAACCAATGTTCCGCCAAATACATCTACGTACAAGAAATGGACGATAAATGATGTGTGAATGAAAGACATGTTCAAGGCGGCGCAGGTAACAGGGCCGGCGGTCGTGGGGGCTTCACACGGAACTCGCTGATGATGCATACGTGACTATCAAGGACGTCATTAAGCGCATAAAAATCTCAAAAACGAGGGGACTTACTCCGACGGGAAATGAGCGTTCGGGAAGCCTACCACTTTTTCCAAGTAACCCCGGTCCACTTCTCCCAGTACCGCATTCACAGCCAGATTCCCGGTCGAATACCATATATAATCAACCTCGCCCTGGAAGCTCGGCGTATAATTTGTCAGCGTGAGCTCACCCGTGGCCGCATTAGCGCTCTTAAGCCCCAGACGATGCCGCAGCCCGTCGGTCGTGTACCGTCCATACAAATGACTCATAAAGTCCGGGTGGTCCGGTGGCACGCTCCCATTTGAGAGGAACTCGTACACGCCCGAGGATGGAACGCTGTTAAAGTCTCCAGAAATGATCAGCGGAATCTTGCTTCCATCGCTATAGATGGGTGACCGTGGCATGTCCGGCTTCGGGGGCAATCGTGCAAAGTTGGTAGCGATCTTCTCAATCTCGTCGACAAGGAGCGCGACCTGGACAAGTTTGACGTCGCGGTAGGCAGGATCCCAGTGGATGTGGGCGTTGGCAAGAATGATGCGAGTGCCGGTTTCTTTAGCCTCAAAGAGACAGATAACAGCAATGTGGTCTTTGCCTAATACGCGGTTAAACATGTCGTCGGTCTTCTTAAAGTCCGGGCGCTGCATTGCGACAGTGCTGAACTCAATGAGCTGACGTTCGATGAGGTTGTACCTTGTAGAGGAAATAAATAGAAAGACCTCAACATGAAAAGGGTACTCACTTATTGGCCTTGTAGAACGTCGCACAACCATCGACCTGTCGCCGATCTGTATCACTCATCGTCTTATACCTACTCTTCGGCCAATAAACTCCTTCGTACTCCTGCCCCTGCAGATGCTTCACAAAATAGTCCTCGTACTGTGCAATATCCACCTCCTGCAGGCACAAAAAGTCGGCATCGTAATTCATTATCTCCGTCAATATCAGCTCCTTCCTGTAATCCCAGCTGAGTGCCCACGAAGGCGTGTATCCATACAATCGCTCCGTCGCATACTTCTCGCAGAGAATGTTATAGCAGAGGACACTGAAAGTCTCAGTAGAAGGATCCGCGGCAAGGACTTCTCGTTCTTGTGGGGAAAGGAGGGACTTCCAAAGACGCTCTGGTGGAGGGGGTGGGACAGGGCAGCTGTCACGCAAGTAGGAAATGAGGGCAGGGGTACCGTCCTTCTGTACAATTGCCTTGAGAGACGCGTCAATTGGGTTGCCCTCAACACCGATGGTCTGCAGTTGATGCAAGCCACCAAGTTCAGGTGGGAGAGTCACGATGTGGTTATCAAACAAGTATAGTTCCTTCAGCTGGGTAAGCATGCCGAGCTCTGGCGGAACCGTCGAAAGGTTGTTTCCACTGAGATCGAGGACCTCAAGATGGCGGAGCTTTGCGATCGCAGGTGGCACCGAAGAGAGGGCGTTGTGGTTCAGATAAAGGTTAATAAGGAATGTAAATGTGAAGAGAGGAGAAGAAGGTGGGATGGTTTTAATGTTGACGCCACCCATGTCAAGTGAGCTCCAGGTGTTCTGTGGAGGTTTGGCAGTAGGCCGCGGGGCCTCGGCAATGGGGGCAACAGTGGAAGAGGGATGATTGATGCCACCATTTACGATGCTTGGTGAGCCAGTATCCGATGCAGGAGAGGACGAGGGTTGTGGCATTTCAGGCAAGGTTTTCGAGACAGTGTCAGTGACGTCAACGTCCGCACTAGGACTCGGCTTTACAAGGTTAGGATTTGTAATAGGAATGGAGGATTTGACGACTGTGCGAGAGGCCAATGCACTCGCACGAGCACGGTGATGTGAGGAACGAGAGGACCTGATCATCTTTTGGATGCATTAGGAGAATAAATTGAAGAATGGTACTCAACGTACGTCATATTTAAGAAGCTGCTGCTGCCAATGGGGTGTTATGATCTGACTGCCTACGCTGCCTGGTGAGCCCTGATTCATGTGCTGTGAGTGAATGTGGCCATTTGGTGGGGAAGGGTAGTGAGACAAAGAATTCTGGTGCTGGTGGTGCGGAAGTGGAGGATGTGAAAGGGGGTGATGCGGGTGATGTTGGATTGGGTTGACTGCGCCATTCGTGTAGAGCGAATAGCCTGGAGATGGGGGAGGGGGGCCAATATTCTGTTGAGGATGGTGCGTATGGGTGTGATTGCGAGACCAAGGGGACTGGTCTTGAACATTCACATGGTGGGGGTGGTTCGTGAGCTTGTGTGAAATTGCGGGCGACTGCGAAGGGTAGAACATTGCATCTGGGCCAGCACAAATATCACAGGAAATATGCAAGGCGAGGATATACTACAAGACGTACGTCAGAGGTTTGCGAGTATAAACAGAAGAAGAGAAAGAGCAGACCAAAGACTGTTTAACTCCTGAGTGAATATGTTGTACGCTGCCGTCGCCGTCGTTGTGTTAGTCGTGTTATTTAGTCCTCGTCGTCGTTAAAAGTGATAGACAAGCTCGACAACCAAGTAATCCACATGTCACAGCAATGCCGGCGTGACCGGGTCACACATCCATTTCGGGTGTGTGCCCTTAGCACAGCCCCTCTTAATCGCGTACACCTTTTGATCGCGAATAAGACTTACTCGTACGATGATTTATTCAGATACATAAGACAGTCATATCGAAAGTCATATCCACCCCCATTCTCCTCTTCTCCTTCCATCATGTCCGTCTTCCAAGCAACAACCTCTGCTCCAGTTAACATCGCCTGTATAAAGTGATCAATCGTCCACTCATTCATGTAGATCAGATCTAACATATCTTTAGATACTGGGGCAAGCGCAACGAGCAACTCATTCTCCCCACCAACTCCTCCCTCTCCGTCACCCTCAGCCAGGACAACCTCCGTAGTACCACTACTGCCCGCGCTGACCCCTCCTTCACCGCAGACTGTCTATGGCTCAATGGCAAAGAAGATAGCATCAAGCCCGGCGGTCGCCTCCACACCTGCATCACTGAAATGAAGCGTCTTCGTGCTGAATTTGAAGCCGCAAATCCAGATCAACCAAAGGTGCTTACTGTCGCATCCCCTCGCGTCCAATCACTAATCAACTCACCCAGATTTCCTCCTTCAACGTGCATATCTGCTCCTTCAATAACTTCCCCACAGCAGCTGGCCTCGCATCCTCCGCTTCAGGTTTCGCAGCTCTAGTATACGCCCTCTCTAGACTCTACGTCCTTCCGCACAGCCCAGAGGATCTCAGCCTCATCGCCCGTCGTGGCTCCGGTAGCGCATGCCGCTCCCTCTTCGGTGGTTTCGTTGCCTGGGACATGGGCCACGATGATGCTACCGGCTCAGACAGCAAAGCCCGCCAGGTTGCCTCTGAGTCCCACTGGCCAGAGATGGAAGCCCTCATCTGCGTTGTGAATGACGCAAAGAAAGGCACTAGTAGTACCAGCGGTATGCAACGCACCGTCGTCACCTCCGCGCTCCTGCAGCACCGCATCAGCGACGTCGTCCCCTCCCGTATGGCCGATATCGAGCGCGCCATCGCAGACAAGCGCTTCGGCGATTTTGCAGAGATTACCATGAGGGACTCCAACCAGTTCCATGCAGTCGCCCTTGATACCTACCCGCCCATCTTTTACATGAACGACGTTAGCCGCTCCATCATCGCCGTCATCACCGAATACAACCGTCTCTCCGAGGAACCCAAGGCTGCTTACACGTACGATGCAGGCCCAAACGCCGTCATCTACGCACTCTCCCCCAATGTCCGCGAGATTGCACAGCTCATTCTCTACTACTTCCCCCAAGCGGAGAAGGTGGTTATCGGAGGGCAGGAAGTGGAAGCAGCACTGCCACAGGGCTTCAACGAGGCTGTAGCCAAGCGCTGGGAATTGGGCGCCGTCAAGGGGCTTATTCATACCCGTGTAGGCGATGGCCCCCGGGTGTTGAGCGACAGTGAAGCATTGTTGAATGCCGAAGGCATGCCTAAAACACTTGCGTGAAGAAAAAATAGGATATGATCTTCTTAGCGTATATTAGGGCGGATCCTGTTGCAATTATAGATGTACACATTTTACTCCTGGCTTTTACCCGACGAACGTGCCATACCCCGCCTGCATATTCAAGTCACCTGCCTAGTCTTGGTTCGTGCGCAACAAGCCTTTCGCCTCATCGATATTCTTGACAGTGATACGCGTATCCTGTGGTACACGATCGAGTGACTAATATTCATCGAGTTTAGAGTAACGCAAAGATCTACTATCACGACATTGTAGCAAACATACATGAGAGTGGTGCAAGGGCATACTGTTGCGCAATGAATTCACAAGTCGCTCAAACTCAGGGATTATTCCTGTGCTCACATTTGGCCTTTTACATCACACTCGGTATCACATCATTCTAAAGAGGCCCTTCTCATATCCATGACACTAACATACAAAGCTGACTCCAGAAACTACCGATCTAGAACTACAAATATGATGTGAACAAACTAACACAAAACCACAATGACGATATAATTCATCAAACTTACACACCAGCCTAACCCACCACCAATCTCATATTCCATCCTCCGCATCCACCATATTCAAAAGCGACCCCATCGGTTGCTTCTCATCTTCCCCGATAAACTGCAACAAATTTTCAAACACTTCCGTGCGCTGCCTGAACCTCTCAGCTGACAGCGGCTTTGTCGAGGAATCCCGTAGTGGAATCTCCTCTGGATCCTCGTCCATAAGAAGCATAGCGTGGCGTCGCTTTTGTCCACTCAAGGTCATAGTGACCGACGCTCCTTCGTCAGGCATCTCCTCGTCGTCCTCGTCCTCGTCATCTAGTCGACTCGTCCATGTCTCGTCGGGCGTGTTGGGGCGCGAACGCTTTTTTGGAGGCTCTTCACTAAGCTCTGCAACACCTTCCTTGGATGTACTTGCAGACTCAGCGGAGATATCATCTGTGATCGCAGGAGTCGAAAAGAGATGTGCCAGGAGTGCTCTAAAAGTGCTCGTCTCCTCGGGGTTTGTGTGGTCAACCACCGCGAACACTTCTGTCTGTAGAAAACGCAGGGCTTTCACCGCGGGCTGTTCTTCGCACATTTCTCGAAACCTATAGCTATTAACATAAATAACTCTTTGAATAAACTTCTGACTTACTGCTGTTGGCGGATGCGGTATTTCCCTCTCCTGATGATTTCATCAGGCGCAGCTCTAGAGAGTAAGTGTACACGCCATTAATGTCATAGGCGGGAGCACAGCAACCCTTCTCACCTCGAGAGCTCCATAGTCCAAAAATCATCCAACCTTGTTTCCTTTATCACCGTCCTCGGACGGTCACCACCTCCCTCTTCCTCCAGCTCCATCTCTTCCGTCACTGCAGTCACATCCCCCGCATTTCCACCGTGCATAAAGAAACGCTTTGTTCCTTCATCATATACCACTTGATGTGCATATCGTGGGCAAGGTACTTCGACAGGCTCTCCACCCTCTTTTATTACCTCGGGTAATATTTTCGTCCACTTCCCGGGCTTTAAAGGGTGCGTGTATCGATACACCCAATTCGGTGTGTCAGTGTGTAGGCCGGTACGGGGAGAAGTGGGATGCGGACGAGTGAGGCCACAGAACCTAAATGAAATATCTTATGGAGCGACGACAACAACGAAAAAAAAGAACTGGGTCACATACACATAAATCTCCTTCAACCGTGAATCTATAATCGCCCGCTGAGTAAAACATGGGTCGGGACCCCCACTTGCGCTGGAATTGCTGAACAATTCCGTGAGAGTGTTGCTCGAGATGTCGTAAGCATACATGTCGGACAGATACTTTTTATCACGCTGCCCCGCGAAAATAAAAAGGGTATGTGATATTGGATCAAGAACCATCGAATGACCTGCCGTTCTCTTAAGAATGCTTGAAATAGTGACATGGATAGTCAGGCTTACCAAAGCGGGGTGAGATTGGCGGCTGCACTGGCGATAACAAGGACGATGCAGGCTGAGGTCTGCATACAATGAGAATGCCAAATCATCAACAAAGACAATCCTCACTGTAGGAGTTTCCATTTGCTCGTCCGGACGTTGTAGCTATAAAGACCGGAGTACTTCGCCGGATCCCAGTCACCATCAACCACGAGTCCTCCAAACACATAAAGTATTTGAGCCTCGCAGTCCATCACCATTTGGTGGTCAGATATGAGTGGTGGCCCACCGCAGGACTAGGCATTTGGTTAAATAACGTCCATGAACGTCAGCTCGATATATCACTACTCACCGCTGTATCCCAGGACAACAAGTCCCATTTCCCAGCATCTAGTCCTCGCGTATGATAGCGGTAAAATTCCGAGGTCTCGCTCGACCTAGGCCCATCCAGCGTCTCACCTGCTCTTCTGAACAACTCCTGATGTTCATCTGTTTTCAAGATATCCCCGTCACCATGTCGACCCAGGAGATATATGCAACCTGACTTTGTATCATAAACCATTTTGTGACACGACCTTGCGACAGGTCCATTCTTCTCAAGAGATGTGCTATGACTTATCACCCGCCATCGCTCAGCATTCACGTCATACACCCAGAAGTCGTCAAGGCTTTTCTGCCCGTCCCAGCCTCCAAGAAGGTAGATAAGTCCATTCTCGGGGTCGAGTGCCATTGCGTGACCGCCACGTTCACTTGGTGCATCGCCATCCGCGTCTACGCCGTAAAGCCGTCTCCATTGCGAGTGCGGTTGACAAAATTGGATATACGCGTCTAAAAGGCCTACCGAGGATGCTTCGGAGAGAAGCGCCTCGGAATCGGACCATTTCCCCTGAAGAACGAGACTCGAGTGCAAAGCTGTGACGATGGGATGCTCTACTTGGATGTTCGAGCGTGCCAATATGTTTTGATATGGGGTTAGTAACCTCCGCTGCCGCAGAAGTTTGAGCACGTAGCGGAGTACTACCGTTTCTCGATACTAAGGGTTGCCTGTTGAGCGAATATCTTCCCATCATGCAAAACAATTCATAGCAAACCTCTTCGTATCGCGAGCGGATCTCTCCGACGTATGAAGGATCGGTGATGCCTGAAAGAGAGACATGCCAAATTGATGTATGAAAACTGCCTCCATGCGCTCTGAAACCTCGGTGCACCAATTAAGACAAACCGATAGTTGCAACGTCTCACTCACGAAACAGGTACAATCTTGACGAATTGCGTCGGGAAGCATATCCCGTCGCGATTCACATGCTTCAAGGCAAACGTTTCCGATATGGTGTCATCCTTGAGTTGAGTATCCAACGCCTGCACCATATGTTCTGGGTTCAGGCCGACGTAAACCATGAACTCCTTCAAATTGCATGGATGTTCTATGGTATGCACTGAGAGCCAAAATGCTGGAGGAGTGCGTTCACTTACTCCTGTGAAACTTCATCCACAAGACTCAGTATTCACAGCGACATGCAAGAGTGATCGGTTTTACCTTTCCAAATGTTATGCTTTCTTCACGTCATCAAGTGCGGCATACGTCATGTCAGGGTGTGGACGGGGACGGGAAAGAACGAGTGACTCACTGATAACACTAAGTGTGTCCAACTTCAGCAGGATCCACTGCTTCGCTGCGGGCGATTGTTGCGCGCCGCTCCATCTGCTTGATTGCTCATGTGGCGCGTCCACAAGTATGTTTTCCGGAACGTAATTCCCGCTGTGCTTCGAGCATCCGCTAATAGAATAAGAAACGACCTGGGCAGGAGGCACAGTTGGTTGGCTAGAAGATGCCCAGGCAGACATTGTGTGAACCGGTTGGTCGAAGGTAGTAGAGGTATGAAACAGAGATTGCACTAAACCATCATGTGTCAACAAAGGGTCACCGAACAAACTCATGTGAGTGCACTAGTACTGTTGCTCAATTCTTAGTTCAACTTAGCCGTCCGAGTCCGCCAATGCGCACTCGCCTCATCGCAGTTCACGGCGGCCAAGGTGGCATGAGTGCGACGCTGCGAGCTCACCCGGCCACTCAGCTTATACTCATAATATCTTCTTTCTGCGAGGTGTCTTGGGGAATATAACGATTATCCTATCAGCTTGCCTACGCTTAACCATCGGACTCGCCAACACTACATAGCACTCCAGTGCCTCATTCGAGTCAGTACCTACATCACTCAAAGGTGTCGCACTCGCAACGCAACCTTTCCTTGCCTTCCTCAGCAGTCCACTCATCTCTTGGGTTCTCATGCAATCAAAGCAAATAATTCTAGACGATGTGCTCGAAGTCGGTACGAATAATAGTCTACGTCAGAATCTAGAGTAGATGAATCGCTCTATCTTTCAGGACTTCTGGTCATCAACAGTCTGCATAATCCAAGGCTCAGAGGCGACAAATTGTTCGGAAGGGACACCTAGCTCGAGGAGCTTGGCAAAAGCTGCAGAGAAGCTAAAAAAAATTAATTAATTAGCATTTGAGTGCGCTGATAAACGAGCGACGCACTCGTGGAAGAACAGGTCAGCATTATCAGCGTAAGCCTTCGCGTACTTCTTGAAGCTCTTGTCCTGGGTAAGAACGTAGTCGGTTCTAAAAAAGATTTTAGCCAATATTGACGAAGAATGCTCGAATGGACGCACGGGAGCATCATAAGAGATTTGGTCTTTTTATCCTCAAGCTGCTTAGGTCCACCCCACTTCCTCCACACCCACCTGTCCGAATGATGTTAGTACCTGGACTCGTGAAATGGTCAAATATTTACTTCTCATCGAACAGGAGCTTGTAATAATCATTAGAGAAAGTGGTAGGGGAGAAAGTCCAAGGACCATCGAAACCCGAGCTGGATAAAAACTACATCAGTAATAGAACACGAAATACAGTTCAAACATATATACCGGTCAGTGTGGCAACGGCCGAGAGCATGAGCACCACAGAGAGCAACTATCTCTTGGTCGTTGAAGCTACATCAAATCGTGTCAGCCTCCCAAAAATCGCCAACATGAATCACGACTCACCCCATGCGATAGAAAATCTAGCGAAAAGATGTCAGCGCGTCAGCTCGTATTCGATTGCGAGAAGAAAAAATAACGCACATCCCGAATATGCGGAGCTCCTTGGGAAGCATCAGGAAGACGACCGTCAGGGGTTGCTTGTGCTGCAAAGCCATCAATGCGACCCGGTCTCCAAGGAACCTTGGGGCCAGCCATCTCCTGAACCGCAGCGACTCCAGCAAGCGTCCACAAGTCACCATAGCTGATCCAATCAAACTCTTTCTTGACCTTCTCCATCAGGTCGCGGGCGACGTGCAGACCCGCATTAGCACCGTGGAGAGCTTCGGGCTCGAAACGCATGGTCGCGTAGTTGCTACGTGTTACGTAAGGCGGCGTCTTATCGAATGAAAGAAACTAACTGACCTTCCGCCTGTGCCAGTAGTCTTATCGTACGTGCCAGATGCGTGCCATGCAAGGCGAAGAATCACAGGGCCGAATGAGCCGTCTAAGAGAAACACCCTGAGACAAGCTATGAAACTAAGCGCACGAATACCATACAATCGTAGTCACCAGCATCGTCGATAATATCAGCAATGCGATTGTACACCTAACAAAAATAAAATTGGCCTCAGACTGAACCGAAAGATGTAAACGCACTTTCTGGTAGTCTTCCTTTGTCGGCACGAACTTTGTGGCAGCTTTTGCAGACTGGGCAGCAGACTTCAGCGCAGTAGAAGTCTCCTTGGCGGTATCCGAAGATGACGCGTAGAAGTAGTACGCAAGACCACCGCCGACAGCGACTGCACCCAGGCCAACATAAAGACCAGTGCTGGACTTGGTAGCGGGAGGAGGATTTGTAGAATACTTGCGGAAGGAAGACGTGCGCAGCTCAGCACGCCTGAAGGAAACAGAAAATATTTGTCTGCGGAGGGGAGCACGAAAGGCAACGAAAGACATGGTAGGAAATAAACTGAAAAATGGGGCGAGGATGAAGTGAATCACGCCTGGGCCACCTGTAGTTACTAATTATGTTCGGATGAAGTGTATTGGTTTACATAATAGTATCACCGTTATCGGCTCCCTGCTAGCCAATCGTACTCTGCCAGATGGACATTGGCCTTTTCGAGGTTATTTTCGGGATACGCGAACTTAAGTTCTAGCGCAACGGAGGACGTGTCGTTTGCAACAAGTTTAGCGGGTTCCTTTGCGATGGACGAGCGTTATTAATGAACTTCTCGAACGTCTTCACACGCTTCGAACACTATCTGAATCTCTCACATGATCACCATACGCGATGTCGAGGTGTGCAAGTCTAAGTATAAACCGATCTTCGCAGGGTTGCCTCCACGTGAATACGGTGCTTTACCTATTGTCCTCTTACATTCTGCTGCAAGTCTTACACAAAGCACTTCCTTCAACAAACTTCCGCCGGCTCTCTAGTGACCCTACTCAATTACCAAACAGTTTCAAAGCTATGCGTGTCATAGCATCCTAGCTCCAAAGGAACGTAGAACAGGCGCTTCTGTTGGGCGATTGAGCTCCTCTTCTCGACGGACTCTTGAAGTTCCCGGTGCAATTTCGCAGTGTCCTTTTGCGCCCCGACTTACTGCCGATTTCGAAGACGAATCACGATAGATCACGATGGCGCCCGAACTTGAAAGATTCAACAGGGAAGCCCGGTGATTCTTACATTGCCACAGTCCTTGAATGATGGTTCGGTTATAGTCGGTGTGCGCAGTTAGTCCAAATGGCTTGCACTCAAGTGCTCAGGCTTAGTACCGTGCTTTGTCCCTGAACCTTTGCACTGCTGTTAAATTTGTAGCTCTCCTCGATACTGAGGCGCGCTTCATCACGTGGCGTCGCAGGGCTCCAGAGCACAGCCTTGCAAACTGAGCGACAGCTCAGAGCAGCGCAGTGCCTCAGCCCTTCTTGGATAGCTTCATGATAGTTTCACTGAGTGATCGGACAGCAACGGCTTTGAGGTCATTGCTATACAGGACCTACGGAACCTAACTTTTAGGTGATTATCAGACTGATGCATATTGACGCCCTATGCACTATAAAGGCCGCGAAGCCCATCGGGAAACATCCCAGACACTTTGTCATACACCACACGTTCCATTGAAACCTTATCATGAATCCCTACGCAAGTCATTGGCCGCCTCAAGGACAATATAACCCCCATGTATACGTTCCCCCTGGATATTACAACCAGCCGTATTACAATGATCAGCCACAGGCATGGCAAGGATATTGTGTGTGCTTTTGTCTCCTTTACTCGAATATATAGTCTTACCAATATGTTATCTACTCGTCGACAGACGATCGCCCACGACCAGCGTCCAAATGGCCCACTCTACATCCTGCTCTTGCAGTAGACACAACCCACATTCGCTATGATGCCCGCAAGCCCCCGCGGGATGTGATTATGCTATCGACATGGCAGCAAATTAGCCATGTCCCTGCACTCACGGTTCCCACGTACGAAATCTGCATCATATCTAAGGCATTCCCATGGTCCATCAAGATTCCTGCAGCTGCCGGGTCTGTGGTCACATGTGGTGCAATCTTTGATGCATTGTATACAATGTTACAGCTGCCTATTGAAGACTCGGAGTGGGGGATCGTGATCCATGAGAAGTCGCGGAAGGAAGCAATAGAAAAAGCGGCGAAGACAAGGCAAGAGAAAGATAAGGACAAGCGACTGAAGAGAATTGATTGGCTCGGAGATACGCCAATGTTCAAGGGGTTGGAGAAGGACGGTGAGTTTGAGAAAAAGAGGATTTTACCCGGCAGTGCGGGTGTTGCAGAGACATGGGTGGTGAGATTTGGGAAACCGTGATGGTAACATATAGGACAGGTTTATCATGGGAGTTTCATGGCATTTTCTCCCCTCTTGCCTGTTGATTGCGTGTTACACCTAGTTTTACCAGGATCCTAGGCTATATAACCTTTGTCCACTTCATCAAAAAAAAAAGTTCATTATGTAGATTCTTAGGCTTTAGTCTGCACTGCATTCATAGGGAAGTCATATCCGAAACATGTTTCACATAGATGATCAACTGATTAAAATATTGATGTTCGAGGCTGTGGAGGACCATCTCATTTGTTTATCATCAACCGAATAGCCAAGAATAAGTAAGCTGAGTTACCCTCGACACCTCTTGATACGCATCAACAAACCTTTGCATGCTGTATATCTATTTCGAATTCAGCTGCATATGGGAGACTAATTGTCATTGTACATGTTCCATAGTACTTGTACGAAAGCCTTGGCCACTAACTTGCAATAATACTTGCAGTTTGCAATATTGGTTGGCAGTTCTACTGTCAGTTAAGGTTAGGGTTACACCCCTTACCATTTTTTTTTCCATTCCTTCACTCGACCATACGTCTACGGAGAAAAGTCATTCGGTCTGACGCTACAAAAGCTCAAGAGAAGCTTCGATGGTATCATTCCAGTACGCTATTCATGTTCAGCAAATCATCTGTATCTTAACGCACAATCTACAGATGTCACAGTTCGTATCTACCATCTCGCTCGGAATACGCTAACACTAACCCTCATCTCCGGCTAGAATGCAGTGACGTTGTAAAAAAGCCAAAGCTCAACCAACACCGCGGTTTCTGTCATGCACCCTTCGACTGCATCGACTGCTCGACCACCTTCCACTCCCCTGCTGAATACCAGGGACATACGTCGTGTATAACCGAAGCAGAGAAGTACCAGAAAACTTTATACAAAGGGCCTAAAACGGTGAGTTGGCCATCCCTATATGTTTGATTGTTTTTCATGCGAGCAGGGCGGAGGTTGGGGAGCAGCGCCTCGAGAGGATGGGCGCGGTGGGTTCCAAGGTCGTGGTGGATACCAGGCGCGCCCAACCCGTTATCAGGCTACTGGTGCCAACGGAACTCCATTAGGAACACCTCAGCGCATGTCACCCGTGTCCGCACCACCACCAGAGCCAGAGCAGTCAGCCATACCAATGAAACCGATGGGGGATCAGCCTCTCAAAGACTCAGCGCCGGAAATAAGTGAGATCAAATCAAAGAAAAAACCGAAGGATCAAAAGGTGAGCACGCAGTGGTCATTTCCCTATCTACGGTACGATGTTCATCTCGTAAAAGACATCGGAAAATACTGTCTCTCCTGAACCGCTACCTGCGTCTTCATCTCCGTCACCTCAAAAGGTGGAGAAAAAGAGAAAGGATAAGAAACACAAAAAGTCCACTGATGACGACACGACCGCTGTAGGCTCTGGTTTCGACGCTAATACCCAAGCAACGGTCGAGAAAAAGGAAAAGAAATCGAAGAAGAAGGAAAAGCGGGAAGTTGCCGCTGTTGGGAGCGAGGCTTCCGAGAGCCAAGTGGCCAAGGGTGAGGAAAACGACGAGAGTTCATCGAAATCAAAAAAGCGGAAGAGGGACGACAGAATCGCAGATGGCGCAGGTGACAGTGAGAAGAAAGACAAGAAGGGGAAGAAGAAGGATAAGTTCGGTGAAGTACCGGTGAATGGTGCCTCGACGGAGATAACCGCTAAGAAGAGGAAAAGGGACAAGTTGGAAATCAAAAACTCCCCGGAGGATGCTATGGACGTTGACGTAACACCTGCAGACGGATCTGTCGCATGTGTGGAGAAGAAGAAAAAGAAGCACGAGAAGCCTGTTGATATCGAGACGTCACCCGTCAATGACGATGCTCCACCGCTGGCTCTCGATGAGAAGACGGAAAAACAAAAAGAGAAGGAGAAGAAGAAAGAGGAGAAAAGGAGAAAGAAAAGATCTAATGAAGATTCAGAATCATGAGTAGTATCTTTGAGGTTTAGTGCGACACCCTAATATCAGTAGACTTCCGGATGACCAGCGATGAATATACCTTAGGAGTCTTGACCGCTCGAAAACGTGTCGTTAAAGCGGAACCATTCTCGATATCTTCAGGGGCTTTCGTAATCCAGTTTCCAAATTAGGTTGAAATCGATGCACTGATTAAGTGGCACTAGGGTTCTCCTTCGCTCTTACCCTCATCTCCTCATCACTAAACATTTCAAGTACTACTATGCACGCTATCCAGGTTCGTCGCACTGCTAGGGTAATCCTTGGACATTCTCAACGTCATTTCTCATTTCTAGCAACAATATTGGGCTGTTCGCGATTATCTAAGTCCAGTGCGTACTATATCACAATTGACTACCACTAACTCTAAGCAACCTCCAGGTCCTCAAAGAAAGTAAATTCAAAGAACATGGACGCATCACTCCAGGTAAGCCCCTAGCATAATTAAAACAAATGAACTCAGTCTCGCTTTCAGAGGAGTTTGTCGCAGCAGGAGACTTTCTGTCATACAAGTTCCCAGTATGGACATGGTATGTGCAATGACTTTCCCTAATCACAGCTCCACATGATACGATTACTCCATGCTTTAGGGAAAAAGGAGACGCGTCAAGAGCCCGCGATTATCTCCCCGCCGATAGACAATACCTCGTCACCAGGGGCGTCCCCTGCCTTCGGCGCGCCACCTCACTCGCTTATACCGATGCTGATGAGGACGCCGAGCGTCTTCTTTCATTCGGTGATTCCTCTTCAGGCGTTGCCGATGAATGGGTAGAAACGCATGCGGGGCGCAATTCCACGATGGACTCTGCTGCGAATCCAGGTGAGATCGATGACATCCCAGACTTGGATGGTGATGGGCTGGCAGGCGCGATGGCGAATGTGTCTATGGCATCAGACGCGGGTGCCACCATTGGAGAGACCCCAGATCTTGATGATATACCGGACATGGAGGAGGAGGAGCTCGAAGATGGCGAGGATGAGGCTACAATGGCACCGTCTGCACCCAAGCCAGGTGTGCCCGCATCCAGTGGCGTTATCGATGCATCGTGAGTTTTAACTCGTTGATATTTGTTCAAGCCAGATGCTAGATGAGATATTCAGGCAAGTGGGGGTTGCCAAGGGCAATTTGCTGCAAGTACGAACGTACGATGTAATGATCACTTATGACAAGTACTACCAAACTCCACGAATCTGGCTAATCGGATATGATGAGGTCTGTCTCCGTATGTCATTAGAGACGCCTACCCACGCTTATCCGTCACGAATTAGAATCGCTCGCCTTTGGCGCCATCCCAGATCTTTCAAGATGTTTCAGCAGACCACGCGCTGAAGACTGTGACCATCGAAGCCTTCCCACACTCCTCGCTCCAAGCAGCCTCCGTGCACCCGTGCAAGCACGCCAGTGTGATGAAGAAAGTCATCGAGCGGATGAACGCAGGTGTGGTACAAGAGCAGCTCGCTGCACGGAAGAATTCAGGCAAACTGCAAGACAAGGATAAGGACGGGAAGAAGAAATGGGCATTTGGGCGGAAGGGAGGCAAGGATGATAATTATAAGGGCGCGGGAGAGGACGAGGAAGTCGAAGGCATGCGGGTGGATTTTTATCTTGTGGTGTTCTTGAAGTTCATTGCGTCCATTGTGCCTACCATCGAGGTGGACTCGACGACAGCATTTTGAAGAGGTTGGGGCAAGTGGAGGATATACCCGCTGTATTTTTTGTGGTGGCAATTATAGTTGGTGTATGTTGTGCTAGGCGAGGTGTTCCGTGTATGTACCATAGAAATACTGTAGAGTTGGAATGCATGCTCGAGGCTACGATCAGCACATCAGGCCTTACAAAGGGGCGTAGTATGCAGTTGCAGCGCATTGCTGTAACAATCAGATCTGCCCTGGCAAGTGGCCACGCCACAAGAGAGACTAAATAAACCTTGCAATATATAATGAAGAGACGGTTTCAGTAAAGAAAGCTAGCGCTGAACTCCTGAAATATAGCTTGTAGTTGAAGTCCTACGATCCAACTTCGATACAGTATATTTCGTTCTCATGGCTCTCACCCAGTCTTTTAAAAGCATGCCTACCAGCAAAAACATGCAAAGCGGGTGAGTGATACCCCTCACCATGCCGCACCTAAACAGCAGCCCCCAGCAGGCTCAATCCTCACTCCTGCGTCACTTCCCACTGTACCTCTTGCCCCTTTCCCTCATTTTCTACCTTAACATCCCCCAGAGCAATCCTCATCCCTGCAAAACACGCATCTATAAGCCCTGCCCCACCTGCCATGCCCATCACAAGACTCGCCGCATAATAAAAGTTGGCGTTCCCACGACCTTCGCTGACCCAAAGGACGTGCTGCAGCGGAAGGAGGAGCGCCGCGTGCAAGTGGAGAAGTGTAGTTACTACGGGGTGGCGGAGGTCTGTGAGTGGATGTGTGAGTGCGAAGTTATGTTATGGAGGAGGGGAAAGAGCTTACAGCCGTGTACTTCGGGGAAGAGGGGCATCATACTTAGGAATAGGCCTGGGTCTGCGAGTGTGAGGTATGCTTTGAACGTCCCTAGCACGCCCACTAGAAGAAATGCAGCGTAGAGTGGGTCGTGTCTGCAAGCGTGTAGCGTGTTATCAACCCATCAGAACTTGTGTGCATAATGAATCTTACTGAAATTTTATGCAGATAGGTAAGATGTATATGATGAGGTGAACCTATTTGCTTGGTAGTGAGATGGGATGGCAAATTTGTATGGCGAGGACGAGAACGCACTGAGAAGACCATGAGAAAGAACGGTCTGAAGTGATCAAACATCTCAGTAAAGAAGTACCACCAGAGACCCGGGTTAGGCGTCAAGTCTGGAAGCGTGAAGCTTAAGGGTGTTTGCGTAAGATCTGGTAGCATTTAAAGGGTGAGTCACCTTGTGCCCCATGATGCCTTCATCCAACTCCAGCCCCCGCCTGCCATTATACAAGCTGCGCCCACAAGGACTAGCCAGTAGAGCATAAACTCACTGAAGAGTAATGCAATGCGGTTGAGGTTACCGTAGAACGGGCGCGGAGAAGCGAGTTGAGATGCAGGAGAGGTGACGAGGAGCATGAGGATTGGGAGGAGGAGAAGTATAGATGAGGGAGAGAGGTGGATTGTGAAAGCGATGACGAGGAGTGCGAAAGACGGTTTGCCTGAGATGTGTCAGCATACATGGTTACAGGGGCGGGGTTCGTGTACCTTCAGATGCGAACATGATAGCGAGGAGAGTCAAGGTATTTTCCAATGTGGAAGTTGACTGGGCAAGTGATGGAAGGAGGAGGTATGGATGAAGGAGATAGCTGGAAGATAGGTCAGACGCGTACTTGACGCGCTGTTGAGGAGACATACGCGCTTACGATGAGGCCGTCTGCGGTGGATGTGGTTCCCTTGTGGGGCAGTAAACCTTGCCTTGCTCGCCAAGTGCGGAGCAAGGCCCATGCCCCCACTGCATCCGATACAGCCCATATTATTGGGATGGGAGGCAGGATGGTAGAAAAGATGGAAAGGAGGAGAGGAGACTGTGGCAGAAACGCTCAGCATGACAAAGCGAGCCGTTGGAATGACATACGTGGTGAAAAGAGCCTCCTATGTATGGATCGACATTGTTTTCGAATAACCAGAGGCCCTCTTTCACTGATGGTATGGTGGGTTAGAAGTGGAGCGGTGGCAGGCAGTTGTTCAGTACATACAGCGAAGGTATGAGGTCAGTGGAGAGTTTAGTTGGTGGTCGTGTTTCAATAGATGTTGACCTGGGATTGGTAGAACAGCGAGTAGAAGACGAAGACACACCAGCACTGGCAGCGCTGCTGGTAGTCCATCCATCCTGTTGAAGGTTGAGTAAGACCGGGAAGGTGGTCCAAATAAGGCAGCTTAGTTAGATTCATGCCCGTAGGTATCCCGGACTTGAGTTGCTTCAACGCGGGTCTTTTTCTATTGTTGCTGACATCCACAGCATGGTATGACCACCCAGGCCAACTCCAATCCGTTGGGGCACCCGATCCATCCTAATACTGTCCACTACGAGTTATAATAAATCTGAGACAGTGGACAGTGCTTTTGCCATCCTTTCATATAAAATGCTCTTCTCGATCATCCCAACTCTACGCCGTAGCTTCCATGTTTTTTACTCCTCGTTCTAACTCGCATCCTGCCTTGCACGATGTCCGGTATTCAGGGTGGCCTGCTTCCCCGCGGCAGCTTCCTCATGGTGTTGCGTCACCTTCATACAGCGCGGCCACCCATATCCGTGAGCTTCAATTTTTGTTCTGTCTCTTTGTGCTCAGCCCCATTAGAACGTCAGCCTGTTCATCCACATGGTGAAACCCGCGCCAGAGCGGCTTCTTCCGCGCAAGGTAGCCACCCCGTTCTTTGTCCTATACGTGACCTTGATTATTTCTACTATCAGCCACACGATCTACAGACCTAGTGGATCCTTATGGATATCGACGAGGTAGCACTCGCCGTGCTCCATCTCTCCAAAGCGAATTTGAAATGCGCACCGGAGCTCGACACGATAAAGAGAACGCAGAGATCAGACGTATGCGTCCATCTTTGCTTCTGGCTTGCAATTTTTTCACCTGTACGCTTTATTAGACGACTCTCTTACACGACAAACAAAGAATCCAGCGCTTTCGAGTGTCAGTAAGTTTCAGTTTCGAGACGATGCCCGTGACCATAATTGATCCTTATACTTGCCACCAGCCTGCCCGCACCCGCTTCTCGCGCCACCACCATTGCCATTAATATACGACTTGCGCCAACCGCCTATCTGTCTCAGTTTTCCATCATCATCTCCATATGCAGGTCGTGGGTACGATGTCCTTCGCGTCCCACTCACGCCAGCACGGCCAAGACAGATACGGCTCATCAGTAGAGATTTTCCCTGGGCATTTGACATTGGCGATGTTCGTAGTCCCACCGAAGAAGGCGTGACATGCCTTGAAGTCCTCTCTGCACTGTACGCTGCCTTACAGCGCCCACTCATGGACACGGAATGGGGCTCTGCTGGAGATGATAAACACACCACTCTTATCACAGCTCGCGATCGTCGGCTAGCGATACTACCTGGGGAGAATTCCGGGGCACGCACCAGGCATACGGTGCACTTTGCTGATGAGATTCAAGGGCCTACACGGAGAGACCCTGTCGTACTCCGTGTGGACTGGCTTGGTTCTCATGTTGCATTTGGAGGACTTGTCAAGGACAAGGAGTTTGCGAGGAAGAGACTTATTCCGGGTGCTAAGGAGCCGCCTGAAACGTGGGTGGTGAATTTCCAGAGATTGGGAGTCTGACGTCCGGAGAGGAGATGTAGCAACCTTTTACATACATATATGTTTAATTGTGAGGATGCTAATGGAAGGATGAAATCTTTAACTTGGTGTGAGTTACAGGGGTTAATGGTCTTTATATGGTAAGATACCAAAAAATTAGCTTCGAGGCTCGAAGACACCTATCGCCATCGAATTCTCTACAGGTAGATAATCTGGTAGCTGCTCTCAGCTTCACAGGGAGCTGCACACCTTTACGATGGTCGTAGAAGCACACCACCATCACAGATCAACACTCAAGCAGGTCTGTCCAAGATCTTACGTTGCAAATCAGCTGCCATCTAATTTGTTACTTGATCTCCTCCTACAGAAAAACAAACCCTTCAAATCACATCATGCAACAAAATCTGCTCTTAAAGACATTGCAAAAGGTGCATTCCCCCTTCGATCTCAAGAGCTATGCTTACTAACTTCCTCTGACAGGTCGTACAATCCGCCAGAGCACAAAATCCCCCGTGGTGAGCACTGTTGCACAAGCCCGCCTCAACAGGCGCAACACCCAAAAACAGGCCCAGGCTGCCAAACGCGCCTCCCTAATCGCTTCAACTCGCATCTTCAATGGCACCGATGGTGCCCCACGCATTGTAGCCATCATCCCCCTCTCCGAAGATATAGATACCCCAGCCTGCATCCAGGCTCTCGGAAAGTGCATAGACGAAGAGATACACGGTATTGATGAGCGTAAAAATATATGGACGATGAAGTGCGTCCTTCCGTTCCATGCCATCTGTACGCTATGCTGAGCTAACCGCAAACCCACAGAGCATCCCGCTTCAAAACCTCCCTTCAGTTCCTCCCTGTCCCCTTCTCCCGCCCATACGCAGCCCTCGACGCAGCTCGTGCAGCAGACTACACCATCCTCCTCCTTTCCCCCACCATCGAAGTAACACCCGCAGGTGACACCCTCCTGCGCATGCTTCAATCCCAAGGCCTCCCAACCGCCATCACCGCCATACCCCCCACGCTCCCCACCATCCTAGATCCAAAATCTAAAC
This sequence comes from Rhizopogon roseolus, assembly GCA_930272055.1. Taxonomy (NCBI): domain Eukaryota; kingdom Fungi; phylum Basidiomycota; class Agaricomycetes; order Boletales; family Rhizopogonaceae; genus Rhizopogon; species Rhizopogon roseolus. The sequence goes on from CAKNEV010000057.1 coordinate 21,230, forward strand.
CAGGCATCCTGAAAAGCCTCCTCTCCTTCATCAACTACTTCGACCCCGCCCAACGGCGCGTATTCGATCTCGGCGCGCCGTCAGACGCGCTGAACGCCCTGCGCGCGCTCGCGGAGGGGTGTCCCGGCGAGGTGAAGTGGCGAGTAGGGAGGCCGTGGGTGATCGGTGAGAGCGTGGAGTTTGCGGAGGAAGGGGTGTTGAAAGTGACGGGTGTCGTGCGTGGGGGGAGGTTGAGCCCTGATCGGCTCGTGCATATTCCTAATCATGGGGATTATCGACTCTCGAAGGTGAGTGTGTGCGGGTACATGGGACTGCTGGTTTATGGTTTATGAATGGCTCGCTGTAGATTGTATCTGCACCCCTACCCCGAACGAAGCCTGGTGCTATGGACGTTGAAGTTGCGCCTGTGCTCCTGGCTGAGCGTGTGCCCTCCTCTGCAGACTCTTTGGTGAGCACGAATGTTGCAGACGATATGGCGAACGAGCAGACGTGGCCAACAGAGGAGGAGATGGCGGGTGCCCTGCGCGGTACAAAAGAAGATGGGGTGCCAGACGCCAAGAATGGCACGACGCCGAAGCGCATTAGACATATTCCTAAGGGTATGAGCGAGTATCAGGCGTCGTGGATTGTGGATGAGAGCGAGGGCGAAGATGGCGATGACGATCGTGAGGAAGGCGATGAGGTGGGAAGAGAACATATAGATGAGGATGAGGAGATGATGCCCCTTGACGATGCTGTAGACATGGAGACTGAGCGCAAGAGCGTCGTCGCATTCCAAGAACTCGACATGGAGGAAGAACAAAAGCAGTGCGTCCTCTATTTGTCCGCAAGACTGATGGCTCACGGATCGATGCAGGCTCACATCATGGCGCAAGCGTACACAGGAAGAGCAGGATGCCCACTCTTTCCCTGACGAAGTCGATACCCCACAAGATATCCCTGCACGAACGCGGTTCGCGCGGTACCGTGGGCTTCAATCTCTCCGTACGAGCCCATGGGACCCGTATGAAAACCTGCCTCGTGAATATGCACGCATATTTGAGTTCGAGGACTTTAAGCGTACCGAGCGGGATATGTGGCGCGAGCTAGATAACGATGGTGTCGAGGTTTGGAATTCCGCTACTCCAATATCGTCGTAGTAAATGCTGATGTAATTTCCTGCAGCCTGGTACGCGCGTGACGATCTTTATCGAGGGTGTCCCACATGGAGCTAGCACGTCTTCTGAGTCACCATTTGTCCTATATGGATTACTGAAATACGAGCACAAAAAGACTGTCCTCCACTTCACTGTGCAGCGGAACACGGAGTACGAAGGGTCTGTTCGATCAAAGGCTTGTTTTTTCTTACTCTTATCCTTTCCTTTTTGACCGTGATTCTGTTTCAGGACCCCCTGATTTTGTGCTATGGCCCCCGCCGGCTGCGAATCAACCCCGTGTACTCCCAGCACACCCGTGGAGGCGGAAAGGGCGCAAACAACGTCCACAAGTTCGAGAGGTTCTTATGGCACGGTACTACAACTGTCGCTAGCGTTTACGCACCGATTACTTTCGGGAAGCAACCCTGCATGCTCCTACGCGAGACCCAGGATCCACAATGTGCGTGCGATCGTTCTTTTTTCATCGCAGAGGTGTGGCTGATAGACACCGGTTGAAACAGCGCCTGAGCTGGTAGCGATGGGCACCTTCATGAACCCCGATACGACACGGGTCATTGTGAAGCGTCTCATCATCACGGGCCACCCGTTCAAGGTGCACAAAAAGACTGCGACGGTGCGATACATGTTCTTCAACCCCGGTGAGTGTTCTATCCCGTCTTATCCTCTTTCACGCTCACTGAACGACGCTGGGACCAGACGACATACAGTATTACAAGCCTATCCAGTTGCACACTAAACACGGGCGGTCGGGACATATCAGGGAGTCGCTTGGCACGCATGGATACTTTAAGGCGCACTTTGATGGGCCGATCAACCAGATGGACACAGTGTGCATGTCTTTGTATAAGCGTGTATATCCGCGTTGGAGCGAGACTTGGGTAGCGCCTGGTGCGGGCGGTGGCAGGGATGATCGAATGGAAGAGTAGGGATCTTGAGGCAGTGGCTGAAGTGATTGTACGGAGAGCTCACGCGGTGAAATTTACTCGGCAAGTCGAGACGACATTATGTACTGATTAAACTTGTGAAAGTGTACATGTTACGCCGACTAAAAATCATGTATGATCTGTGCCAGTCTGCGTACTAAGGCGGGTAATATGAAGCATGCGTCGCAATATATATATATTGGCCGCTTGCATCTCTCACTCTTTCTTCAACCCACTTGTTACGCCTCCAGTGAGGATGCTTGGAAGCTCATGATCGCCGACAGAATAAAGCAGTGAGACAGAGCCTCCCATCAAAAGGATAAGCGTGACCACCGTTCCTGCGATCAACACAAAAGTACTGACAACAAACAGGTCAGCGGCACGAAAGAAAAATAAAAATAAAAATAACTGACCCACTGATGTCCTTCTTCTGACACATGTCGCCCACCCAAGTTTCTGTCTTGCCAGAAGTAGAAGTTGTCTGGGAGCAAGCACAGACGAAACACTCCCGCCCCGCGTTGATCGTGCTAACGCACTCCCCGTGGCCGAAACAGTCACTTGTGGCGTTGGAACAAGCGTCAGCGGTGGTGAGACAAGTAGCCAGACGACGTGCAGGGGGTCCTACGACTAGGTGGGGTGGAGGAAGTGGAGACTGCTGCGCTTGGCGCTTGTGCATCATGGGAGAAGGGGTGTAAGACAGGATGGCGATGTGGTTGCTTGGGTCAGCGGTGCTGGTTTCAAGAATGGCTTTGAGTGTTCTTGCAGCAAGCTGGTACTGTTCGCTCGAGCGACCGTAGGTAGCTGCGAGCTGATACAGTCCAGTCAGCTCTAGGGACGCAAACTTGTCGTCATGGCTATCAGACGAAGGCTCTGCGAAGTCGAAGAGTGTTGATATTTCGGCGAGGAAAGCTGTGTTACCAGGTGTTGGGGCGGAGAACATGTCGAGAGTTCGAGGGATGCCTTCTGGAGGGATGATGGCATCAGAGTAGACAAACGAGTATGCGTGAGTTGCGCGACGTAGATATGAAGGGACAAGGGAAGTAAGGGAGCTACTGGGTGCTCCTGTAATTGAGAACGAATGAGTCATGCGAGGGGGGATGATGTCTACATGATGACAATGTCAGTTTTCATCGAGGATGCTGCTTGAGTGGGGAACAAACCCTGTACAGTGGCATCATCGACAAGTAGAAATAGCGCATTCGAAGGGCCTTGTCCAACGAAGTCGCGTTCTCCGAAGTCGCCATAGTTCTGGAAATTCTCAAAGGCGTCGAGACCAAGATATTCGGACAAAACGACACCAGCACGCTGGAGGGAAAGTTGGGAGGGGAATGATTGAGATGAGCTGAGATACACGTCGGCTGCCTGCGCGAAACCGACTAATAGCAGATAACACAGCGAACGACTTCTACTCATCATGTTCAGGCTTGCAAGTAGCACGGTTTGGGTTAATGCGCCATGACCACAACGATTATGTAATCCAAGTGATAGTGATTCAACTACGTCTACGCTGAGTAACCGCTGGGAATGTCTGGTCCTTGTCGCAGTCGCAAGTGGGAAAACCTCGTTGTGTCCCCCCGACGCCCGTCTATACTTGAGCTTCATACTCTGTCTGTCATATTTGTTGGTCTGTGCGTGGGAACATACGGAAATTAAGTCCATCTGAGTTTGAATTTTGCTGCCTCTCTCGCAGGCCACTAAAGTATAAAAGGATCTTCTTGTTCCGCACTCACGACGTACCCTGCGCTCGCCGTCAAAGGTTGTTGGCGACATCCACAATGTCGAATAAGATAGTGGTGAGCTGCTCACCCGAACTTGGCTGTAGTAGTTCAGTCCGGTAACAGAGATATTTTTGAGCCTCAAATTTACCGCGCGGTCATAGACGAAGTCATTGCCGCCATTAAGCCCGAGTTCGACGAGTATGGCGTCGGCGAGGAAGTCCTTGCAGAGTTGCAACATGTGAGTATACTTGCCTTTATTCTTCTTCACATCACAGATTACAATTCTCGGTGATCCAAATACTCCTGCAGAAATGGGAAAGTAAAGTCATTGCATCGCACGTCGCAGAGTTCGAGCCACAGCCTCAACCTCCTCCCCAGCACCATCACATGTACCCCCCTCATCCTATGCACATGGTCCCCCATCATCCACACTATCCACCTCCTCCACACACATATGCCCCACCCCCGCCACCTGCCGTGCAACCTCAAGCTCCACAAGTCAAGTCGGAACCAATGGACAATCGCTACGTCCTAAGTGCCCCCCCAGGCATGCCATATGCTCTACCGCCGCTCCCTGGACCTCAGCTAAACGGTATGAAAACACCAGGTTTCCCTGGAGGACAGCAAGGCGTTTTATCCTTTCCCCCTCATCCGGGGCATTTACAACGCCAAGCCCCTATATCCAGGCAATACGCACCCCAGCCAGCGGCCCCTGCGCAACATTCCCCCGCTCCAGCGGCTGCATCCTCTGCTAGTCCGCCTACCGCGCCAGCCAAACCACCGGCGCAAAAGATCCCACAGGTTGATGGACCTTCATCATCTGATTCAGACTCACCTTCTCCTCCGCCTAGCCAGCCATACGCGCCTCGCACATCTCACCCTTCGCTTCCTCAACCCTCGCAGTCATCATCATCCACCCACACAGAGGATGCCGAGGCTATCAATAGCGACCTCGACGACTCTGACACTGAAGCCGAAGATGATGCTGAAGAGGGTGGACAGGGCGAGACTGACATTGTGTTCTGCACCTACGACAAGGTACGTATGATTTGATACTTGATTTCAGGGGCTGACCTTGGCTCCCCCAGGTCGGCCGCGTCAAAAATAAATGGAAATGCCTTCTCAAGGATGGCATGATCCATATCAACGGGAAGGATTATCTATTTGCGAAGTGCACAGGGTGCGTTTGTTTGTTTCTGTGATGCAGGGTTTGACATTAACACCGCGCAGCGAATTCGAGTGGTAGTCGCGACCATGACCCCTCAGGCCTCAGCTTCTGCATGGCATCTGTCAAATTCGACTCCCCGTAGTTTTCTTGGGTATAAGCTTGTCGACATGTTATTAACTCCCATTGTATTCTACTAGTCGTCATCATCGTAAATTCCATTTTTTTAACCGATGCTTGTCAGAACATGTTGTGAAAGTTGGGCGGCTACCTCATGGCGTGCTTGACTGAGGGTTAACCGATTCAATTGAGTACCTGACACTTAACAGGGACCCGTCACAGTGGGATTCATTAACCAGTGTGCCAATCTGAATCGGAATCTTGTAATATTTCCTTTGCGATTGACTATCGTAGAGTTTGTTTTCTTAGCACGTACTCATTTCTATCGACCCAAAGTCAATGACTTGGAATTGTAGAATGACAGACGCTTTGTCCTTCGGTCCCTGCGTAACCGGATAGCACGCATTGTGACAATATTGTCATAACGGCGTGCCAAGTGTGTCTGCATATCGATATGACTGAACATGGTTAGATATATACAATTGCGAACAATTGACACAGAAGAATCACCGGACAAAATCGTAAAACTTTATCCAGTATCCGTGACGTGCGCGGGTGCTCAGGAGCAAAATTCGTATGTATATGTAAGTGTCTTATGTATGCACCATCATGAATATTTTGACAGCGCGATTTCAGTGCGGTACTAAAGAATGTACTGGTGAACGGCTCTAGGTATATAACCTACCATATGCATAATGGAAGAAGTAAACGCTTGAGTACTACAAGGGAACCTCCATAGAAAAACAATGGACGATCGCTCGCTCCGTAAAAAAAAATACACACACACGAGGACATAATACATACACTCCTTCCTGTAGATCCAGATATGCGTGCGTATTACGCAACAAAAGAAAAGGTTTCTGCTGCAGGGGAACGACGGCGATCGCCAGGCGGGAGGTAATGCGCGAATAGTCACCCAGAACGGGGACCTAAGAGTCGAAGGGCTCTATCGTCCATTGGATCGCGTTTGTATGGATGGCTGCGTTGCAAAGAATACAGGGGGGCCAGGCCGACGCGCTGCGGTCCGATGCTGCTGGCATCTGCAGGAGAAACTTCATATTGCGGGGGAGGATCTGACCGGAAGAGCTGGGCGGGAGGGGGGAGTGATATCTGCGGTTTGTTACGTGGGGATGGGAAGCTGGCTGAGTGATCCGGTGGAGAGAATGCGCTCTCCCTGCAGTCATCGTCAGGCACTCGAGAGACTGGCTGGAAATTGCCGACTGTAGAGGACGGTCGGATTTGAGAAGGAGAGGGCGGTCGGATTTGAGAAGAAGGAGAGGATGGCGGTGAGCGTGATGGGCGGAGATTATACGAACATGAAAAGGGCGGCCTGGTGGAGTAAAAGTCTTCAGAAGCCCGAGGTGCGCCACTGCTCGGAGCAGCGTGGTTCATAATTGAACTAAATGCGGGGGAAGGCCCGTGATCATTTGGGGGATGATAACCAGCAAAGGGTTTCTCTGTGCGAGGCCTGGAAAAGGGGGTGATAGTAGATGCGGAGTAATCGACGGAGCTGCGACGGCCATGAAACAAGGGACTGTGCTCTGACTGAGACGAGATGGGAAGGGAGGGACGACGAAATTTGTAATCTTCTTCGTACGAAGGGCGAAGAGGAGGGAGAGGAGGGAGAGAATGTGAAGGTGGTGGCGGAGGAGGGGGTATCGAAAACTGAGGGATATCGGATGTAGGCGGGCGAAACTGCTGGGAAGACTGACTCAAACCACGATATGGATTATCCAATTGAGGAGAATACGACGACTGTGGTGAGTTAGCGTAGTGGGAAGGCTGACTCGAGTAAGCGGGGAAGGGAGCATAAGTTCGGGTAACGGTGGAATTTGTTGCCTTCAGGACATCAGACCTGGAGCGGCTATCGTCTCCCTTGCGAGTTTTACCAACTCGTGTGCTTTGAAAGGTTCCCTCCGGTACCACAAGATCAGCGACACCAGGTATGTTGTCTATTGTACCTAGCTCATCCACTGTGGCCTGCGTAAAGTAAGCGGCTACAAAAAGCTAGTTAGGTTGAGAATTTTAGACGTAACATGTCCTCACTCAAGTGCCACTTGCGGCGGCCCTTATCTGTGTCAACCCAGACGGAATATGTTTGCTTTACGAGCGGGTCCCAATCACGTGGAGGCTGCTTATCAGAGGGACTACAAATAATAATAATAAATTTATCGGAAATGCTCAAGGGCATGGAACACACCCCGAATGATTGGCATCTGCGGGTGGTGTGTATTTCTCATAGTAGAAGAGGAATTCCTTGAAGGAGAGATGAGTAGAGTTACTAGGAATATTTTTGGGGAACAAACATCTCTGACTCGCGAGGGGCTCCACCTTCGCCCTTCAGTGAAACGCTCGATACCCAAGCCAGTGATTTCAGTGTGTGGCCCTCTTTCTTCCCAAGCATAAATGCAACCCGAACATAGAGCGAGACGTTCGTCTGCATCAAGGCGCCTAGTTATCATAGGGAGCATGCGAAGTTGCACTGCATAAAATATCTTATGGGCATCGCGGGTGGAACGGATGCGAACATTGGTGCAGGTGGGTCGTTGCTGCATGTTTGAGGTGAAACGGGGACAAGAAACAAACGGGAAAGAAGGGAGAGGACAGGGTATGGTATATATTCGCTCCAAGATCTGGGGAGCGGAAGACTGTTTGGTAATTAATTAAACTATTTTCTATAACCAGGGGTAAACCGCTGACTTGAGTTGCGATAATTTGCGCCAAATAAGGCAAGTCTCTGATAAATCTTATTGGTGGTAATGACCCAAAAGGTTGGTCGCCAATCTCGATTACCGAGCGAAACTCTATCACTTTATTTCTTCTTGTCCCCCCAAACTTACGATCAACACGCACTCGTCCAACCGCACCTTTCAAGCCGGAAACTCCCGTATTACAATTGCATAAAGTTCCCGCTGTCTGATTTATCCGTCCAAGATGAAATGCTAGTCATTCTTACATACTTATCAGATCAATATTTACTTGCTCCAATCCCTACGCAGGGTTGCTTCAATCCCTGAAAACAATAATAGTACATACGCCGCTCCACCTCCTCAAATCTTCACGTCAAGCTTTCGGGGATCGTCCTTTCTTAGGCCAACAGGAGCACAATCCGATCTCAAATATTTTACCTCACCTTCTCCGACATCGGGTCACAAAACGCCGCTCCTCTCCCCTGGCAAAACGTCTAACCACACTAAATCCCAATCATTATCCCCAACCACGCCTGGGCCGCTCACTACCCACCCACATGACTTATCGCGCCCACATTTATCTAAATAAATTTGTCTCATAGAAAAAAGAACATAACGATGGTGCACACACACTTCCTTGTGATGCGCTCACACGGAGGGGTCACTATCGAATATGTCCAAACCAGATCCCCTCAAAATCGCCTGATTGGACGTCTCAACAAACTTATCAGATCCTATAGTCTGTCATGCGTAATGTGAACCATATCATCAAGCAAGATCCATTGGCACGTTGAGTAACTTATGCCCTTAAGGTTCATCCCCCCTTCCATCACCAGTCTACGGGTACAATTCCTGGACCGAGGCTTGTAATAGGCCATGTTCTCATGATCATCTTCATATCAATCGCAGGGTATCATCACCACATTCAATACCGGCTTTTTCCAAGAATCCAGCGAACCCCGTCTTTTTACCCAATAATGTCTGTCGCTTTTGCCTTCTACGAACATGTGTTTGGTTGTTATCTTCGTACATATGCCCTGCTGACTGTCTTGAATGGTTCATGCTCGCCTCCAAACACACCCTTTCTAGTCTCCACATGTATGGCCACGTCAGCATTCCTTACAGAACCTCTTTTGTAATTACATAGCTAAGCACAGGACGGAAACGCAATGAGAACCGGTCGGAACCGGCAAGTGCGAATCATGAGATCAGTGTGCAAATGTGTGACATATTTCCCTTGAACGTTTGAACTCTGATGCCACACGCAGCGCACGATTTTCCATCAAGTACAGCGATCCCTGGAGAGTAGTATCACGGGCTCCATCACCCATTCAGTTTGAGGCGCCAAGTCCCCGCTCTAGCCATTCTCGCCAGCACCACTCACTTGTGGCTTTTCTAGAAGTTGGCGAAGTCCATGACATGACATTTCATAGTAGCCGGACCAAAGCACGACTGTAAGATAATGCGGGGACAGTGGCTTAGTTCGTGGAGTGGCAGTCGCCGTCCGGTCTTTACAAGGCAGTCCTGACGCCTTCGAAGTTCATGTTATCCGGGATACACCCATACTATATCTTCGTACGATCGAGCGGCTCAGTAGCGGCTGCGGATGTCAGCATATGATACAAAATGGCTTTATTGCCCATCAACTGTCAGGCCATGCCGCATCGCCTCACGCTCCATCTATGTGGTTAACGTATAATTCTTGAACTCAAACTGGAATGAAATCAGGGGTTTAGTCACAGAGAATAGAAAGCAAATTATTTTGTCAGACCCGATGTGGGCAACCGTCGTACAGTATACGAAAACACGACATCATGTCTGATAGTAGTCTGTGAATCGAGAAAATAACGTATGATCAAACGATGTCACAACATTTAGTAGTTCAAAGCGAGATTCTATAATACATAAAGCAGTGCAACGAAAACAGTAAAGAAATTTAAGACAAGTCGGGGAAAAAAGCCATTAAAGCTTTCTCATCCATCGGGTGTCTTCGCGGAGGAGCTAGGTTTTGAAGATATACGAGGGGTGCGAGCGCTTGCCCTCCGCGAGGCGGTGCACGGCCTGGGGAGTGGTCAATCCCTTGTGGACTGACACTAACGTTTACCCCTGAAGTTATCCTTTGAGGTATTATCCGGGGAGGGGATGGGTATGGGGCATATTGAGGAGCAAGAGGGTAATGTCGCTCTTCTCGCTGAGCACGACTATGCCTGCTCGTGTTGTGCCGGGCACTTCGGTATTTCCCTGCAGGCGGTTGGATGCGGGCGAGATCAGGAATGTCGGATACCGTTCGGAGATAGTCGAGGGACTCATGTGTGAAATAAGCAACTAAGTAAAGCAACATAATTAAGTTCTCGGCAGGACCTTGAATAGCTAGAGTGGAGCCGCGTACTAAGGTGCCATTTTTTGCGTCCTGTTGGGGTTTCGACGAAAACGGAATACGTTTGCTTGACTAAAGGAACGCGCACGTATTCGTTGTGTGCAGCGGAGTGTGCCGCCAAGGGGCTTGATCCGATCCTGTCACTAAGATGTCAGATGCATGGGAAGAAACAGAAAGCGAACAGACGTGGTGTCAGAGTCAGAGTTCACGTCGATGTCGACAGGCTCGGGGTCTTTCTCCTGGTAAAAAAGGAATTCCTAAACGAGCCCGTCAATGATGACGAAACGTTAGTAGGTAAAGGACGAGACTTACGTCGCGGACTCTGCTGGGACCCCATCTTCGCGAACCGCTATGAGCACTCGCATACAATAGTCGTCGTAAATCTCACCGCTTTCCGTCGGTCCAGCGCTCGATGCCGAGCTGTGGCGTTGTATTAGTGAAACGTTAGCAGATAATGATTCATGGCATCTCACTCCTGTAGATTCGGGACTGGGGCCTCGCTCCTCCCAGACATAGACAGAGCCAGATGTTATTGAACGTCTTTCCTCTGTGTCGAGTCGCCTGGTGACCATGGGCAGGACATGGAGCGTTACGCCATGAAAGATGACCTGCGCATCCTGCGGAGATCTTTCTAGATATGAGCCAAAGTATCATTAAGAGAACACCTGGGTACAGGCTAACCTAACACGCAGGCCAGTGCAAGTGGGGTGTTGCATGGTGGTGGCGTAGAGAGAAGAAGTTCCTGTAGATTGTGGAAAGCGAATTTAGCCGCACAGCTAGTGGATTGATATAATGTGAGCAAACACAGCAACCGTGATATGATCAGAGAGGCTAAGTGGACGAAGACTAAATGTATGGGAAAGACTTCTGACAAGCATCATTGATAATACTTAACCTTAACCTTATAAAACTTGCGATACAGGGCGCTTGTGGCTGGATTAGAAAATAGCTAGCCAATACGGACGTACGTGAGGCGTTGTTTCTTCATTGCAAAGAGACAAGATGGTGCAGTAGCGAAATTGAAATAGAGTTTTAGAATCTCATGTCACGAACAAGCAAACAACTCTAAGTGTGACTATTCTTCCACAGTAAACCGCTTTCGCGGTTAATCAAATCTTTTAAATCCAAATTGCAGCGGAGTTCGCTGAAAATTCATCGGCGGTGGGTGGAAACAAAGGTCTTTCAACTGAGTGCTTTCAATTTGCTAGGTACATTAATGTCGGCAGCAGGGTGGACGGATGCACAAGCGCAATCGCAATGTATCACGGTACCTCGACATGCAACAAGATTCTCATGTGTTGTACATCCCGTCGCGGCCCGCCAAGTTACCCGCCTCATGTATCGCTTCACACTGCATAGGCGAAATAGCGCCTCAGTTTCAGCTCACCTACTAATATTATCTGACCATTGACGGTTTGATGATGCTGCTAGACCCGAAGTCCGAAACTAGGCTTCGGATTTTGCCCGTTCTAATTGCGGCACACTGGAAACGTTGGAGTTCGAACCAGGAGAACGGAATAGTCAATCACAGACCAGTGTTGGTTACGTCCAGAGCTTATGGTCCGCAATTATCTCCATGCATGCATTAGCCTAAGTTCTCACCTGTCCAGCAAACCTTGAGATTGAGGTTAGTAGCGCCTATTGTATCTCTAAAGTGAACCGCATTTACGACATCACGAATGATTCACCTGTCTATCAATGTGCATATTGAACCTAATCAGACCTAAAACATTTTCTGAGTAATGGAGAGAGTAAGAAACCGTGACGAGGACTGACAATGATTTCCGACGGCGCGAATGATCACTGAAAGACTGAAGTCAACTCAGTTCATTAAATTTGAAAAAAAATTATTTGCCTTCGCCCAATCCGCACCAACGCAATTGGGCAGCTTATGAATCACTAACACGATGCCGGAAGTCTCTGCTTCGATGAGACTGAACACATCGGCAAAAGCTTGAAGTGTTTCATGTGAAATCCGGGGGCGGCTGTAGGGACAATGCCGAATTGCAGAAGTGAACGAATATTAATGCGAGGGTAGAAAAGACTAAAGTTAAGTCAGTGCAATTTATTTATTTTTAAAAAAAAAACTCGATCCGCACCAATGAATTTGGTGCTCAGCGAGCATTGCATAAGAGACTGAATATCCCCGCCCCGAGCAACTACTACTAGTAGATGAGCGCCGCGGCATCTGGTAAATAGCATCCCTATGTAAGATCCAAGGACGATTGTGAGAATTGCACCACCCAGAAAGTACTAGTAGATAAATGTGAAGGTATGACCTTGTCATGCAGCCGAGTTTATGAAGTCAAAAAGTTGTTTATAGGGATCGCCGCTGCGTGAGATCCCGCGAGCTCTTCTGGATCCTTCGAAGAGAATTCCTTTCAGAGGGTCTTAGAGTTTCCTTTGTAGATAGGCTTGAGAGAGAAAAGAAACCAGCACTCAACGTTACTTTGGTCGGCGGCCAGTAACCTACGCCAGCGAAGAAAGCGGAGAATCGGGTGGCCCATCAAGGGTTCAACATCCAGTGCCGATGGTAGCGCGATGGAACGTTGTCGTACATAGTAGATCTGGCATACATACTATTCCAAGATAAGTGGAGCGCTGATGACATAAGCAAGCTGTTTCTGTGACTCCAAGCTTTGAATCAAATCATGATATGATCAGAACTTCGGTCAATATTATTCGTTCTTGCTATCGAGCATCTGCACTGAGCAGCAGGTCACTGAGTACATCAACGAATACAGTAATGGCTCTTCAACAACCCCCATGGCACTCACCCCCTCATCAAGTCGACCAACCTGTGCTTAAGATTTTCAATTCGTTAACCAAGACCAAAGTATGTGATCTGAACTCCCATTTCAAGGTCGATCTAACTCACTGCTAATAGACGGAATTTATTCCCAGCCATGGCTCCCATGTCAAATGGTATAACTGTGGTCCAACAGTGTACGATGCGTCTCACATGGGCCATGCGAGGTCAGGACTCTCCCTAGTGAATGTGCTGCATTTCTCAATATTATTTGAACCAGAAATTATGTTACACAAGACTTTTTAAGAAGAATCATGACGGATTACTTCGGCTTTGACGTGCACTTTGTGATGAACGTTACTGACATAGACGACAAGGTTCGTCATCATTTACCCTTACAACACAAACTACGACTTATACATCCTGAAGATCATTGTTAGAGCGCGTCAAAATCATCTCTTTTCCCAATTTAGAGACTCTGCGACCACACTCTCTGCCGAGCTACTCTCGCAAGTCAGTGAAGCATGGGGGGCCTATGTCAGTGATTATGTCTCCAAGGGTTTGCCTATCGAAGAGAAGCCTCTGCGAGGGGAAGAAGAGGCCCGATGGCCAAGAATAGCTGAGCTTGTGCAGGATGGAAGCCGCAAACTTGAATGCTTAAAGAGAGATGAGAAGTTTGACATGCATTTCACGGCCGCTGTACGTGTATCTCTCGTGTTTTTCCTTGCATATATCAAGTCTGTCGACGCAGAATCGGACCCTTGCCGCTCTTGGAGCCGCAAGACAAGCGTTATCTACCAATCAAATCACCGGCGACACAGCGCTCAGACTCGTTGATGAATCTCGCGATATTCTCGCCTCCTCTCTTGACAAGAAAGTTAGTTCTCTTGATGTCCTTCGCTGTCTCTCTCCGTTTAGTTTGTCTGTATGCGTAGCTCAAAGACACTGTCACGGATCCATCTGTATTCCGGTTTCTTGCAGCATACTGGGAGCGCCAATTTTTCAAAGATATGGAGCGGCTTCGCGTCCGTTACCCAGATACTGTTACCCGCGTCACAGAATATGTTCCAGAAGTGGTCGAATTCGTTCAGGGTATCATTAAGAATGGGTATGGCTACGAATTCGAAGGCAGCGTCTACTTTGATACAGGTGCATTCGATTCGTCCGATCGGCACGACTACGCCAAATTAGAGCCCTGGAGTAAGGGGAACAGAGAACTTTTGGCTGAAGGCGAAGGCGTGCTTTCAGCCGCATCTGGACGAAGATCTGCCGCAGATTTCGCGCTCTGGAAGGCATCCAAGCCCGGGGAACCTTCATGGCCATCACCTTGGGGTCCAGGTCGTCCAGGCTGGCATATTGAATGCTCTGTCATGGCTAGTGCTATTTTTGGGAACAACATGGACATCCATTCTGGTGGTATAGACCTTGCATTTCCGCACCACGACAACGAAATAGCTCAATCTGAGGTCAGTTAACTATGCCATTATCCATGGACTATTCTAATCGAAGGTGTCAGGCTTACCACGAATGCGGTGCATGGGTCAACTATTTTATCCATACTGGTCACCTTCACATCGAGGGCATGAAAATGAGCAAATCTCTGAAAAATTTTATCACGATTGATGTGGGTGCTTGGTTGTCTGATTTCTTCTCCGCATAGTTCATGTGGTCAAATCGTGTAGGAGATCCTTCAGAGATTCACAGCTCGGCAGTTACGCCTCGCATTCTTGTCACAGCTATGGAATGCGAAGATCGATTTTTCTGAATCGATTATGACAGGCGAAGTCAAGTCACTTGAGGTTACATTCAATGCAAGTCCTCCGTGCTTTTGTCATTGGCTATAGATCTGAACGATCACCCAGAATTTCTTCACGAATGTAAGAGCTATCGTAAGTCAAGCGCGGGCGCACGAGGACCAGTCATATGGAGAGCACCGCTACAATGAAGCTGAGCGAGAACTCATGAAAAGGTCAAATGGACAATATATATACCGATGTAGCACCACTCACACCCTGTCAGTTTGTATGACAGCAAGTCGGCCTTCCGCGCGGCTCTCTGCGATTCGTTTAATACCCCTGAAGCGCTCAAAGTTTTGCGTGAACTAGTCTCACGCATCAACATCTACGTCAACAGCCCAGGAAGGAAGACCAATGTTGGCGTGGTAGAGCAGTCCGCAATATGGATTGGTAACATGCTCCGCATGTTCGGACTAGGTGAAGGGCAGACATCAGAGATCGGTTGGGGCCAGGAAGAAGAGGGCGCCGGTGGCGTGAACGTGAGATTCCTCTTTCATTTGTCTACGCTATTTGATATCGATCATCCGGTTTAGCGAGAAGAAACGTTGATGCCATACCTCCGCATCCTGTCGTCATTCAGAGACGGTATTCGTCAAATAGCTATTTCCAAAAATGACAATGCTGTGAAGGATATCCTCAAGCTCTGCGATAAACTACGCGACGACGAACTTGTGTCTTTGGGCGTTGCACTCGATGACCAAGAAGGTGATTTGTAGCAGATTGTGCCTTGTTTACCTCCAAACTGACATCATTGCTATAGATGGCAAGGCTCTCATCAAGCTCGTCTCCCCGGCGGAGCTCCTCAAGGCACGGGAAGAAAAGCGACAGAAGTCGGAAGCTCAGGCAGCTAAAAAGGCGGCTGCAGCTGAAGAAGCACGTCAGAAACGTCTCATAAAATTAGAGAAAGGCCGAGTTCCTCCTGAAGAGATCTTCCGGCCTCCAAACGTACCGGATGGGACATATAGCCGATGGGACGAACACGGCTTTCCTACCGCCACTGGAAGTGGGGAAGAGCTCAGCAAAAATCAGCTGAAGAAGATTCGGAGCCATTTGGAGACCCATAAGAAACTGCACGAAGAGTTTCTTACATGGAAGAGATGGCAGGACTCGAGTGCAGAATCATAGGTCACCACGATTTTCACTTTACTAGCTAGATTTCTGTATTACCAATCGCAAGATTTGATGATGAGTGCTGCAATTTTTTCTAGTCCGACCTGATCATCTTCATCGAACCCCCCAATCGCAAGGCAATCAAGATCCAGGACACCCAGAGCAATATCTTCATCATCTTCACCCCCTTTCTGAAGAACGAGGGGACACACGATCTCGCTTTTCGTACCACCGTCACAAGCAATATGACCTGGGTAGGTCTGGACGTCTGGAACAAGAATGGTAGTGCGCTTTACAAATGCATCTCCACACACGCCTCGAGGTCGAGGGGAGACTTCGATCCATTGGCATGCTGGCTTGCCGGAAAAGGGTCCCAAAAGCATTCTGGTAGAAGCATGTGTTTGTAATTTGGGGTCCATCGAGCTACCACCATCAGTGAATCGAGGCTGAGGGAAAAGAGACGAGATGAGGTAGAAACCTGTGAGAATTGGGTTTCGGAGTCAGCAAGAAATGACATCGTAGAGAAGGGGATCTGCGATTTATTTCGCTGATGTCTGGGTCGAGACTCGAGACTGGCGGTGGGAAATGAGGGACTCACCACACCAGTTAACTGAACGTTCACCATCCCCGAAATTGCTGGGAAAAGCCTGTAAGGAGTTGTAAATAAGCGACGCAGCATTGGACAGGTTCGAGACCTATATGTAAATTGAATTAAGCTGACTACATTACGGTATCCGATTCGAAGCTCACCCAATGTCGCTGGCCTGCCATCAAAATTTCCAACTGATCGTGCACATGAGCCCAGAATTCAGACTTGGTCTCAATAGAGTCTGGAACCAAAGATGAATCGGCGTGTGGCATCTAGGAATTAATCGGCCAGATGATATTATGGAATGAGAGTTGGATACTTTGCGAACTAGCAACCGGAGTCAACATGAGAAAACTGAGGTTAGGGTTGGCGTAAATTCCTAACGAACAATTCTACAAGGCACTATACCGATAATGGTTCATGACTGGTGAAGCGGATTTCTTGCTGAAGTAAATTTCTAAGGTTCTGGATCAAACTCCTAAACCTTCTATGATTTGGACAATTGTATAATCGGTCAGGAAATCCATAAGGGCAAAAGTGAGCTGTATAACTTTATCCGCTATCTTCAATAATGCAAACAATGAGCCACAATACAGGTCAAAAACGGGAGAGTGCAGAATGAAGCTTGCACTTTTTATAGTATTACACTGATGGCCCGGTGACGGAAGCAAATACATGCTTCCTTGTGCAAAAAATTCGCATAGATCTGGAATCCGAAAGTTTTTAAGAATAGGGTTCAGACTTTCTTGGAGATATGAACACCTTCCGAGTCGAACGACATGAGCGAGTCATCGAAAGACGGCATAATTTACTTTCATATACCTCATCAGCGTTACTGCGTATCTCGGACGAGATATAAACCCCATCCAGATGCCAATACATCGCGGCGCCGAGTAAAGGCTGGGCCGCCGATGTGGCTCAGACTTGGGAAACCTTTTAATGCTGTTGAATCGAAGTGGGTGTGAAAAATACCAGAAGGATATTATTTACATATATACAAGAATTCTGACTTACCCGGTGATCCCGAGTGTGAGACCTGGAACGAGGCTGCCTGCATTTCCCTTGAGGCCTTCTTCGCCAAGCATTTTTATTTTTGTCACGGAATTCAGCTAATCCGCCGGGCGGTTGCAAGTCTTATTGGTAGAATAAGCCCTTTCTCCTGACAACGAAACCGATCATCCGATACAGCAGAGAGCATGCGAACCTTCTGAAGTTAAGAATCGAGATGCACTTCAGTCGCAGCCCTGGGGGAGAGTCGAAATTGAGAACCCTGGCTAAGTACTGGCAATTATGTACCATAGACTTCATGGTGGCACTTACTATAAATATTAACAACAACAATTTGATGCTATAACATAGGTTTCAATATGAGGCAATACGAGTGGTAGGCTCGCGACCGCCGTGACGGTGTGGTCCTAATCTCCCATAGTCAGACCTTGAAAAAAACTCACTAATCGTTCCTTCTTAAAAGCTAAGGTGTACCGTAATGATGAGTGTGATTGAGGTTAGGGTTTAAGTCTGTCGTTCCGACTCGTATGCATGAGCTCGATGACTGGGATGAGCTCTTCGCTAATGGTTTCACTGCTTTGACGCACCACGAAGGACTCTACGACAATGGGATCACCAATGGTCACGGTGATGTGGATGGCGCTAGCCATTCAGAAACGTTGGGCTCCCACCCATTGCGCAATCCACTAGCATCCACTGGGAAAGACATAGAAACCTTAACGGGTGCGACGAGGCCACGGTTATTGCATATAACGAGGACAGATCCTGGTTGCTCTGCCGCCGTTGAGGCGGCTAATACACTGAGGGATGCAGATACCCTCGACCGTCCTGACAGTGATGACATTCTACATATAGTATGTTCATCTCCTCACCTCAAATCATGTAATAAGTCACAAAACTTCCACCCATAGATTTCCCCTGGGGACTCGCTGGCTGCACTCGCTCTGCGATATGGTGTGTCGCTTGCGGCCATCAGGCATGCGAATCAACTATGGCCGTCAGACCCAATACACATCCGTACCCAGCTTATCATACCTCGGCATCGTGCGCGTCGTGCCAAGCGAAGCGCAGCGCAAGCTGAAACTTTGTCAACTAGTCAGGAAATTGACCTTCTCTGGTCTTCACCTTTGACCTCCACTGCGTCATTCTCGTCAACGCTTCTCGCTGCAAGAGATACTGTTCTCTCTGTACTCCCAGAGCGTATCTCCATAGACTCCATCAGCTCTCGCAACAGCACAAATGACAACCTTGAACTTGGAGATTTACTCCAGCCTCGTCAACAATCTCGCCCCTCAGCGATTGACACCCCTTCCCTGTACAATGTTGAGCTTGACACCCTGTCGCATTCCCGACACAGCTATATGCCAGCGCATGATATTACCTCACTACATGAACACGATGTCCCACCAATATCATGCCAACCACTTCGCAATCTCACATCGGATTCCACCCTGAGACCATCCCCACCAGCTCGCGTTCAGAAGTCCGCTACCACATCTGTCTTTGTTCCTGTGCGCACGTCCCAGCTAGAGCCGGAACCTGCGATGGAACTACCAACATGTGCAAAACACGAATAAGCTCCTTCCTCCCGGATTTTAGGTTTGGGCTGCGATAATTTCAGTTTCCATTATTATTGTCAGTCTTGGCGCGTGTGATATGCAGGCGCTATAATAAACCCCGCGTATCAGGTGAGCTAACACCACAGTACCTATGAACATTACGTGTTCATTTTTCTCCGCTAGGACTGCCTACGGCACGGACTCTATCCATTTGCCATTTCGCCCCGTAGCACGGTGTTCTGGCGACCAGGAACTTTCCCGTCTATTTGAGTTTGCCCCATTTTGCGCATCTCAAACTCAGTAACCTTCTGTTATCATGTTTTCTTCGTTCCACAAGTGATTCCCTCCAGTTACTACCGGAACTTGTATATAGCTTTCGACATTTGCCCTGCATCTAGGACATGCTTTACTTGTCCATCACATAGAGCAAAAACAGACATTTTGTGCGTTTACACTTCTTTGTATTACCTCTTCTTTGATATATCAACCCCTATTAGATGCATTAGTTAACAGAAGGCATGTACGTTATAATGCTATCAGTTGTTCCCGAATTGCGACTCGGGGTTGGCCTTGAGTGCGCCAAATCATAAGCGGTGTCAAACCAAGATTGTCCCCTGGATAACTCAAATACTTGCATATCGAATCATGAATGATATTTTCCATAAATCGAAAAGCCCAAATCGCGAGTGGCTAGGAGTCAAGAACGTTTTCTCTTCCTCTTTTAGATCTCACCCCAGATTTTGTGATTACATTCAAATGGGAGATCCGACCAAGAGCCGTGTTGTTGCCGTTCAACTGCAGCTGATCTCAACAGTGTCCTATCTCTCGGACGTCACGATAAGCAACGTCGATGGATCTGCTTCACAATATGTGATATTCAGATACGCATATTTCTCTTTCTCGTCTGTCTCCTAGGCGAGGACGCAAATCATAGTTAGGCTACTTCAGCAGAACCCACCGCTACTAAAGTTCCCCGATGAAATCGCAGTTGAGCCTCATCTCTCATCTGCGCTTCGGGTTAAATTGATTATGCCGTTAGGATCACATGTAATGCCACCAACGGATGGCCCCGCAGTGCTTGCGGGTCTGCAGGGTTTGGTTCTCGTTAAACTCATCGCAACGGCCCCCTTTACTCATCGAATAAAATACCTTGTGGCTCTGAGCTACCGTTTGTTATCTCGATTTGACGCGCGCCGAAAGTTAGGGAGCCTTATTTCGCGTTACTTGCTGGTCGGGTGAACTGAACTGTTGCAGATCCTAATGCCCAACTTCAAGTAGTTCCCGAGTAGGTCCCGAACAGCCAGCCCCGCAACGCTCTAGACAGGGTCCCAACAATTGCCTTGGGAAACCCCACACTAGATTCCCTACCTACCTCACAATTGGTTCTCAAATTGTAAATGTAATAACAAGTTCACAGCTAGAGCGGAAGTGGAAGCGGAAGCGGAAAAATCATCTTACGCACCCGGCTGCGGAAACATTTGATGGGAATACTTGGGGCATGCACACTCAGATTCACCGTACGAGCACGATGCCTTACTCTGTGACACATCGGTATCCTCAGGATGATCGCATTCGCGAACGGTGCCGAAGTGCATAGTAGCTGAAAGACACGAAATCAGAGCAGGCGATCCAACTGTGCATTTTCCCTGTATGACGCGATCACAAAACCTGGTTCTAGCGTACTCGCAGATATAGAAAGCTCAAATGGGATAAATGATGGACAGCAATATAACAACGAGAATCGCCGGTGCTTGCGCTTCTCCGGGACAGACGTTGGTTTCCGTGAGTGGCGTAGTGAAGAGGTGCTTAAAGATTCAGATGCAAGGGGGTCATCCTTATCCCAAGCCCGCAAGTTACTACTGCAGCCTGCCATATAGGCTTTGGCTGGGAACCTTATCCCTACCGTAAATGCATAAGCAATACGGAAGCCGGTACTGACAATTACCGCACCCCGGCCCGGGAACGTGCCATTACAAAATGGTGATCCATACTTGTCTGCACAGAATAACCTTGCTTGACATGCCAGTGTTTTCTGCGCTCGACCATATTGGTTAGACCACCGTTTCCGCGTACACGGTGTAACGTAGTGATCTGGTATCTGTCTGTTGAATGACCTGAATGGCACTAGTCGCAATGTGCCAAACGAAGGCAGAGAATTCAAAGCAATCGTGGAAGGGCTGTTTCCGTAGCTAGATCGATCACGCACGCTCGAATATATGGCTGTATATGGTTGTGGCTCGCATCATTGACCATGGAGCGTGGAGATGGCGAATGCAGCAATGAGCGCCTGGCGAACTGGAACGCCAAGTTCTAACACATCAATGTCATTCAAGGGTAGCGCACAATCAAGTCTATTAAGAAAGAGAGTAAAGAAGCCTCACCGACGTATGAAACGTCTGCACCATTCTATAGTGGTCGGCACAACTCCTATTACCCAATTCCACATTACATCGAGAACGGCTTCCAGTTCACCCGCGTCCCATTGAAGATCTCCAGCAGGCTCCTCTGTTGCGTTGAAGCGCAAGACGTCCTTGACGCTTACCAGGCCTTTCAATAACCCATGTTCCTCAACAAGTATTACGCGAGGACTGTACAATGAAAGATAAGATCCAGGCACTGTATCGCATGCACACGGGAATACAAGTGGGACGTACCCCATTCTATTGAACAATTGCATTACTATCTCCAGTGGTAACCGCGGAGACACGGTAAGGGGTGTCTTGAGTGCAGTCAGAGAGTGTCAAAGAGCTAGCGCGACGGAAAGTACCTGGTTCACCCAAGGCCAGAGTTTAAGCACATCAATCGATGCACTCGTCTCTATAAGTTCCCTTGCTACCTCTTCCTCTACGCCAAGAGCCGATCCAGAAGTCATTCCTGATAGAACAAAGTGTTCTTGGTCAGAAGCTTGTCTAGTAAATGCACAGGGTGTGTTCGGAGATACGCCAGTGTTTTGGGCCTTGTCTATGCTATGTTATGCCACATGTGAGTCGAATACCATCAAGAGACATACCTAGTACGTAACGCAGTTCGGTTCTGCTCATATACCCTACGAGTGTTCGAGATGATTCTGAAGTGACTATCGGGAAGCCTTTTACACTGGTAGACTCTAACAATCGCTCTGTGAAGTATTAGCAGTATCCCATAGCCAGTCCCTATCAGTCAACGCTTACCTACGTCAGAGACAAGCATTCCAGATGCAAACAGAATGTCCAGATCTTTCTTCATGACCTCAGAAACTTCGTGACTCGCATGAGAATCTTTTGAATGTAGGCAGCAACCGGAGCACTGACCTGAGACGTCAATTCCATGTTCTTCTTTCTCAAGGATTGGATAGCCGTTGAATCGAATCGTTTCGTCTGCAATACCACGAGTCCCAAGAAAGTCGCCGACAGCCTTTGTTACCAGGATAACAATCTGGAAAGAACCGGTATCAATGACTTGTCTTTTGTAGGGGCTGATTTGACGGTAGTAGGAATAGACAATCAGGCTCACCATAGTCGGTAAGATATACGTCAATGCCCCTGTGAGCTCGAACATGATAACGACAACAGTTACAGTTATCCTCATAACCCCGCTAAGGGCCGCCGCGGCGCCAAGAAAAGCGTAGGTGCCTGGCGTGATACATGGCACATCAGGGTCGCAAACTGCAAAAATCCCCGACTGAGGATAAGCCCTGGAGAGCCATGAGAAAGCTGTTATGATGGCAGTGCTGTCCGCCCTACCGATACATTGCCTTTACCATTATGCCAACCATCCGGCCGAAGGTTGCTCCAACAGCCATTGAAGGCACAAAGATCCCTGCAGGGACCTTCGCCCCGTAGGATATCACAACAAAGCCCATACGTATCAAAGTAGCAAGAAGGAGAGAGTTTGCCATGGGCCACTGAACAGCCATTCTTGGGAAAATGAAGAAATGAGATTAATGTAGTGTGAACACGAATTACTTACTGGCATAAATTGTCGTAATCTCCGCCACCTTCACACTCACGGAAAAGAATTGACATCATCTCCGTCATGTCTATGCGCATAAAACGGTTGAAGTAACCAATAACCGCTGTCAGAGTGGCAAGAGTGACAGCTTCTGCGACACCATGTGCTGCGAGATGTTTTCGACGAAATGCAGCTACCTGCATGTTGAACTTGACAACAAACGCGCCGTAAAGTCCCTGGAATGAGAGCAACTTTGTGAAAAAGGATGTAATTGGGGAAAGACCATATATCCTTACACCGAATACTCCAAGTATGACAAAGAAGATAATCTCAAAGAAATGCCAGTCGCGGTTATATGTGACTTGGAACAGCACAAGCTTCCCCGTTCTGAACGGATTCATGACCTAGAACAAGAGAGTCAAAGTCGCAGGACAAGACAGGGGGATCCACTGACGGACAGCGTAAATGTCGCGACCAGCGCGCACACGAAGCTTCTCCACATAGTTTTGATGCGAAACATCTGGCTCATCTCCTGTGGAAACACGTTTAAAATAGTGAAAACAAGAAGGGGGGAAACTGGAACCTCAATAGAAAACAGAACACCGCCAATTGGTGATCCAAAAGCAACTGCGACTCCCGCAGCGCTAGCGGCTGTGATGATTTCTCGCATTTTTCCTTCAATGTTGAAAATGAAATACAAAAACATGAAACCGGTTACTAGTGCAAACCTTGGCTTTGAGAAAACCGCCGGAACCAACTCGCAACAATAGCTCCAATGCAGCACGCGACGTGCACCGAGGGGCCTTCTTTACCGACGGACAACCCAGAAGCGATGACCAACGGCTATTTCTGTTCCATGTCATTTATTTATGAAAACGGGGAGTGGACTCACGAGCGTCAGGCTTTTGATGAAGAAGGTTGCATACCCAAGGAACCCTTGCATGATGAAGCCCGCTAGAATGCATTTAATTTCTGAGATACCAGAACCAGCAGCATATTTCGCCAAGCTTCGGACAAGATGGGCTGCCACGAACGAGAATAGAGCCTGTAGATAGATGAAGAGTCCATCGAAATGCGTAAAATTACGGAAGGACGGGACGAACCGCGAATAGGACATAAATCACCCATCTTGCAGGAGTTACAGTACTCCACAGGTGCCATGAAGGGCAAAACTCCTCATCACTCTCAACTTCCCAGCAACAAAACTGCTGGTTTAACCACCAGCCGTCCGTGCAATATCCCATTTTAATGTCCGAAAGCCATTCCGTGATGATTGATATGACAGCGGCATTCACGCCGATGAAAATACCTGACAAATTATTAGTGCAAGTGACTGAAGCTATGTGGAATCCTCACCAACTAAACTGATAACAAGCCAGGGTTCACCAGCGCCTAAAAATCTCCAAAACTGAGCCCACACCCATGCAGGTGTTATTTCGCCGCGAGGACCACGGTGGGCATCCCGTGCTGCCTTCGCACTGCGTATGCGTCTGTTTCGTTCTACTATCGAGTCTTGAATCCAATCTGGCCGTGACACGTCAATTTATTTTTAAGAGATAGCGAGTTCCAGACATATGTACCGATGGTAGTGAAATCTTCATAGCGTCTCTCCAGTTCTCAGCGAGAGTCATGGAACGCGGTCAAAGGCAGTCACTCACCGAATCTGCTCTATCTCATCCTCATAGTCTGTATTATCGGATAGCCTTCCATAGCGCATACCGGTTCGTGTCATTTGAATTCTGACGGTAAGTCCGTTGAGACTCGGACTCCGGAACAACGTAGAGATGATTACATAAGTCAATACCTCCGCCTAATTAATGACTAAGCGAAGACTACAGTTCGAGCAGGCTGTTTGATTCAGGGTGAAGCCATACTTCATCAACAACCATGTCCACCACAGACCAAGTTAAGGTCCCCTTCTTCAAGAAGGGAAAAGCTCGACCAGCAACCTCCCGTAAAAGATCAGCTTCTCCCCCTTTCCGCGCGCCAGCGCCTATACCTTCTTCATCTAAGTCTGAAGTTGTTCTTCCTTCTCGCAAGGCGACTGGCAACCTTTTGAGCGCAGGCACGAAGCGTACTGCTACACAGCGAAAAGCCGACGAAATAGATGATCCAGATTTTGTGGAGCGTGATGGTCCTGCCATGAAGTGGACTGCAGCCGGATCTCACACCAACGCAGCACTTGAGATACTAGCCGGTGACGAAGCTGCGGAGCTACTTGCAAAACGGCAGAAAAAGGAGAAAGCAGACAGGGGTGAAGACGAGGAGGAAATTCCTGATGATGGACTCTATAGAGGCCAGAAGGCGTATCGAAGCCACCTGAAGAAGAGCCAAGAAGTACCAAAGGCCATGCGTGTTGGTCCTCAGCGAGGCACCAGCACCATTCGGACCGTAACCATTGTTGATTATCAACCCGATGTTTGCAAAGACTACAAAGGTCCGTAAGTTTTTTCTCCGAATGACACGGACGCTAACTTTGAATCAGAAACGGGCTACTGTGGCTTCGGTGACACCTGTAAATTCTTGCATGACCGTGGCACGTGTATGTATTGATAGCCTTTTGCTCCAAAAAGTAACTGAGAACATTTACTTTGGACAGACCTAGCTGGTTGGCAATTGGACAAAATTGCCGAAA
Organism: Rhizopogon roseolus; assembly: GCA_930272055.1. NCBI lineage: Eukaryota > Fungi > Basidiomycota > Agaricomycetes > Boletales > Rhizopogonaceae > Rhizopogon > Rhizopogon roseolus. The sequence continues at coordinate 46,756 of CAKNEV010000057.1, forward strand.
CACCCCGGAAACAAGTCGAGGATGTGTCGGACTCAGACTCTGATGAAGACATACCCTTTGCTTGTCTCATCTGCCGAAAACCTTACACAGATCCAGTGGTTACGCGGTGCGGACACTATTATTGTTCGGCCTGTGCTATCAAGCGCTTTGCCAAAACTCCGAAGTGCTTGGCATGCGGCGCCCCCACGGCTGGAATATTCAATCGCGCTGATAAAATCATCGACAAAATGAACAAGAAACGCGCAGAAAAAGATGATGATCACGCTGAGGATGACCAACCTGGAGTCGAAATCGAGGGCTTGATTGACAACGGAAATAGAGACAGTGACTCGGGCGATGACGATAATGATTGAGATTCTATGTCATTGTGTTACTTATCAAAACGTGCCTCGGCGCATGACATTTTTCTTTGTGAGTTTACCACCAGATGTGTCATTCATACTTTTTCTTCCGCCGACTCGCTTTCCCACATGTAGATGAACTCCTGAAATGGAATTTCCACACCTTCGTCTGCTACTGGTTGATTTACTTTGCGTTCGAATCGAGAACGTTTGAGCAAGGCCGCATAGCTTGTAAGTAGGAAGCGCAGAATCCGTGGTGTTGCCCTTACCGTACGGTTTGTTCGAGTAGACACTCAATGAGTGGCTTCATCGAGGGCTGAACATATTTGTTCGTCTCAAGTTGTTGAAGCGGACCCACGGTGCCGCGATACGGTTATACTAGTAAAACGTGGTATATGCGCAGTCCTCCCATTCGCGTACCTGAGGACCGCTGGAGTGGTCCCGCTCGCAAACTCTTGGCGATACACCCCAACTACCTGTAAAGGTTCATCTCTAGATAGACATGCGAAATTCTCCGATTCGATAGGTATAGAGCCCTCGGCGCATGTGCAAAAATGGTATCCTCTCTCAAGAACCTAAGTGAAATGGCCAAGACTCCAGCGGGGCTCCGTATCCGAGACAATCAAGATGAGGGAAAATACGTTTGATCTTGGAGGCCTCAGGACTCCACATCACTGATGCAGGGGTTGAAACCAGCGTAATCCACTCTCATCAGCAGACTCGTCGGCTTTCCTTTTTTATGTCACTGTGACGAGTAGGTACCTGTCACCCATTAGGACTGTGAAGTGCAATCCAGGCCTCCGTGCATACTTGGACCTGATAATCAAGATTCACATAACATGTGTTGTGGTCCAGCGCGACACTAATACAAATTTAGGTCACTCAACGTGCGTTATAGGCGCTTGGTCAGAAACTCTCATACTAGACGATTACGAGTGTCATTGTGTAAGTACAATATAGTTTGAGAGCTTGTATCTAGCAACTGCCGGAATCAATTACCGGGTGGGTAGATCCTTCCGAGACCTAGTGCAGTAGTAGAAATACACAGACTTGAAGTACAAGCGCTTCAACCATTGAACCAGAAAGATTATATGTGACAGCGTATAGTTAACATATCAGATGTAAATGTTCGGATGGGAAATTAAGGCAATGCACGGTGCTGAAGTGTCAGTTGAGAAGAAAGGTAACTAAGAAGAAAGATTCAAAATCTACTTGTGTAGCATCTCGTCGCACCCATTATCGACGTGGCGTTTGAGCGAGTCCGCACGACTGAAGTCTTTCCCGCAGTAACGACATCGGTGCAGGACAGGGGTTGTGGCATGCACAGTCTCACAGTGTCTCCTTCTATCGTGTGAGCGCGTAAACGACCTGTCACAAAGACCACAGGGATAGCGATCTCCAAGAAGCGCCGGGTTGCTGGGGGGGGACATGGACGTGTGCGCAGAGCGTGGCGCAGGAGGGGGTGAGCTGCGCTGGGAGTTAAGTTGGGGATTGGGGGACATGTGATAGTACGGTTCGACGGTGGGGCGAACACGTTGGTTCGATGTGGTAGCGCTGGAGTACACCTGATACGTCTGTGATGGTGTCGGGATGAAATGTTGTGAGTGTGCATGCGAACGGACAGCCTGGGGATCTATATGAGCATGGGAGTTTGTCGTATATTGAGGACCAGGAGCGGAAGAGTACTGATGTGGGGAGAAATATGTACTAGGTTGATCCGTTGGAGGATAGTATGGCCTGCGAGTGTCCGTAGTAGGTGATGCACCGTGGTGTGGATGGTTGGATGGGGGGATGGGCTGTGATATACTACTGGAGTGGTTCCCTGCTTCAAGAACATTAACTCTCTGTAAAAGGGTCATTGAAGTGTAGTGGTACCTATGATGCCATGGGGCAGATGACCGTTAAGCGGATAGCCCGATGGTTGTTGAACGGGGTATGCAGAAGTGTGATTGTTCGAGTTTGAAGGGGGTTGTTGAGAATGGTGGGAAGAGGCATATGGTTGCTGTGTCTGATGACCACTGTGAGAGTACGCGTTCGAGTACTGCATCGTGTAGGGAGGGAAACTTGGGTGATTTGTTAGTTCCCCAGCTCTTTGTCGAGCCTTATATACATTTTTAAATTGAAGGTGTTTGGGTATTGGCTGTCATACAGGGCTAGCAACGTACCTTAATGAATAGATCGGTTACTAAATCATTACTTCTCAGAGCGTAAGCCCGGTATGAACGAAACGTTGTATGAATTCGGCATCGAGATATGTTTTGTAGAAGCATTCGATCAACGTTGAATTATTATGAGCAAGATGGGGCATACATTTGGGACATATACTCATCGTGACTTTGACCATAATCCTAGACGAACATTAACCAGGACAGTAAATCCCTTCAGATACAAGGTTCCGGAGGCTCCGCCTACCACACCTCGGGAGCGGGTGGAGCAATATTAATGGAAGGAAGTAATAATTAGACAGATCGGGGTCTTACCGAGGAAAGCTGTGTACTCTGAGCTCAGGACGAGAACTCCTCCCCATTTGTGGTGAACGGCAGGTTTGTGGAAGATCACTTGAAGACAGATCATGCTAGAGAGTTTGCGGAGCGTAAGTTCCTGGGCAGTTGATTTTAGATCGAGTGGGGATCGGCCCTGCTCTCGTAAAAGACATATATCAGCACAGCAAATCTGGATATGTTGCATTATACGGCATCCTGATCAACCAGACGCAGCCCTTGTGCGGGTACTGCTTTCATCTAACGCTAAGCGGAAAGATCCATTATGTATGTGCGGATGTCAGACCCTTGCGTTGAATGTACTTTGGGCTTTGCATGGAGACGACAAAACGAAACGAAACGACAAGATAACATGATGTTTGTCAGAGTGTCTATTGAAAAGAAGCACCTTAGCTTGATCAGCTCGTTAACTATACCTTTTGTTGTTAGTCCGCTATCGGGTACTCGGTTTGTCACGGAAAATTCCAGCAATTGACAAACGGCCTCGTGAAATAGGCGTCCAATTACAATCGGTTTACATAGCTGAGCTGGAATGGATTAGGGCCCTCCCTATTCCCAAAAAAAAACGTCTTTAACATGCGCCTGAAGATCGAAATTAATACACACGAGAAGTACGTATATTGCACATTGACAAAACACCGGCACAAGAGGAAGTTGCAGATTTCCGCAATATTAATGTCGAAGATGACATGATGTGACGAGCTAGACGACTTAGCAGGAAGACGTATGTCCGAAGAGGAGGAACTCGTGCTGCTTGCAACGGGATTGTACTATAAGGGCGATAAAGTTGCCCACTACGCGAACAGCACCCGATTTATCTTGAACTCGCGAGTAGGCAGGAGACAGACGACGACGACAGGGAGCTAGACAAAATTTACGATGCTTGTACAACGTTCTGACAGTCTCGTTGCAAAGGAAGAACGGCCATTTACAACGTGTATTTGTCCTCGGGGACGCGTCTTCCTTTTCGGCACCGACGGCAATCCAAGACAGCCGCCCAACAGGGCGATTCGTTGACTGCCATCGGCGTGATGAGAGCCAGAAGATCTTGCTCTGTCCTCAACAAGCCATATTGCACCATTCGAAAATAAGAGAATGGAGTGCATGCGTATCTATCTCCTCGGATTGCAGAGGTTAAATCGATTGACCACCATTCTGTTTCAGCATTGTCAGGCAGTCGCAAGATGGTTCAACTCAGCCCCACGAAGGTCATGCAAGTCGATTCACACAAGAAGTCAAGTCAAAGCAAATTCGAAGACGTATAATTCGAGAGTGGAGCAGCATATATGGTTCCTCCCTCCCGGCAAAAGGTCTACAGGAGTGGTGAGTATTCATTGGACACGCGAAAGCCTCGAGGATGCAAAATTAGGAGTCTCACAGCCCACCTGACTCTGAGTTTTGGGACCTGAGCTGCCAGGTTCTGCTCACCGTGATACGAATATGCCGTTTCTGATAGCCCTGTCCACCAATCAAAGTTACTTGCTGGAGTGTTACAACGTAAAATGGGTTTGAGAATGGCTGCTGTCTAGATGAGGCTTCAGGCACGATAACACAGAAATTTCCGCCCTTGCAGGTCCACTCCTAAACTTAACCTTACCCATAAATCCATTGGTAACTGAGTGCTGAGCAATGTTCTCAACTTTCCAAGAGCGCCAAGGAGCGATGGTCATAAAGTTCAAAGAAACTCACTACTGACAAAACATGCAGTGTAACTTGGCATGATAGTGGACTTCCAAACCACAATGCCTACTGCAAATTTGAAAAAGTGAAAAAAAAATTGAGTGATTGACTGCTTATTGGTATTTTTCATGAAATCAGTTTTCATGTTGGCAGAATTCACCTAGCTGGTCCTCCACTTGTATTTCTCTTCTTAATTTTATTTCTGTTACCTTTTTACAGTAATGCATTGCCTGTGTGGCCTTCCACTTTTTTAGGCCAAAACTCAGATGAGGAATGGCACGGAGTGCAAAGCACTTTTTCATAAGCATGAATTAAGTGTGAAATAAGTGAAAATTCAGAGGATGAGTGGGCTTAATTAACTGCAATCTGCTTTTTCATCTAAGCCTCCAAATCTTTTGAATATCTATCATTTTTATGAATAAATTATACATCATCCAAGGTTTAGGATGTCTGCTGAGAGGTTTAGTTCAGTATTCTGAGGATTAAGGAGAAATACTCTTGAAACCTCTGAGCCACGCGTCGGCAAGTAGTCGGCAATCAGTGCGGTCACTTGTTTGGGCATATTCGAGCGACAAACGACAAAGGACATTTTAGAATTGAGCATTCCTCCGGATCATGGCTCCCTTCGACCTCGACGCATGTATAGAACAACTTCTCCGTAAACAGCTTTTACATGAGGCCCTCTTACGAGAGATTTGTGCAAAAACGAAAGAGGTTCTCATGAGGGAATCTAATGTCGTGCATGTCAGCGCACCAGTCACTGTCGTTGGAGATATACATGGGTGAGCCGCTCAAAACTTCATTATTCCTGTGTGTCATCTCATCATCCAATTCAAGCCAGTTCTACGATCTCATCGAAATCTTCCGCATAGGTGGTTACGCCCCCCATACCAATTATCTTTTCCTGGGTTAGCAGTTTCCTCTCCCAAAACTCTTTTTATCTTCTTTACTAACATTATCACAGGTGATTATGTCGATCGTGGCCTGTTCAGCGTCGAGACTATCTCACTCCTCACATGTCTGAAGCTACGCTATCCCGACAGAGTTCAGTTAATTCGTGGCAACCATGAATCAAGGGCTGTAACACAAGTCAGCCACCAATTTCTTCGGACACCCTTATCTCTCAACGTTTAACTTAGACTTATGGGTTTTATACGGAGTGTGTCCGGAAATATGGTTCCTCGCATGTATGGACCTATTTCACCGATATGTTCGACTTCTTAACCTTGTCTGTGGTAATCGACGATCGAATATTCTGCGTTCATGGAGGTCATTCGTCATCCCTTCCACAACATCACCATCTGATAAGTTTCTTCTTATCTCAGGCCTTTCGCCATCTATCCATTCCGTAGATCAAATCAAAGTGGTAGATCGATTTCGAGGTATGTCCCTTCGTCTTCTCATCGCTCCACACCCTCATGTTCCTCCAGAAATCCCACACGAGGGTCCTATGGCCGATTTGGTGTGGTCGGATCCAGATGCAGAGAAAGAGGATTTTGCAATATCCCCAAGGTCCGTATTTACTCCAGCATGTCACCAGCGCTATTCACTAACAAGGTTTACTATTCCCCCTCTATCGCGTGGTGCCTGGTGTCTGATGTTTCAATCTGTAACAAACCATGTAGAGGTGCTGGATACACGTTTGGATCAGGCGTCGTGCACAAGTTCTTGGAAACGAACAACATGTCACATATTCTACGCGCGCATCAGCTCTGCATGGAAGGATATTCGTCACTGTTTGACAAACACCTTTCGACTGTATGGTCAGCGCCCAACTATTGTTATCGTTGTGGCAATTCCGCGAGCATACTCGAGGTGGGTCCTGGAGAGAGAATGTATTTCAATGTCTTCGAGGCTGCCCCGGAGAACGATCGCGATGGTCCAAATCAACAGGCTTCCCAGAATGCTGGTGGGAAGGTACGTCACTGTTTCCTTCTAATCGTCTCCCGCTCGCCTTTTCTGCTTTGAATAGACTAAATGCTCACACGAGTGCTTGCTCCACCTAGTTGCCCGAGTACTTCCTCTAGTATTCCCCACAGGTTATGCCGGAACTCCTGATCATCTTTAATAGACGTGAGTATTACTGCCGGCGGTTGCGGCGCCGAAGGTAGCTGTAGGAAGTAAATGTAAAACCGGTATTATGCGGGCGACACTAGTACTGTAACGATACTTTACTATACCCCATGTGTCCTTCTGCATCATGCTATTAATCTTGCAGATGCTCTTCTAATTGCTAGAATGTGGAACTCATGATCATTACGGAATTCAACAGCATTCACCTAGCGAAGCAAAACACGATGTCCATGTTGATCGGGGGAAAAAGACGTGACGCCGAGAACCATGAATGATCAATCAATTAATAACAATGCAGGCCAGGCGTGCAGATCATAAAGGTAGATTAATTTAAACTCCAATGCATTCTTGACTGCGTGGGCATGGCCAGTTCCGCTGAAATATTAGTGTCCCTCTTTCGGTCTGTTTCGGTTTCACGATCTCATCGTTCTGGAAGGATTATTTTGACAGGTAACGCTGTATGACAAAGCTACCCGGTATCCATCGTATCACTATTCTCCGAACTGCCTTGCGTGTGAGACAGACTGCGATAAGGAAGTAGAGTAAGGTAATGATGCGTGCGCCCCATCTGTTCCACCAGAGAATTAAGAGGGTTAACAGAAGATCGCGCTTCCGCCGGCGACCTGGTTGCACCATATGAGGCTTCGAAACGGACGTGAGCGTAGGATAACCGAAAAAAGGGTTGAGAGCTGATCGAGGGGGTATGAATACAGACGAAGGCTGCCGGTGAAGGGTTTCATTGGGCGCCGACATGCATTTATCACGTGAACTGCGAGAAGCACAATTGTTTTGGTATTCCAGTCCAGGATTCAGTGGATCTTCAATGAGGTGGAGTGGCGAGAGTGCACCGCCATAATCTGACGAATGGAATGACGGGTAAGCCACATGGGTAAGGAACAAGACAGGGTGACTGACCAGATGGTAACGCGGATGCAGAACAGTACTGAAGAAGCTCCTCTCTTGATGGAAAGAAGATTCGGGCAACTGCAGAATTAGGAAGGAGACACCTAAAGATCCAGGTCAAGAAACCGAAAACGTGTCTGGAATGAACGCACTTGGCAACGGACCAGGCTGTTGCATATGCCCAAGAGTAATTAAGCAGGAATACTAGCACCAAGGTTGAGTTTGATCGTTTACACGGTTATACAAATTGTTACCTGCAGCAAGCATTCCAGGGTAACGGGAAACTATTTCCTTCATGAGCCACGTTAACATCTTAAGGTTCTGTCGTGAAATTGAGTGAAATTCTGCAGCTGAGATGGAACGTTAACGTACGAACAAATGGATTGATAGACCTTCAAGATCGACGACGAAAATGTACTGAAGAATTATCTCGTTATTTGCATGCTCATCCCCAAGAGCATTGAGCGAGCGCAGATGAATACGCAGGCGTTCAAAGGAGATAAAAAACTCATCCATTGTTACTTCCTCGGAAATTAAGAATTCTGATAATCGGAGAAACACGAGGGGACGGCCGAAGGGATCGCAGATCGGTGGAGGAAGGCAATGAAGGAATGCAGGAGGAAGAGCGGAGCGGAGCGAAGCATTCAGACGCCAAAGGAGGGTGTTGTGTATAGCCTCCAATGCGAATGAACGAATAAATTTATGGTGCTGCGGGTTGGGCTTTAGCCGGAGACCATAGCAAATCCTGCTACCAGTAGTATCTCGGTGATCTTACTCACTCGGAAGAAACGAAAAATGGTCGCTGCAGTTGACCACAGGAGTTAAACTTACGATCTCAAAGCTGGTGACAATATTTACCTGTGTCTGATATCCATTCTTTAGCCCATGTATAGTCCGCATCGCTGAGCGATAATTCTTGGGCGACGTATGGTAACAACTCATTATTCAAAGTTGATTGGAGAGCACACACATCTGCGAAGTTTGCTTCGTACTGTGTGATGAGCTTTTCGTGATTATCCTGTAGTGCGAAGCGCATGATAATAATAAAATTGATCAGATGTACATGCACATGAGTGCAGGAAGGGGAAGGTAAAATGTGTGTTCTTGTTCCTAATGGGGTTAAACTGGCTTTTTCCGGCGGTGCATATCAAGAAAAAAGGCTGAAAAAAGGTTATTAGACTTCATTTAGACCCCGCCCTGAAATCCACCCATGATGAAGTGATGGTGGTCCACAGGCGAAATACTAACCGACATACTGACTGACCATTGCTTTGCCATCTTATATTCTAGATGTGCCGAGCTCATTGTTAGCTCAACTAGAAAACACCCGCGCTATCATATTTTATCCACCCATGCTCATGCCAGACCTCGGTGCAGGCATGGTGCGCCGAGAGTACTCACGGACGTCTCACACACGCAGAAACATTTAGCAGACTTCATCTACTTATATTAAGTTGGGCTTCTAGATAGATATCCAAACACCCATCCTCGCCCCCTTCCCTTGCCCCATATTAGTGGTATGTTGTCACTGCTACTAAATTGTTTCGTTTGAAGTCTCACACACAAGAATTATGAAAGTATTATGGGAAACAAGCAGTCTCAAACCACAGCCTTTGCTAGTGAATCTAATGCAAATGTATTTTGACTGGTGGTCCCGCTCTCGCATGTTTAACTTTGATTTTCAGGCTGATAAGCTCTATCACGGACGACGAGCTTCTCTTTCATTAGAAATTGTCGTTGTAGGATGTGGAATTGGTGGTCTCACTGCTGCGTACTGCCTCGCTCAGGCTGGTCATAAAGTGACCATCCTTGAGGCCGCTTCCTCCATTGGAGATATCGGCGCTGGTATTCAGGTTACCCCAAACCTGACTCGCCTTCTCATTCGCTGGGGTCTGGGTGAGCGCCTTAAAGAAGTTTCTGTGAAGCCCGAGGCATTGTCCTTCAGGCGATGTGAGCCATTAAAGCTACTTTCGGATATATATTCATTCCTTTCTCACATTGTAGGGTGTACCGGCGAGACCGTTGCGTGGACAAAGTGGGGAGACGTCATGGATGAGGAACACGGGGCCCCTTACTATCACATCCATGTTGAGTTCGAGTTCCACTCAGTCAGCAGTGAAACTAATCAATCTTATAGCGCGCTGATTTTCACCGCATGTTGTATGAACTGGCAGAGCCTCATTGTACCATACGTACCAATTGTCGAGTTGTTTCCATGGACACGTCAAAACCTACCGTCACCCTCGAATCTGGCGAAGTGGTGCATGCTGATTTAGTTATTGGTGCTGACGGAATCAAGAGTACGCTACGACAGTATGTTGTTGGCAGTGCGGATCGACCCAGACCCACCGGGGATGCCGCGTACAGAGCCATCATCCCGACGGAAAAGCTTCTACGAGACCCGGACCTACGGCCGTTGGTCGAGAAAGCTGAAATGGTCGGCTGGATGGGTCCGCGATGCCATATAATGTCATACAACATTGTATGAAACCAACCTCCTCCCAACAATAGTGAACCTTCCTCATTTTACCATCATAGCGCGCTAAAAAAGAGTTCAATATCGTCTTGGTACACCCAGACAATGATGGCGAGGAATCATGGACTGCCGAGGGCAGCGTAGACAAGATGAGAGCTGAGTTTGCTGGCTGGGAACCCCGGTAAGAGCCTTTCTTTGGCTTTGCGCCATTCTTACTTTCGTGAACCAAATTAGCGTTCAGAAACTCCTCGCAATGATTCCTACAACGCTGAACTGGAAATTAATGGACCGCGATCCTCTTGAAACCTGGATACACACGGATGGGAAACTAGTCCTATTGGGAGACTCTTGCCACCCAATGCTTGTATGTCTCATTGTTTCCGTATAGTGTCAACTGATTTCATCCGACTGCTAAGCCGTATCGCGCTCAAGGATCTGCCATGGCTGTGAGTAATTTCATTGGACGGGATCTTGCAAACATTTACCTCAAAAATTTTCAGGTCGAAGATGCTGCTGTTCTAGGAAACCTTTTCTCTCACCTTTCGCTCCACTCTCAAGTCGTCCCCATGCTTCACGCCTACCAATGCATCCGCTATGATCGCGCAACCGCTACGCAGGCGTCGTCTCGTTTGAATCAACACATATTTCATCTTCCCGATGGACCACAGCAGGAAGAACGAGACCGGCAGATGCGTGCCGCGATCGAAGACGCGCTACGCGTAGCACGTGGTGAGGCGAGTACATTGGCTTCCGCAGGAAATGCAAACCAGTGGGCCGACAAGGAAAAGACTAGAATGCAGTTTGGCTACGACGCGGACGAAGAAGCGGAGAAATGGTGGCGTGAACATGGGCATACACTTGTGGGTTCGTCGCGCAAGTAATTGGAGGGCACAGCAAGCTCAGCGCCGCAGGCGGCCTTTTGTGATTTCTTTCTTCCATCTTTGACCAGATACCCTGAAGGCAGTGGTACGGATACATCCGTCATCAACTGACCGCGTAATGCACGATCCATCTTGTCCATGTAAACTAAGTATTAGCTCATTTCCAGAGTATTTATTTTCGTTGTGCTTCTGGCTGCATTGATGGCTGCATTGATGGCCACATCAGATACCCATAAATGAGCATAATAGGTGCGTAGAGCTGCACCTCCCAGCTTCTAAGCTCTTCTTAGCTTCCAAGGCTTGACGCCTAAGGATTAAATGGGCAACCGTTACCCGTGCATGCCTTGCTCTGGTGAGACTCATCCGACCTCGAGCCCGGTAATCATGTCATCGGCAAATATATTACCACTGGCATCTTGGAAAATACATATATATCCAGCCCACTGACCGCTTGAACATTGAACCCTTTTCTCTTAAATATGTTTCTCGGGACCTTCTCATGGAAGTGTAATTTGCTGCCGCAAATTTTCACATTAAGCCAACTATAGGTTAGAGGGTATTCATGAGCGTTCCACGGCTGGCCATGACCCTGATCTGATTTGCTGTCGTAAAGTCAACGAGATGATTGGCAGATAGGGTTGGTATTTTCCCTGCATGTCAATTTATGTACATACAGGACGACAATGGGCAAAAGATACGGGTGTATTAAGGGCCGATGCAACCTCATCTCCGTTGCGTATAATGCAAAAAAAACCTATTATGGTCAATGTCTCACCCTTTTTGATTTTTCTCCACCGGTCGTGTCACCACTCACAACACGCTTCTTACCTTTAGATCCAGTATTCCCAACATCATTTAAGGCAGCCTCCTTGAAACCGAGTATTTCAAGTGCGCCAGTCAAAATCCGCTTCTCTCCGAGTCGTACGGTAATAGCGTGTCTCACGTTAAGTGTGAGGGACTCAGACGCAAGGAGCTTTTCGTCAGCCTGAATCAGAGAATAGCTTCCATATCATTGATTCTCCAACGTGAAAAATGACCAGATAACACACCTCGAGATCTGGTGATTGATAAGTGCTCAAGCGGATCTCGAATATCCTACGTAGCAACTCCGAGACCTGGCGATCGAACTTGGCTTTCGGGGGACGCCCTTTCTCGCGTATCTTTTCCCACTCTTCTTGAGAGAGGAGCAGAAGTCTGATTAAAGACATCAGCGCCGCAGGCAGAATTGGGTCCGTGTCGAGAACGAAAACACTAGATGTGGCGCGTAAGCTTAAAAGGAAGGGGCGGCCGAATAATGAAAAGAGACATACTCATCGCCTCCCTCATCAAGCCACCAGTCTATTCGTTGTCGATATTTCTCGTCATCAACAATATCACCACAAACAACCTTGACAACGAGGTCCGCTCGGATCTCTGCGACATCTTGTGGATTCCCAAACGCACCCTTGAGATGCGGACAAGGAACAAGATCAACATGTCCATAGCGCCTGAGGAGGTCTGAATTAGGCAGGTCGCCATATGTATTGAGCTAGATTTGCCGCACCACAGGGCGAAATAGACAAATTAGCTACATATATATCATCGGGCAGGATCACGATAACCTCACTATTTGTTCGCCAGCCTTGATGGGTTTCGTGGTGACCATTTGAAGATGGTGCTCCTCATAGAAAAGTTTAGCCTGTGAAGAGCGACATGAACGGCGTGCAAGAAAAAGAAGATGGGAAAGCTAGGATACACACTTACGTTCTCGGACCCATATCGAGCATTCAGGAGATCAGCCATAGGTACCATTGCAATGTCGGATGAATCATCCATCTCATCATCACTATCACTATTCTCTTCATCAAGACCTTCATCGCCATCCCCTGTACCATCAACATCCATTGCGCTCCCAACACTTGTATTAGCCTGCGTGTTCTCTGTGTTGTCTTCGGGGACATGTTCGTGCTCATCTCTACCTTCCTGTTCAGCTTCTCCCCCCCATCTCTCTACTTGGAAGCTTCGGGATAGAATTTGGCTGCCCGTTATATGGTATCGATGAAGTGTGTACCACGTATCGATTTGTTCCGACGGAAACAGGTCTGGCCGAGTCTGAACTCTTCGAGTTAGAGAGAAGAAAAAAGGGGAAAGGTGAAGGGATAAATGTACCTTGATCGCTGGAACCACCTTTTCATGATAGTCGCGCTCAGCCTCCACCCTACCTATTTTGTCTAAAATTCAAATTACGATCAGTCACGCCCGCTCGCTTCAGAAGTGAAGATGCAACGAAAAAGTTGACAACAGACCTACCACAGCCGTACCCTGGAGTTCACCGAGTTCTTCATCACTCCAGAACATTGGGGTATCGAAGTGTGTCGGGAGTGATGCTGTATATTGAGTCAAGACTCGCAGACCGACAAGTTGTTATTTAGACTTACCGAGATATGCAGACCACTTCCCTTGATTTTCATGAGCCCCCTCCCACATCATACAAAGAATTAGTCCAGCCCAACCCATGTGCAGTTTGTGCTTTCTCCATGCCTCAATCCCAAATGCAGAAGGTAGGGTTGATGTCCGGGTAGAAAGTGTCAATGAACGAGGAAGCGTGAAAATTATGTGGCTTTCCTGCGTAAGGACGAATGAGCAACGCAGTCAATCGGAAGGAGACTAACACAAACAGGAATGTCTTTGACCGCGATTGCACCACGCCCACTGCCAGGAAAGTTGGTGATGTCCATCACTGAAGTATCCAATGCCCCACCATGGCGGTGAAACCAAGCAATGAAATCATCCATGCTTCAAAATAAACTACCCTGCGAAGCGTCCTGGCGCGGGATGGAGAATCAAGACTTCAATCTGTTTGATATTGAAAACCGATCACTCACAGCTGGCTACAGCAGTTTACAACGGTCGCGAAATTCGGTCAAAAAATATTTGATGATCAGTGACCGGAACGGGCCGAGAGCTACCCCCTAGTTTATGTAATGCACTACTTAGCGACTGACCTTTTTGTTACTACCAACGCCACCATCTCAATGTCTCTCTGGCGTAGAAGGGGTTTTTAACATTATTGGGACTTGATTTCTCTACCTGACAGAAGAATAAACGCGAAAATTCTCTAGTCACCTTTTCTCGTGTCTACCATTCCTTCAAGGATGTAGCTTTGGACGTGCCGTTGCCTTCCATAGGATTTATGATCTTCGAATACTACAGGTTCAAGTTCGGCATGCGTACACGTAGTACGTATATCGTCCTGGTTGCAATCCTAACCACTGTGCTAACCGCTTTCATCACGTTCAGAATATTAGTCATAATATCCGAAGACCTGTGATCACAAAGGATCGGTCAGTCCCCGAGCGATACGCATCCCGGGTCCGAGTTCTTGGGGACAATCATTCACATCTCTGCGGAGGAGTAAATGCAGAGTTCATTCGCGCCATCATGGGTTTTTCTTCAAAGTCGCTGCTGCCCAATCTTTGAGCACTCTACTTCGGAGGGTGTCCTTCGAACCCTGATCTCCATTCATGCATGCGTTACCTCCTGGATCCTAACCTCGTCTTTATTAAACTGGTTATAAGGAAGATTTTTGGGCGAATATCATGTCGTCAGTATTATCAGCTGTCGACCGACATTCACCACAACTAAAGGTCGTTAATCTACGTGATATGCCTACTGAATTCAGTAAGCTTTCGCTCTTTAGACCTCCGTACCTGCAGGAGGTATCGTTCACCTTGTTCAGCTGCAAAACTTTGGTCATGTCTCGAAGAGCTTTGTCTTGGAACCGATTTCTTTCGGCAGACACGGTCCAGGATCACATTTCAGGGCCTTGTGACTGTCCTCTTGTCTTGCCCCAATCTCAGGGAGCTTGCTTTTGTGTTTGACACTGCGAGATTGATGGATCTTCCTAAGGCTGTGAAGTCAGGGGGTGGTGTTTGCAATACCAATATCACCACACTGGACGTCAGGCCAATCGAAAAAACACTTCAGGCAACGATCGCGCTTTTGGCTATTTTTCCGTGTTTTGACAGAGATCTGTGTTGAGCTGGGGTCCGGCCGCCACCTAAGGAGTGTCCGACTTGGAACCGAGATGCGCGAGTGGCCAAGTGGGAAGAGGTGCCCGACACGAAATGACCTTTGCCATGCTGTCAGCGCATTGCAGGAAGTATGGACGTCAATTTGATTCAAGCCCCCTTCTTTTTCCGAAGAAAGATCCCTCACCATATATACTTTCTCTGATATGATCGATGTGAGCGCGTTTCGTCTAGCCGTTGTTGCACAATATTCAACACCCGCCCTCCCCCGGCCACCGCGCGCCATCTCTCTCCTTCCACAACCCGAGTCCTCCTGGCGCAGTGACGCATGGGTCAACATACAGCTTGAGCCAACTTTCTCTCACCAGAACTTCAGCATTCAGCTCCTCTTTGGCATATTCTGATCCATGTCTTTATGGCTTATGCCAATTATGCTTCGGGCCGCCATCTGTACTGCTGTGAGCCACCCCCACTGCCGTTATTTTGCAGCCCCAACATACTCATTGTCATTAGTGATGATCTAAATCATCTGGACGTATTGCTCTCATACATTGAAACTACGGCAGGTGGTGACCGGCTACCGCTATACTATCCAAGACTCTACATAAGGACGTCTGACATGGGGATAAATTCGGAATAATGCCTTTGATTTTTTATGTAGTTTACACTAAATAATGAAGTGTAGCATTACACTCGTAAACTCTTCCTAACAAAAGTGTAGAAGCTGATGTATTTGGACTCCACTACGTCGAGCGAGTAAGAGACGGTCTGTCTGGAGTTCGTCATGATGAACAAGTGGTGATACTAGAGCATGCTCTACGGGCCGGAGCGACAGTGACCATCTGGAGCTGGTCATGGGAGGAATTAAGAAGCTTGGCCAAAAAAATAAGGTGTCAGGGGCCATTTGATGTGTTGTGCAACCGTCGTCGAATACTTGGGATGTTATAGTCGAGAGTCGACGACAACATTCCACAAATTTGAAGAAATTCTCAAATCATACAAATGTGCATGAAGATAGACCACACTGTGGCATCATGAGCTGAAGTCGACGATAACGAGCGCAGACCTACAAACATATCAGTGAGACGAGCGAGCAGTCATGACGTGATACTTTCCGTATGCCAGCACTTAGCAGATGACTATATCCTACCTTGAGAGTAATATTTACGCTTTAATCACATTAAATCGTTCAACTCGACAGATGTAGAGCAGAGAACGGATGATGGGGATGGAGAGCTCCGAATTACCTTGCGGTTGAAGAGAAGGGACGATCGGGCCGGGGAGCTCCGAGTCAAGGGAGGTCACGGTACCAGACCTCGCATGACTTGAGAGTGCAACTTATTATCATCTCAGCATGCATCATATACCTCTGGTGTAGTAGTCTCTGGTCCTTTTTGACCCTAGAAGACTTCCAAAGCATGATGTACGAGGTGCAAACCACGCTAACGTCGCGGGTAGAGGTGAGGTATCACAAGAAGTCAGTGTGACAGATGTCTGTTTCTTACCTAGTTGGCGCTAAACATTGGACATGTAGGTCAATATGCGGTGCGAATCACGATAAGGGGCGTTATATATAACATCG
This sequence comes from Rhizopogon roseolus, assembly GCA_930272055.1. NCBI lineage: Eukaryota > Fungi > Basidiomycota > Agaricomycetes > Boletales > Rhizopogonaceae > Rhizopogon > Rhizopogon roseolus. Next base: position 63,203 of record CAKNEV010000057.1, read on the forward strand.
AGGATGTGAACTATCTATCACTACGACTTGAAGTTGATTTCCACCTCCACAAGTATGACTACCGACCCATTTCCCCAGCGACTACCCACGCTAGATCGGCTGGGAGTCACCGATCTTTCCAATGTCTCCCCGTATGAGGTAGCAATCGAATGGCTTGATGCGTTCTCTGCTGCAGTAACTCAGAGTAATGTGAGAGCTGTTGTCGACCTGTTTCTCGAGGATGGGTTCTGGAAGGACGTGATTGCATTGACATGGGATCTCAGGACATTTGAAGGAAGGAAGGACATCACGAACCTTTTGGATGCTCGTCTAGTCGCTACGGGTCTGTGTGGAGTCCGCCTTTTAGAGGAGCCTTTGCGCGAACCTGTATTGCAGAAGGTGTTCCATGACCTTGCTTGGGTGCGGTTTTGCTTCGGGTTCACAACCAAGCACGGCAAGGGTACTGGAGTAGTTTATCTCGTCCCGCTTCCAAATTCAAAGTGGAAGGCCTACTCTCTGTTGACATGTCTTGACTCGTTGACCGAATTCCCTGAAAAGGTGTGCACCCTGATTTTTGGCGAGGCTTTGTTTGACCCTCTGGAAGGTCGGTGCGCTCAGAGATAATAAGATTGATAAAGGTACTTGGGAAGAGAGCCGCCGCCAAGAGATTGAATTTCCCAGCAACGATCCGACTGTGCTCGTCATCGGTGCGGGGCACTCTGGCCTTGAGGTCGCAGCGCGGTTGAAATATATTGGTGTACCAACTTTGATAATTGACAAGAAGCCCCGAGTGGGAGACAATGTGCGTCCTGTTTCAATCTCGGTCAACTGTAGATTCACGGACGGTTCGGTAGTGGAGAGACCGTTACAACGCTCTGTGCCTGCATGATACAATCTGTTCGTGGTTTTCCTTCACGGAGGGTGGGATTCGATTCACTGACGTTATCATAGGGTACAACCAAACACCTTACATGATGTAGGTGGTTCGTCAAATCGTGTAGCGGTTCGTAATGCATTTTGTAGCCCCCCATCCACATGGCCGGTCTACACCCCTGCTCGAAAAGTACATCACTACCTACATAGTGAATTATTACTGATTATAGCGGCTATAGCTAGCAGACTGGTTGGAAGGATATGCAAAGTTCCTTGAGCTCAATGTTTGGACTGCATCGGCGATTAAGAGTGCATCTTGGGACGATACCACGAAAACCTGGACTGTCGAGGTCGATCGCGAGGGTAAGGAGGCTAGGGTCCTGACTGTGAAGCATCTCGTCTTCGCAACTGGATTGGACGCTCGTCCGACAGTTCCGGAAATTCCTGGAAAGGTGCGTGAATCCGTGGCGCGTTACTATTTGACGGAATCAGACGGAACTCCATGGACACAGGCAAACTTCAAGGGGTCCGCCATCCACACGTCGGAGTTCACATCTGCAGCTAATCATATCGGTAAAAGAGCACTCGTAGTTGGTGCTTGCACCTCTGGTTTGTACGGTACATTGTCATATCAAACAGAATACCAATCTCATTCCAGGACACGACATTGCTCAAGATTTCTACGATCACGGTATCGACGTCACGTTGTGCGTGCTCTTCGATGGCTTTATATGTTACCTCACCGATTATTAGGTATCAGAGGTCGTCGACATTCGTGATCTCGGCTCAGGCAATGACGACAGGGCAGGGCGGTAAAGATTTCCGTGATTATTTGGGACTTGGCTTAAAGTTTATTATCCAGCCATTTATAGGGAGGGCTTCCCTGTAGAGCTCGCTGATATTTATAATACCTCGCTACCCGGTGCAGTGCTTATGCGGCTGTCTCAACGTACGGTTCCTGTAGTCGCACAGACTACCGACAAGTATGTCATACGATTCTAAGCTTCAGGTCGGGTGCATTTATTCGTCATCGTGATAATTGCAGGGATATCCTAGATGGTTTGGCTAAAGTTGGCTTCAACACGAATCTTGGACCTAATGGAACAGGTATTTCTCCCCTGTACTTTGAGCGTGCTGGTGGATACTACATAGGTGTGTGTGCCACTTTTCCACAAATAAATTTCTCCCAACAGTGTCTAGACACTGGCACATGCCAACATATCATCAACGGAGACATCAAAATCAAAAACGGTTCTGCTATCGAGTGCTTCACAGAGAATGGCCTCAGATTTGTTGATGGAACCGAGCTGCAGGCAGACATTATAGTGTTTGCCACAGGGTAAGAGAGTAACTTCAGTCTACAAGGACAATGTAACTCACGCTTCACACAGTAATAGTGGTCAGCTTGATTCTATGCGTGGCATATGTGGAGACGAAGTCGCATCCAAAGTCGGTCCGGTCTGGGGTACTGACAAAGAAGGACAACTTCAGGGAGTGTGGAGGCACTCCGGGCACGACGGTCTGTGGTTTGCGATGGGTATGTTCTTGTTCTTGTTCTTGTTCTGGGCAGTCGTGTTCACTTTTTTTGTGATGGATAGGTAATTTTTCGCTAGCGCGCTTCCATAGTACCCACTTGGCGATGCGTGAGTTTCTTCTTTACGATGTATCGTAATGGTGGCTGATGCTAGTAAATAAAGAAATCAAAGCGATAGAGGAAGGCATCTTGAATAAGGCAGACGTAATGATTTGACCTTTAAGTTGTGCTATGACGTGGCTTGGTTGGATATCGAAATGTAAGAGTAGTGTACATGTACAATGAAATTGATCTGTATATTGATTGGCTGTTTCAATGAGCACATTGCTATATGTACCGAGATCTGGTGGCTTAGTAAGCGTTCCTCCTTGTCCACCTCATCACAGCTTCATCTCTGTAATGACGTATCACAAGGGATAGGGTTGTAGATCATTGTCTCTGAATATTGAGTCCATCATAGCAGTGCGAGTGTATAAGCCTATAAGGGGGACACAAATTTCGCTTTCAAGGTAAGTATTGTCATATCGGGTTAATTGGTTTTCAGTGATGGGCTCGCGCGATAGACTCCTTTCGAGGATAACCATGCCCCCACTTGTACTGCAGCAACTGACGTGTAGTCTCGCACAACCTGACATCAGGCACTAGAGTATATCATTTCTATTATCAGCCCACACATCAAGTGGGACACGAAAGGAGCTAGCCATGAGGCACCACATCGCCGATTCCAAGAATCATTGTGTTCTGCATAGAGCAAAGTGTTTGAGGGAACGAGCCGAGCAACAGAATCATGTGCCCGTTAAGGACCCCATCAACTCGACGTAATGGATAAAGATGCAGGGTATCATCTAGGACATCGATCCTTTTGGCATAGTTCACGCCTGATTGACTGTTTTTTCGTTCATTGAACGTTTGCTGTGCACCGGCTGGTCGTCTGTCCTCAAGAACGTCTAGTCGCAGTATAACCAGCGGTTCGACGCGACCCGTAGTTCGATACGTGTTAGTAATATTTTTTTCTGCTGAGACGAAATCTAACGTGATGCACGCAGACTAACCCGAACAATAACCGAAGAAATGCAGATACCTCACAAGCAAGGTGAGCTAGGACATCGCAGGACATACAACACAGAACTGCACATTGTCGCGACAGATCGCTTCATGAAATGATCGTTGGTCGGATTATGCAGCTCAGAAGGGGTAATCGCAATGCTGGGACGTTATCGCAATGGATCAAGAAATTCTCATTCTATTTAGCGTCCATAGGTGGACCACAAGGACGTTAAATACAAGCCAGAACCGATCCCAATCGATTATCGCTTTAACTTGAAGCCAATATCTCCAAGCAGACGTCTCAGGATGGCTACCGACCCATTTCCTCAGCGACTACCCACGCTAAATCAGCTGGGAGTTACCAATCCTTCCAATATCTCCCCATCTGAAGTAGCGACTGAGTGGCTGAGCGCGTTTTCTACTGCGATCGCCCAGATTGACACTGGAGCTGTTGTTGACCTGTTTCTCGAACATGGGTTCTGGAAGGACGTGATTGCACTAACCTGGGATCTCAGGACATTCGAAGGAAGGAAGAACATCAGGAACCTTGTGGATGCTCGTCTAGCCGCGACAGATCTACGCGAAATTTGTCTCTTAGAGGAACCGTTACGAGAACCTGTATTACAGAAGATGTTCCCTGACCTTGCTTGGGTCCGATTCAGCTTCGGGTTCACCACCAAGCATGGAAAGGGTACTGGAGTCGTTTATCTCGTCCCGCTTCCAGGTTCACAGTGGAAAGCCTACTCTCTATTGACATGTCTTGACTCTTTGACTCAATTCCCTGAAAAGGTGTGTGCATTGATCCTTTGTCGATACTTTGTTTGACCTTTTGGAAGGTCGGTGCGCTCAGGAACAATAAGGCCGACCATGGTACTTTGGAAGGGAACCGCCACCAAGAGATTGAGTTTTCTAACAATGATCCGACTGTGCTCGTCATCGGTGCGGGGCACTCTGGCCTTGAGATCGCAGCGCGGTTGAAGTACATCGGTGTATCCACGCTGATCGTCGACAAGAAGCCCCGAGTGGGCGATAATGTACGTCCTTGTTTCAGCTTGAATATCAGCCACATCTATAGACTCACGGACGGTGTGGCAGTGGAGAGACCGTTATAACGCTCTGTGTTTGCATGACACAATCTGTTCGTGACTTTCCTTTCATGGGGTTCGGAATTCTGCATCTCTGACGATTTCATAGGGTACAACCAAACACCTTACATGAAGTAGGCTGTTCGTCAAATCATGTTGTGGTTCCTTCGTTATGCATTTTGTAGTCCCCCATCCACATGGCCGGTCTACACCCCTGCTCGAAAAGTACATTGCTACCTTCATAGTGAACAATGACTGATCATAGCGATTACAGCTTGCAGACTGGTTAGAAGGATATGCAAAGTTCCTCGAGCTCAATGTTTGGACTTCATCGACGATCAAACAAGCATCTTGGGATGAAACCAAGAAAACATGGACTATCGATGTCGATCGTGAGGGCCGGGAGACTAGGATTCTAAGTGTGAAGCATCTCGTCTTCGCGACCGGATTTGACGCTCGTCCGTATGTTCCTGACATCCCAGGAAAGGTATCTATTACGTTTGATTGCTTGATTGCTTGATGGATTGAGATGGAACTCCATTACATAGGCAAGCTTCAAGGGATCCGCCATGCACACGTCGCAGTTCACGACTGCAGCTAATTATATCGGTAAAAGGGCAGTCGTGGTTGGTGCTTGCAACTCTGGTTAGTACACCGCGATCTCGTACCACACAAGATCCCAATATCGTTTCAGGGCATGACATTGCTCAAGATTTCTTTAATCATGGTATCGACGTCACGATGTATGTGTCCTCCGGTAGTTTCATCTGTTATCTCATCAATCACTAGGTACCAGAGATCGTCGACGTTCGTGGTCACAGCGAAAGCAATTGGAGAAATGCTAGGCGGTAAGTAGCTCCGTGATTATCTGTAGCTTGGCTTGAAATTCGTTGCTCAGGCATTTATCGCGACGGCTTCCCTGTAGAGCTGGCTGATACTTACAATGCCTCACTACCATACGCAGCTCTTAGGCGTTTGTATCAACGTATAATTCCTGCAGTTGCGGGGACCACCGACAAGTATGTCTTATGACTGGAGTTTCGCGCATGGTATTTTTATCATCATCATTGCAGGGATATTCTAGATGGTTTAGCTAAAGCTGGCTTCAAGACGAACCTTGGCTTACATGACACCGGGTTTCTGCCCTTGCTCTATGAGCGTGGTGGTGGATACTACATCGGTACGTGTGACTCTCCCATAAACGAACATGTCTTTCAGTATCTTCCAGATACTGGAACGAGCCAACACATTATCACTGGTGACATCAAAATCAAGAACGGTTCCGCGATCGAGCGCTTCACAGAGAATGGCCTCAGATTCGTAGATGGCACCGAGCTTCAGGCGGACATCATAATCTTTGCTACAGGGTAAAACCATCTTTCAGTCTGACAAGCAAGGACAAGGGGTGAAGAATCATACTTCCCACAGTTTTGGTGACCCCCGCGATCCTATGCGTGAGATCTGCGGAGACGAAGTCGCATCGAAAGTCAATACTGTTTGGGGTGTAGATAAAGAAGGACAACTTCAGGGAGTATGGAGGAACTGTGGGCACGATGGCCTGTGGTTCGCGATGGGTGCGTGTCTATTCTCGTTGTGGGCGCTTTGGTTCACTGTTTTGCTTGTGGTGGACAGGTAATTTTGCTATATCGCGCTTCCACAGTATCCACTTGGCGATGCGTGAGTTTTCCTTCTTTCATCGGACGTCGCTGATGCTAGTAAATATAGAAATCAAAGCGATAGAGGAAGGTATCTTGAACAAGGCAGATATAGGGATTTGACTTCGTACTGGGGCCAAATTGTATTTTGTACATTGAGACCAAGACCGCTAACGGTCCTACCGACAAGAACTTCGATATGCCGCAAGGAGCCCCCATAGACCTTAAAGTGAGGTGTCGACTGAGTTGACTCAGCGCAGTTATCTGGTGAACATGGGAGTATCAGCATGTGAAAATTGCAGACCGAGGAACTTACCTGAACCACCAGTCGGCCAATCCTGGCTGGCAGAATCTGCATCTCAAGACACTACCTTGGTAGAAGAATTGTGGAAATCCAGTGTTTGAAAGCGTCGTGTATGGCGGTGAAAGGGGGCCAACTGATGAAAGTCTATGTGGACTCGGAGAATGCAGAAGAGGCGAGAGCGATGGTACAACTTAGAAGGTGATGGTGGCAGGGGAATCATGCGAGCGACTAAAGTTTGCAGTGCCGCCTGGGACATCTCATATATCTGTGCCTGGTGCAAAGCTCTCTTTCACTGGCAGCAGTCCCTACAAGATAAAGGTGATGGACGCAAGTTAATATGCAACGTACTTCTTTAGCCTATCATCACTTTCAACTTTCAACTTTTCAGGCTCAGCATCAGCCATCAACCAATGTGTTTTTTGTATCGAATTATTACACTTCCATTTTAACATGGACAACTATCTGGTAGTGTATCGTAGTACACCCGCCTGTCATGCTTGAAACATGGTTGCAGGAAAGTGGGCTTTCGATTTCCCGCCTGTCATGCTAGAACATGGTTTGCGGGAGAGCGGAGTTGGATCCTCCCCGCCTGTCCATGCTCACACTTCCGTTCTCAAAGTTGACAACTGTCTGGTACACTTGCCTGTCGTAACAAAGACCAAAGAAAGGACTTGGTGAAATTTTTGTGAAAAACGCGACACGTCTCATTTACTTATGTAAGTTAGCTAAAGCTTTGCTTTTGACACTACATGGCAAAGCAGCGATACCTCACACGAGCAATGGTTCCAGACGGTTATGACTCGGATGAACTTACAGCAGACGCAGATATCACTATGGGCTACTCATAATTATATCTTTGATCCATTGGATGGTAGTGCTTCACAGGGAACACATGACAGTGACATCGAAATTCACGAGCTTGAATCTGAGGGTACCACGACTTCAGTTGCAAGGCAAGGCACCAGCAGGACTCCGGCTGTAAAGCCCTTGAAAAGACATCGAAATCCACTCAAAATGGTGCATATATGCATCTCCATCCGAAGTTTTGCTTGCTACTCACTCTTCTTCGCATTGCTCCTAGGACTGGGCGCAACAGACTCTGCACCACTGACATTCAAGCTCACATACAATTTCTCCATATTCGCTGCATCTGAATTCAAGAAGGACTTCAAGAAGCGCTCGTCGGGTGGGAAGAATGGGTCATTCAAGCTAAATAGTGACGAGCCGTGTGATACCTGAAAGGCTCAGCTCCTTCACAGAATCAATAAACATTGGTCGTGATGCTTGTGGGGTCGATATGATGCACGCGGGGATAGATGGTGTAGGTGTCCGTGAAATGGATATACATTTTGAGTGAGTGGGTAACCAAGATGGAGAAATTCGAAAGAGACAAGGCAGGAGACCAGTCTGGCCTTATTAATGTTCATCCTCCTCGCCGCCGCCTGCTGCTTTCCACTCCCGTTCCGCCCGATTCCTTGCATGAATGGCTGGCAACTCTTCCGCCAGGGATACCTGCCCGCATTCTTCCCGCCGCCCCAGAGCCTACTTTCGCACCAGGATACTCACCTGTAGATAGGTCATTAAACACGTAGTTCATTAGCACACACCTTCGTAATTCGCTTGCCAGCACACTTCTTATAAAATGATTCGTGGCGAATGGATTTGAGAATGTAGTTCAACGTCGGGTTGGCAGTGGGAATAAGGGAGCTTTCCGCATACGACGAGTAATGGGCAAGGTTGGCGGACTGGAATCAGATAATGTTATCAACACGATCAACTTGAAGGTGAGGCTGCACGCGTCACGTACCCATTTATCGTTACCGAAAACGACTACCAGTTTGCTGCAGCAGTGACTAATAAAGTGGTGTGGCCAGTAAACCAACATATTCACTTCTAGTAGATACTTCCCCATGGTCCTCGATTTCAGGTCGTAATCTTCTGCCTTAATGTTACGCCACAGAAAGTGCATTGGGCTGGGAAAGGGCCCATCGTTTTTAGGACGTAACGCTCCGCGAGCAGAGTTTCAGATTCGGTGTACGAGGAATCCGTGCAGTGAAGGAAGTGGGAAACGAAAGGTGCGACAGTCTCTTCGACCTTGAAGGCAACGAAGAGACAAGTAATACCAACAAGTTGTAATTGCGAGGGAGACGACTCGGGCAGACAATAGCCGGTTGATTATGTTGGAGACAAACCCCGCTCTCCCGCAGCCATGTTTCAAGCACAGCAGGCAGGGTATTATTCGATATACGACCAGGGAGCTGTCGATGTTGAAAATGGAAGGTTGATAATTCAAGACAAAGCAATAAATTGGCTGAGCTTGTAAAAAAAATAGTCTCGTATCGAACCCCGATCGCCCACGGCCATGTTTCAAGCATGATGCATGACAGTTGAAGCAAGCTCTCCCGCAACCATGTTTCGAACATGATATATGATAGGCAGGCTTACATATCCAATACACTACCAGATAGTTGCCAATGTGAGAAATGGAAATGTAATGAATCAATACAAAAAAACAAATTGGCTAAAGACTCTCCTGTGATGGATGATTCAATATTCAGAGACAGCTTCTCTCACAACGAAATAACAATGGTCATAGATAATGATTTACAAACCTATCCCTCTGCTGGTGATTCTAGAGAGCAAACTATTGCTGTGGAAGGGAGTCCCGAGCCAGAAACAACAGATATTGAGAAGTGTGGACCTGTACACCACGATACGATACCAGTTAACATCTATTAGACACCGATGTGAACTCGGGCATTTGTTCACCGACTGAGTCATTTCAGTTGATACTCACTCTGAGGGTTCTTTGTGTCATATCAAAGTCCCTACCGATAGAACCAACACCACTTTGATTTTAATGTACAAAATACTTCTTACAATTTTGCCCCAGTACGAAGTCAAATTCATATATCTACTTTGTTCAAGATACCTTCCTCTATCGCTTTGATTTCTATATTTACTAGCATCAGCGACGCCTGATGCGATAGACTGCAAAGAAGGAAAACTCACGCATCGCCAAGTGAATACTGTGGAAGCGCGATATGGCAAAATTACCTGTCGACCACAAGCAAAACAGTGAACCGAAGCGCCCGTAACGAGAATAGGCACACGTACCCATCGCGAACCACAGGCCATCGTGCCCGCAGTTCCTCCATACTCCCCGAAGTTCCCCTTCTTGATCTGTTCCCCAAACCGCAGTGACTTTTGATGCTACTTTGTCTCCGCAGATCTCACGCATAGGATCGCGGTGGTCACCAGAACTGTGTGAAGTATGATTCTTCACCCTTGTCCTTGCTTGCTAGACTGAAAGATGGTCTTACCCTGTAGCGAAGATTATAATGTCCGCCTGAAGCTCGGAGCCATCTACAAATCTGAGGCCATTCTCTGTGAAGCACTCGATCGCGGAACCGTTCTTGATTTTAATGTCACCATTGATAATGTGTTGGCTCGCTCCAGTATCTGGAAGGTATTGAAAGAAATGTTGGTTTTGCGGGAGGGGCAACGTACCGATGTAGTATCCACCACCACGCTCATAGAACAAGGGCAAAAGCCCCGTGTCATGTAAGCCAAGGTTCGTCTTGAAGCCAACTTTAGCCAAACCATCTAGAATATCTCTGAAATGATGATGATGAGACTACCCTGCGCGAAACTCCAGTCATAAGACATACTTGTCGGTGGTTCCCGCGAATGCATGAACTATACGTTGATACAAACGCTTAAGAGCTGCATATGGTAGTGAGGTATTATAAGTATCAGACAGCTCTACAGGGAAGCCGTCGCGATAGGTGCCTGAGGAACGAATTTCAAGCCAAGCTACAGATAATCACAGAACAAATTACCGCCCAGCATTGCTGCAATTGCTTTCGTTGTGACTACGAATGTCGACGATCTCTGGTACCTAGTAATTGGTGAGATAACAGATGACACTACCGGAGGACACATACATAGTGACGTCGATACCATGATTGAAGAAATCTTGAGCAATGTCATGCCCTGAAACGATATTGGGATCCTGTGTGACACGATATTGTGGTGTACTAACCAGAGTTGCAAGCACCAACCACGACTGCCTTTTTACCGATATAATTAGCTGCAGTCGTGAACTGCGACGTGTGCATGGCAGATCCCTTGAAGTTTGCCTGTGTAATGGGGCTCCATCTCAATCCGTCAAGCAATCAAACACAACAGTACCTTTCCTGGGATGTCAGGAACATATGGACGAGCGTCAAATCCGGTCGCGAAGACGAGATGCTTCACAGTCAGAATCCTAGTCTCCCGGCCCTCCCGATCGACGTGGATAGTCCAGGTTTTCTTTGTTTCATCCCAAGATGCTTGCTTGATCGTCGACGAAGTCCAAACGTCGAGCTCAAGGAACTTTGCATATCCTTCTAACCAGTCTGCTAGCTGCAATCGCTGTAATCAGTCATCATTCACTATGAAAGTAGCGATGTACTTTTCGCGCAGGGGTATAAATCGGCCATGTGGATGGGGGGCTACAAAATGCATTATGAAGGAACCACATAATTTGAGGAACTTCTTACTTCATGTAAGGTGTCTGGTTGTACCCTATGATATCGTCAGAGATGCAGAATTCCGAACCCCGTTAAAGGAAAGTCACGAACAGACTGTATCATGCAAACACAGAGCGTTATAACGGTCTCTCCACTACCAACCATCCGTGAGTCTACAGATGTGGCTGAGATTGAAGCCGAAACACGGACGTACATTGTCGCCCACTCGGGGCTTCTTGTCGACGATCAGCGTGGGTACACCGATGTACTTCAACCGTGCTGCGACCTCAAGGCCAGAATGCCCCGCACCGATGACGAGCACAGTCGGATCATTGCTAGAAAACTCGGTCTCTTGGCGGCGGTTCTCTTCCCAAGTACCATGATCGGCCTTATCGTGCCTGAGTGCACCGACCTTCCATAGGGTCAACAAAGTATCGCCAAAGGATCAGTGCGCACACCTTTTCAGGGAATTCAGTCAACGAGTCAAGACATGTCAATAGAGAGTAGGCCTTCCACTGTGAATCTGGAAGCGGGACGAGATAAACGACGCCGGTACCCTTGCCATGCTTGGTGGTGAACCCGAAGCAGAATCGGACCCAAGCAAGATCAGGAAACATCTTCTGCAAAACAGGTTCTCGTAACGGTTCCTGTAAGAGACAAATTTCGCGTAGATCTGTTGCAGCTAGACGAGCATCCAAAAGGTTCCTGATGTTCGTCCTCCCTTCGAATGTCCTGAGATCCCAGGTCAGTGCAATCACATCCTTCCAGAACCCATCTTCGAGAAACAGGTCAACAACAGCTCCAGTGTCAATCTGGGCGATCGCAGTAGAAAAGGCGGTGAGCCACTCGGCTGCTACTTCAGATGGGGAGATATTGGAAGGATCGGTGACTCCCAGCCGATCTAGTGTTGGTAGTTGCTGGGGAAATGGGTCGGTAGCCATGCTGTATACTGAGGTGTCTGCTCGGAGATACTGGGTTGAAGTTAGAGCGATAATCGATTGGGATCGCTTCTGGCTTGTATTTAACGTCCTGCAGCTGGTGATCCCCCTATGGATAGAATGAAAATTTCTTGATGTATTACGATAACGTCCCTGCAACTTAAGTTACTTAGCCGCATAATCTGATGAAGCGATTTGTGCTACTCCATCGTGACAACACGCTATTGTTTCTTGTACTAATCAGGTGATATCCTAAGCTCAACCTGCTTTCTTCGTGTATGTAATATGTTTTTCTTTGAAAAAGTTCAGGTATGAATTACTGTAAGAACATTCCCGTTACGCCGCTCTGCCCTTCTTTTCGGTGCATGCACTTAGCGGGGACATGATTCTGTTGCTCGGCTCATTCTACTCAAACACCTCCCTCTACGGACTTAGGAGGCAGAATACAATGATTGTTAGAATCGGCGATGTGGTGGCTTTACAGGTATTTGGAGTTCCGAATCATCACATTGGCTTCTCTGGGTATTATTTCATCCCAAGTTCGAACCTGGGTATGAAACCATAATGACCGAATGGTGCCATAATAGGAGGTATTGTTGCGAGACAAAACCAACGAAATACCATTACACAGTGCCTCTTGAACTTCTACCAAGGTTCTCCCCAAGAGATCCTGCGACTCGCTGCCAGGCTTTGCAACGGCGAATGACAGAACGGCAGTGATAGTCTGCAGACCAAATAGAGCAGTCGTTCCTTTTTTACGTATGGGTTGCAGTCACGCGCACGATGATCTTTGAGCTAACATTGTCCCTTGCCAGCAAGTCCAACCAATATTTGGATATGGTCCTGGATACCCTCGAAGAGATGATCAACGCCTCGTACAACGTTCATTTCCTTTTCGGTATATATTAGTAATCTCGGACTTCTTCGTCTACACTACAAACGCTCATAGATCGTAAGTACTGTTCCCTCAGTCTTCCTATACACGAGACTGAGGTACGTCCATTCCTTACTAGCCACACCACTAATACTGACTCAGTGTAGTATACTTACACCGTTGTGTGTCTAGCTCAGAAGCATATTTCCACATTGACTACATTTTCTGTACACTACGCGTTATCAACGTGTTCCCTCTACACCTGAATTTGGTCGTACTGGCTACTTATAAGAAAGTTTCCGAGACTAGCGGGAAATTCAACAGAAGACGCCAAGGACCGAGCTTACGGTAACGCTTAAGAATGAGCGAAATACTGACAAGGAAAACTTGCAAGTTGAAAATGATGGTAGGCTGAAGAGGTACGTTGTGTCCATCACCTGCCATATCTTTGTGGGACTGCACCCAGTGAATAGAGAACTTTGCACCAGGAACAGATAATGGTGTTCCCAGACGGCACTCTAAAAGCTGACCTCTTGCATGGATCCCCTGCCTTCATCTTCAAGTTGTACAACCGCTCTTGCTTCTTCTGTGTTCTCCGTATAGACTTCCATCTTGGTCCCCTTTCACCGTCATACACAACGCTTTCATATTCTAGAATTCTTCTATCAACGTAATGTCTTTGAGATTCAGATCCTACCAGCCAATGTTGGCCGACCACTGGTTCAGAGTGTTAATGGTAGGGTTCCTTGGTCTGCAATCTTCGTATGAAGGTAAATGTCATTGAGTAAGAGACGCCTTTCGAAGATATCACTCACAGGGTACATTGCAGTGAAATCTAATCCTACACCACGATACGAGACCGGTGAAGATCTATTAGACGCCTATGTGAACTCAGGCATTTGTTGACCGGCTGAGTCAATTCAGTCGATACGTCACCCTGAGGATTCTTTGCGGCATATCAAAGTCCTTATCGATAGAACCAACACCTCCTTGATTTCAATGTACAAAATACTTCTTACAATTTGGCCCCAGTACGAAGTCAAATCACTATATCTGCCTTGTTCAAGATACCTTCCTCTATCGCTTTGATTTCTATATTTACTAGCATCAGCAACTCCCGATGCGATAGACTGCAAAGAAGGAAAACTCACGCATTGCCAGGTGGGTACTGTGGAAGCGCGACATTGCGAAATCACCTGTCCAACACAAGCAAAATAGTGAACCGAAGCGTTCGCAAAAAGAATTGACAGACGTACCCATCGCGAACCACAAGCCGTCGTGCCCGCAGTTCTTCCATACTCCCCGAAGTTGCCCTTCTTCATCCATACCCCAAACCGCATTAACTTTTGATGCGACTTTGTCTCCACAGATCTCACGCATAGGATCGCGGTGGTCGCCAGAACTGTGTGATGATCCTTGTCCCTTGTCCCTTGTCTTTGCTGTCAGACCGAAAAATGGTCTTACCCTGTAGCGAAGATTATAATATCCGCCTGCAGCTCAGTGCCATCTACGAATCTGAGGCCATTCTCTGTGAAGCACTCGATCGCGGAACCGTTCTTGATTTTAATGTCACCATTGATAATGTGTTGGCTCGTTCCAGTGTCTGGAAGGTATTGAAAGACATGTTGGTTTCGTGGGAGTGGCACACGTACCGAGATAGTATCCACCAACACGCTCATAAAACAATGGCAAAAGCCCCGTGCCATGCAAGCCAAGGTTCGTCTTGAAGCCAACGTTAGCTAAACCATCTAGAATATCTCTGCAATGATGGTGATAAAAATACCCTGCGCGAGACTCCAGTCATAAGGCATACTTATCGGTGGTTCCCGCGAATGCAGGAACTATACGTTGATACAAACGCATAAGAGCTGCATGTGGTAGTGAGATGTTATAGGTATCAGCCAGCTCTACAGGGAAACCTTCGCGATAGGTCTCTGAGCAACAAATTTCAAGTCAAGCTGCAGATAATCAAGGAACCAATTACCGCCAAGCATTTCTCCAATTGCTTTCGCTGAGATCACGAATGTCGACGATCTCTGGTACCTAGTAATTGGTGAGATAACAGATGACACTACCGGAGGACACATACATAGTGACATCGATACCGTGATTGAAGAAATCTTGAGCAATGTCATGCCCTGAAACGATATTGGGATCCTGTGTGATACAAGATTGTGCTGTGCTAACCAGAGTTGCCAGCACCAACTACGACTGCCTTTTTACCGATATAATTAGCTGCAGTCGTGAACTGCGACATGTGTATGGCGGATCCCTTGAAGCTTGCCTGCGTAATGGGGCTCCATCTCAATCCATCAAGGAATCGAAAATCACAGATACCTTGCCTGGGATGTCGGGAACATACGGATGAGCGTCAAGCCCGGTCGCAAAGACGAGATGCTTCACACTTAGAATCCTAGTCTCCTTTCCCTCGCGATCGACATCGATAGTCCAGGTTTTCTTAGTCTCATCCCAGGATGCTTGCTTGATCGTGGATGCAGTCCAAACGTTGAGCTCAAGGAACTTTGCATATCCTTCCAACCAGTCTGCCAGCTGTAGTCGCTATAATCAGTAATCGTTCACTATGAAGGTAGCGTTGTACCTTTCGAGCAGGGGTGAAGACCGGCCATGTAGATGGGGGCCTATAAAATGCATCACGAAGGAATCACGAGATGATTTGACGAACTGCTTACTTCATGTAAGGTGTTTGGTTGTACCCTATGATATGATCAGAGATGCAGAATTCCGAACCCCGTGAAAGGAGAGTCACGAATAGATTGAATTATGCAAACACAGAGCCTTATAACGGTCTCTCCACTACCCCACTGTTCGTGAGACTACAGGTGTGGCTGAGATTCAAGCTGAAACACGGACGTACATTGTCGCCCACTCGGGGCTTCTTATCGACGATCAGCGTGGGTACGCCGATGTACTTCAACCGTGCTGCGACCTCAAGGCCAGAATGCCCCGCACCGATGACGAGCACAGTAGGATCATTGCTAGAAAACTCAGTCTCTTGGTGGCGGTTCCCTTCCCAAGTACCATGATCGGCCTTATCGTGCCTGAGTGCACCGACCTTCCATAGGGTCAACAAAGTATCGCCAAAGGATCAGTACACACACCTTTTCAGGGAATTCAGTCAACGAGTCAAGACATGTCAATAGAGAGTAGGCCTTCCACTTTGAATCTGGAAGCGGGACGAGATAAACGACTCCAGTACCCTTGCCATGCTTAGTGGTAAACCCGAAGCAGAACCGGACCCAAGCAAGATCAGGAAACATCTTCTGCAATACAGGTTCTCGTAACGGTTCCTCTAAGAGACAAATTTCGCGCAGATCTGTAGCAGCTAGACGAGCATCCACAAGGTTCCTGATGTTCTTCCCTCCTTTGAATGTCCTGAGATCCCATGTCAGCGCAATCACGTCCTTCCAGAATCCATCTTCGAGAAACAGGTCAACAATGGCTCCAGTGTCAATCTGGGTGACCGCGGTAGAAAAGACGCTGAGCCACTCAGTTGCTACTACAGATGGGGAGATATTGGAAAGATCGGTGACTCCCAACCGATCTAGTGTGGGTAGTCGCTGGGGAAATGAGTTGGTAGGCATGCTGTATACGGAGGCGTCTGCTTGAAAATATTGGCTTCAAGTGAAAGTGATCGTCGATTCATCAGCAAACTAGTATACCTCTGTGGGCTCTGTACAGCTCTGTACAAAGGGGACCAAGCTGTGGCCAGCCAAATTTTGGTGGTGGGAAAATTACCGATTTGCTATGAAATGGAATGAGAATTTCTTGATGCTATTGCGATAACATCCCTGACTCCCTGTATATATCGTGACCCTTCTTAGCCATTGGTGGTGATAGGCATGATCATATGGAAAAACTGTCCTACTCCGTCGCGACAACGTGCGCTTTCAAGTTGTTTGTTGTAGTTTGTTCAACTTCGTTGTGCATCCTGTGATATCCGTACCTCATGGATTTTTTTGAAAAGTTTGTTCGCTTGTTATTTGTGTCTGCACCGTGTTAAATTTCATCTCGAAAGAAAAACCGACCATGGTAATACGTATCGAACTGCTGGTCGCATCGAACAATTGGTAACGTATGCTGCGCTAGAACGTTCTTTGCAAGGACTGACGACCATCTAGTTCACAGAAAATGTTGAGTGAGTGAACGAGAAAACCGTCAAGCGTGAACCATGCGCAATGAGTACCCCGAGTTAATGGGGTCATTAACGGACATGATTCTGCTGCTCGGCTCGTTCCTCTCCAACACCTTGCTCTACGGACTTAGGAGGCAAAATGCAATGATTCTTGGAATCGACGGTGTGGTGCCCTCGCGCCGCGATGAATATTAAGCAGGTATTTGGAGCCATCACATTAGCGTTCTCTGTGTACTGGTATTTACACCACTCCTTGGGCACATCTCCTCGTTATTCCAACGCAGCAGCTACAATACACACGATGCGATGTCCCGATTGAGTTTGTTCGAGTGGGAACGAAGCACGTCATTTCACTTGCCATGCAGACGGGACAATAAGGGTATCCTTAAGTGTTTGCTATCTGCTACGTAAATCGCACTCACTCCTTTTGCTCTGTAGCTAGTAATACTGCCACTGGACATACAATGCTATATTGCTCGGATTGGTCGTATGCATAATCAAAGTGATCCTATCCAAGACCACCAAACCATGCAGAACGGCGGTTCGATGACACTAGCAGTCCATCGCGAAGAGGCAGGTATGGTAATAGAGTGGAGCTGCGATCAAGTACCGACAGGGGGGGTGGTTCGACATCATAGGAGTGAACCATGCATTGGAGTGAAGGAACGGCTTTCCGCAATAGAAGAGTCTTGGTTGTTTATTTATTGGAGTGCATGCCTTGCTGCTAGCTCGTTCACAACAGATTTCATCAACATCACGGGATAGTGGTCGAGGAAAGATATGGTATTAAAGAAAGTCTCAATCCGTATCAGTGGATAAGTGAAGCAGACGTGTTCAGGGACTCACCGTAAACCCTCTGCGTGATTAGCGTGGTAAGATCCAACTAGAGACGAACGACCGCGTGAAAACATCGTTTGTCATTTGTCGGATAGCCAAGAATATACTCTCAGGCGGGGTGGGTTCGTTCTAGAAGACGAATTCTGCTAAATATCAATTTAGATGACCCTCCAAAGGACAGACCTGAGTCGGAAGCCACAGTAGCGTTCTACACAGTGCCATTTTGCATCCGTTGTTTGACTACCAACAGCGTTAACACTGTGTGGATCCACGGCTGCGTACGTTGCGTATGTGTCCTAGATCAGATCTGCGCTGATCGTAGCAATTTGTGACGCCGCGCCGCATCAACTTGTATCGAACATCCGAGAAGCGAGAATCTGTAGGCCCAACGTCGTCGATGAGAAACCAGGGTTGGACGAAAGTGAAACAGGGGTGGAGGACAGGATTCACGGAACCGAGCTTGCTGCCGAACAGTCAGGCTGAATAGGCACCAAAGTCTTATTCGCGTGAATGACCGCGCCCTGTACACGAAGAGATACAGCATGTATAACGTACCAATGCAAACTTGCACTTCACTCAACTCTCATCCCATAACGCTCGCAACTTTCGAGCTTTGTTCGAAGCGTAACTTCAGATCCCAATCCATATACTTGGTGAGTGATGGTATACTAATACACAAGTAGCAGACGACAGTTGACAGTGCTGCGGTGACTAGTTGCAAGCCTGGGCAATAAGCATGTTTTTTTCAACTGCTGCAAGTGGGATGCAAAAGACACTAGCGATAAGGCCCTGCCAGAAATTTGCAGGCCACAGTCATTATGTCAGAGGCGTGATACACCTGCTAGGTGGACAGCGGATTATGACTTGTTCTTATGACGGTTCGCTGCGAGTATGGAATTTGAAGACCGGAGAACAGATTGTGGATGCCTGGCGGGACGGAGAAAATGGAGTGTTGGCTATTGCATTGTCTCTGGACGGGAAGAAAGTAGTTTGCGGGGGTGTGGATGGTGCTGTGAAGCTGTGGGACATTGACACAGGCAAGTTGATCGCTAAATGGACGGGGCACACCAGCTATGTCAGATCTGTGTACTGGAACCGAGACTATGGGCGAGTGGTGAGCGCATCTTGGGAAGGGACAGCAAGAGTGTGGGATGTGGAGAGTGGAAAGACCATCCTAGCAATCAACACTGGGCATATCCCCGAGGCAGTCATCTATTCACCAGACATGGCCATGATTGCGACCGGTGGAGACAGCGAGGATTTGAAGGAGTTTCTCAAGATCTGGGATGCGAAGACAGGCAAACTCATTACATATCTCAAAGGACACACAGGGATAGTGTATTGCCTAGCTTCTCTGGGTCATTGGATCTCTCGATTAGGACGTGGAATACAACAACTTGGCAGCAGATCCATGTTTTGACGGGGCACACCGCCCTTGTCTCTGGTATTGCAATATCCCCAAATGGCCCTATCCTCGCAAGCGCATCTCGGGACAACACAGCACAACTGTGGAACCTCGAGAATGGCCTGCCCATCGGTTCGCCACTCCAACATCCAGATCACGTTGAATGCGTGTCGTTTTCAACAGATGGAAAGTCACTAGCCACTGGCTGCTGGGACAACAATGCATACTCATGGGATATTTCTGGGATTCTTGAAGAAGCTGGACTCCTGAATCCATTTGTAAGCTCACCATTTCTCACCTCTCTCTACCAACTGACGCGCTAATGCAGAGAAACTACTCAGCGAGAGAAGCACGGAAGAAGAAAGAAAAAGAGAGGCAGGAAGCACTGCAAGCGAAGAAGGCAAAAAACGCACATAACAAGGACTCCACGAACGCCAGCGGAGCAGCTCAATCCCAGCCAACTTCACAAGTGCATGGTGCTGTATCCACTTTGTCCACCACAGCGACTGTTACTACAACTTCTGCAGGCACGACGACCTCTCCCTCCGAAGCAATTATACCACGCGTTGGATGTTGGAACAGCTTCTGGCTGTTCATCAGTTGTGTGCATCCTCAATGTACTGACGCTCAATAATTAGTTTTTCAAAATGGGTTTCTTTTCGCCATTTCCGTCACATTTTATTGGTGTTCTATACGAAGGTTCAACGATTCCTGCTACTTCAGCTTCGTATCTGTTACATCACTCACATTTTTGTACTCACTCATCACGACACGCAAATCTACTTACTTTACATCACTTGACCGATCTCCCTATCGTTGCCATCGCATTGTGGTATAAGCATT
Source organism: Rhizopogon roseolus (assembly GCA_930272055.1). Lineage (NCBI taxonomy): Eukaryota > Fungi > Basidiomycota > Agaricomycetes > Boletales > Rhizopogonaceae > Rhizopogon > Rhizopogon roseolus. Next base: position 83,244 of record CAKNEV010000057.1, read on the forward strand.
GTCTCTAAAGGATGATGATAAATACTCGATACCACGGGCTGTGCTAGCGATGGGCACTGGACTCGCCTCCGTGTCGTGTCTGCTCAATATACCGACGGTTTTCCGTGATGTGCTCCTCCAACACCTACACCCCATACTTTGCACTGCGTTAATCGTGTATCATTCGACTCTTTCGCGTCGTCCCAAAGGATGTCATACTCGTTTGATATGTTCTGAAGTACGCACAGTGATTTAACCACTCCATATTTGATACATCAAATAGATGCCATTGTCATTCCACAACACTTCAGTGTATCATAAATTCCCGGGTTTCACGTCGTCCTCAGCAGTTCGTATAGACAGTTGGGAATATAAGTTTTCACCCAAAGGTATCCTTCCTTGCGAGCTCAGTGACGTGAACGGTTGATGAGGTGTGTGTCGGGATCGCAAGATTGGTGCCCATTAAGATACTGTAGCCTGGGACTAGAAAAAAAATTGGCGCAGTGCGGCACCGTGACTGGAAATGGTTTACGGTTGTAATTGGACTCCGAAAGTTAGTCATATGGTCTTCATCACGTAGTAGCAAGTGGCGAAAACGATAATCGCCAGCTTTCGAACACTGCTGTCACTGCAGTGTTACCTCGATCTCCCTTCCGTTGGGTTCATGCTCGTTCGAGTCGGTTATTCGACGGGCGAGGTGGACTCTATCCAAGCAGTACAAATGGCGTTCGCTGCAAACAAACGACCTGTCGAGCGCATATGCGCCAACCTCGCCAGACCTACCATCCGCATAGAAGTTATAAAATAGTAACCGATGTAGCGAGAATCAGAATACAACAGCACTTGAGGATCACTCCTTCGAGCACATAGAATTCGGCGCTGATACCAAGACGTCACCTATTCGTACCGATTTTTTTTTTCATATTTTCAGATCTGTTCTACTTAGCATGATGTACTTAGTAGATATGTACTCTTGAATAATAGGCCGAAAGCCCATTTCAAACAGAAAAGTGGCAGCGACGCGAGCCTCGCGCGGACAACACCTTTAGTCACATCAGAAATTCAGGAGGTAAGCTATTAATAGACAGTAGAGAGGCCCATATTGCCACCGAAAAGTGCTGCCTGAGGTGGTGTAACATACCACGCAGAGAATCCAAACCTGCAGTCCACTCGACTCTCATCCCATAACGCTTGCAACTTTTGACCTTCGTTCGAAGCGTAACTTCGGATCCAAATCCATAGACTTGGTGAGTAGTGGCGCACTACGCAAGTAGCAGACGACAGTTGACAGTGCTGCGGTGGTTAGTCGCAATCCTGGGCAATAAACATGTCTTCTTCGGCTTCTGCCAGTGGGACGCAAAAGACACTGGCGATAAGGCCCTGCCAGAAATTTCAAGGCCACAGTGATTGGGTCACGGGTGTGATGCACCTGCTAGGCGGACAGCAGATTATGACTTGTTCTCGTGACGGTTCGCTGCGAGTATGGAATTTGAAGACCGGAGAACAGATTGGGGACGCCTGGAGAGATGGAGAAAACCGAGTGTATGCTATTGCATTGTCTCTGGACGGGAAGAAAGTAGTTTGCGGGTGTGATGATGGTGCTGTGAAGCTGTGGGACATTGACACAGGCAAGTGCATTGCTAAATGGACGGGGCACACTAGCTATGTTAGATCTGTGTACTGGAACCGAGACTATGGGCGAGTGGTGAGCGCATCTTGGGATGGGACAGCAAGAGTGTGGGATGTGGAGAGTGGAAAGACCATCCTAGCAATCAACACTGGGCATATCCCCGAGGCAGTCATCTACTCACCAGACATGGCCAAGATTGCGACCGGTGGGCATAGCGAGGATTACAAGGAGTTTCTCAAGATCTGGGATGCGAAGACAGGCAAACTCATCACAAATCTCAAAGGACATACAGACGAAGTGTATTGCCTAGCCTGGACTGCCGACGGAAGCACGCTCGTCTCTGGGTCAGAAGATGACTCGATTAGGACGTGGAATACAACAACTTGGCAGCAGATCCATGTTTTGACGGGGCACACCACCGCTGTCTGTGGTATTGCAATGTCCCCAAATGGCCCTATCCTCGCAAGCGCATCTTGGGACAGCACAGCGCGACTGTGGAACCTCGAGAATGGCCTGCCCATCGGTTCGCCACTCCACTGGCAACATCCACATTGTGTTGAATGCGTGTCGTTTTCGACAGATGGAGGGTCACTAGCCACTGGCTGCCGGGACAACAATGCATACTCATTGGATATTTCTGGGATTCTTGAAGAAGCTGGACTCTTGAATCCAATTGCAAGCTCACCATGTCTCATCTCTATCTACCAACTGACACGCTATCGCAGAGCGTCGACAAGTCGTTGATTGATGTATGCACATTTATAAACACATCTCATTCCATTTAACACATGCATTACAGGCTGATGCCACACGACGTCCTGGCCACAGTCGCAGGGATGTCCATCGCATACCCCCGAGATTTTTCGACGATGCACCTCATCATCCTCACGTACGTTATCAGTAACTCATCGTAGTTTCTTCTGACTTCTGTGTTATTTGTATCAGCCCTCTACAACACATCACCCATCCCCATCCTCCGCACGTCAGAACAATATTGCTGGGCATCCGTCTTCACATAGACGCTCCCACCTCGGCCGCCTCTCCTCGTTATTTCAGCGCAACAACTACAATACACACGATACGCCGCCCCGACCGAGTTTTTTCGAGCGGGCACGAAGCATGATTATTCACTTACCACGTGGGCGAAAGGATGAGGGAGTTGAGTTGCAGGAGAATCGCTTAACAGCAGTCGACGTCCCGTTGACACGCGGCAAACCGGTAAGTCGCTCCTTTTTCCGTCTTAAAAGTTCGACTGTAATGGAATTACAGAGAAACTACTCAGTGGGAGAATTACGGAGGAAGGAAGAGAAAGAAAGACAGAAAGCAATGCAAGTGAAGAATGCGAAGAACGCATATAACAAGAAGGACTCCACAAACGCCAGCGGAGCAGCTCAAACTCAGCCGACTTCACAAGTGCATGGTGCTGTATCCACTTTGTCCATCACACAGGCTGTCGTTGCTACTTCTGCAGCCACGACGATGACCTCTCGCCCCGAAGCAATGATACCACAGGCTGGATACTGGACCCGCTTCTGGCTATTCCTCGGTTGTGTGCATCCTCAATATACCGACCCCCAATAATTAGTTCTTCAAAATGTGTTTCTTTTCGCCTGTTTCGTCACATTTCCATTGGTGTTCTCTACGAAAGTCCAACAACCCATCTACTTCGGCTTCGTATCTGCTGCATCATTCAGATTTTGTACTCACTCACCACGGCACACGATCTACTTATTTTACATCACTTGACCGATCCGCCTATCGTTGCCATCACATTGTGGTATAAGTATTGTCTCAAAAGGATAATGATAAATACTCCTCAACGCAATGATAGCACGGGCTTGGCTAGCGCTGGGCACCGGGGTCGCCTCCGTGTTGTGTCTGGTCCATACCGACGGTTTTCCGTGATGTGCTCCTCCAACTCCCCCACCCCATACTTTGCACTGCGTTTATCGTGCGCCATCCGATTGATTGGCATCGTCCATACAAGATGAAAACTCGTTTGATATGTTCTGAAGTACGCACAATTATCCAACCACTCAATATTTGATACATCAAACGGAAATGTCATTATCATTCTACAACACTTCAGTGTATCGTATTTTCCCGGGTTTCGCGTTCCCCTCAGCGGTTCATGTAGACCGTCGGGAATATAAGTTTTCACGTAAAAGCATGCTTCCTTGCGAGCTCAGCGTCGTGCACAGTCAATGAGGTGTGTTTTTGGATCGCAAGATTGATGCGCATTAGTATACTTTGGTCTGGGACTAGGAAAAAAACAAGGCGCAGTGCGGCACCGTGACTGGAAATCGTTTACGGTTGTAATTGGACTCCGAAAGTTAGTAAGTGGCGAAGACGACAATGGCCAGCTTTTGAATACTGCAGCGTTATCTCGATCTCGCTTCCGTTGGCCTCATGCTCGTCCGAGTCGGTTATTCGACGGGCGAGGTGGACTCCATCCAAGCAGTACAAATGGCGTTCGCTGCAAACAAACGACCTGTCGAGCGCATATGCACCAACCTCGCCAGACCTACCATCCGCATAGAAGCTATGAAATAGTAAACGATGTAGCGAGAATCAGAATACAACAGCACTTGAGGATCAGTCCTTCGAGCGCATAGAATTCGGCGCTGATACCAAGACGTCACCTACCACCCGAGATTGCGAGACAACCCGCGTGCCCCGCCCAGCAATGCCACGACATTAGCAGGTTTTCCAACCAATACACCTTCAAAAGAGCGCATCACATCATACACAGATCTTGTACCTAGTTGTTGTATCCCTAGAGAAAGTGACAGACGTCAAATGGTTGGGAATTGAATTAGAGACACGATACCTCGTGTTAAGAATTAGGCGAATCCACACTGCGATTATATACCATCATCCACAAGGGGGGGCGCTGAAGCCAGGGCTCGCATGGATCACCAAAAAAATGAGTTGGTCGCGAGATTCAGGCCCGCGGTGATTGCAGGCACGATCCAGAGGAACATGCACGGGCGTGTGTTGACCTCCTGAGAATGAAACTAAGGAATGGGCCCAGCTTTGGCGAGTATAAGACCGACGCTGAAAGAATATTTGAAGGAATGGCGAGGGCAAGCGGGAGGGGAGGACCAGGTTCTGTGCGAAGCGCGATGGTGGACCATGGGAACCCATGTGAGATGCATGGAGCAAAAGCCAACTCGAGCGTGCCGTGTACCAGCGACCAAGAGGTACTTGAGGGGCTCCTGCAGGTTATACCTGCACACCAGTTATCGTTTGGACGGTTTTACTGGCATCGCAGAATGCACTGGGTTGTGGGCATATATACACTTGTCACCTGTGGGTATATGCTTACGATTTGCAGGGGTAACACCAAAAACAACGGCTGCAGGTACCCCAGTCGTGCCTATTACCCCAACCGAACCATCGCCAATCGATCTCGCTAACGCCCAAGCGACCTTCGACAACCAGTTGATCACGCTTTATGCATCACTTCCCTCACGGACGGCATTCATCACCCTCACCGGTCATTCAGATCCCCGACGCATGGCCAGCCTGAATGCGCGAAAGTCAACATTCGAGACCGCCATTAGGAGCGGGAAGAACGTTGAAGGTATTGACGACGCAGATTGGTGGACAGTTAGTGGTAGGCGTGAATTAGGGGAGGAGGTCGAAGGCGAAGAGGGGACTGTCATTTGTGGGAGTGAAGCGAATGAGGTGCGAGGAATAGTGTGGATTTCTATTTCATTCCCATTGGTATCTTGTCTTGCTCTTTCCAATAGGTCGTTTTACTTGTGCATGCGTCTAGCGTGATCTCCACTCATTCGTCCCAGTCTAAACCGAGCACATCTTCTTTTCCCCCTTGTACGGCAGCTTCCACAGTCTCCGGGAACTGTCTTAGTGCCCTCGTGTCGTTGCTCAACTCCTGAGGCCTGAGGTCCCAATGAATCGTTCTTGAGCTGCTTAACATCGACTCCGAGGGCTCGCTGTAAGGCATCCTCTCTTTCTCACATCTTAGCTTGTCTATGGAAGTGAGAAGCTCTGGCCGAAGAGCGTTTGACTCCAGGACGCGACGAACAGCAGCGGACGTAGCTAATAGTAGGAGAGAGTTGAAGTTGAGCACATGAGGAAAAGTCACCGAATTGACGCACCGACGGCTTCATATTGCAGTACCCTTGGATCATCGCGCTTCAATGGATCGGGATATGGTGATTCTTCGGGGACGTATGGCCAATTGAGAGAAGCGAGAGAGCGTAGCTGCTTTGGATCATCAAGCGACACTTCCTCTTCTGCGACTCGGAGTGATGATGATGACGGCTTAGTGCTGTGTTTGAGGAAGACACGGGAACGGTGAAAAAGGAAGAAAGGAACCTACGTGCGCGAGTCACAGTGAGCTGGCACACAGTGACTCTGTGCTGTGCGATGCGAATGATGATGAATCAATAATGGTGCTACACTATGAACAGCGGGAACCTAGTCTACGTGCTGACTAAGCTCTGGGAAAGGGTCCGAGGGGACCTGCGTGGCTGTCCCTTAGTCCAACAGCGATGGCGACGGCCATCAGCAGAACCAGGCTGTTGCTTCTACGTGTTTATGTAAATGAGCATACCTTTGTGGCATACAGCGCAGCTGCAACCTAGTGCAAAACTACTTGGAGCTTAGTTTTGACCAATCGCCAGCAAAACGGCAATTGCCACCAGTGGCAAAACTTGGCAAAACTCTCATGTAGTACTATGACGACGACGACGACGAGACACCTTTTAAAGTCAACATAGACTGAACATCCCAAGACATACCTTCCTCTGGCCAGATCCCACCCGCTGGCTGGCGCTAGCATATGGTCAGCAGCCCATTTCAAAGCAGCGTACAACTCTCTCACCCAAACTTGCAATGGAGGGAAGGTCTTGTTGGAATTTCGCGGCTGCGCAAATGACGGACGACGAAATGATATTGGCAGGGAACCCTTTGCAAACGCGCAAAGGTACTCGACTCGTAGATACGGCTATATATGTAGGTAAATTTTATCTTATCACATGCGAAATGTAAAGGACTTCAATGACGCCCGAAATATTCCGACAGGTCTTTGGTATGAGTAGAGCAACTATACCCATGATAGCAGGAAGCACAGAACAACGTAGTTCTGGTTGATTCCCCCTACGAGCAATGTAGCCAAATATCAATTGAGATGACCCTCCAAAGGACAGACCTGAGTCGGAAATGACTGCGCCCTGTACACGAGGATACACCACCATGTATAACGTACCATGCAGACAATTCAAACTTGCAGTCCACTCGACTCTCATCCCATAACCCTCGCAGCTTTCGACCTTCGTTCGAAGCGCAACTTTGGATCCAAATCCATACACTTGGTGAGTTATACAAGTAGCAGACGACAGTTGACAGTGCTGCAGTGGCTAGTCGCCATCCTGGGCAATAATCATGTCTTTTTCAGCTGCTACAAGTGGGACGCAAAAGACACTAGCGATAAGGCCCTGCCAGAAATTTGTAGGCCACAGTGATTCGGTCTGGCGCGTGATACACCTACTAGGCGGACAGCGGATTATGACTTGTTCTTATGACGGTTCGCTGCGAGTATGGAATTTGAAGACCGGAGAACAGATTGCGGACGCCAGACGGGACGGAGAAAACAAAGTGTCTGCTATTGCATTGTCTCTGGACGGGAAGAAAGCAGTTTGCGGGTGTGAGGATGGCGCTGTGAAGCTGTTGGACATTGACGCAGGCAAGTTCATCGATGAATGGACAGGGCACACCAAATATGTCAGATCTGTGTGCTGGAGCCGAGACTATGGGCGAGTGGTGAGCGCATCTTATGATGGGACAGCAACAGTGTGGGATGTGCAGAGCGGAAAGACCGTCCTAGCAATCGAGACTGGGCTTAGCCACCTTGAGGCAGTCATCTACTCACCAGACATGGCCATGATTGTGACCGGTGGGCAAAGCAAGGATTTGAAGGAGTTTCTGAAGATCTGGGATGCGAAGACAGGCACCCTCATCACAAATCTCAAAGGACATACAGGGAGAGTGACTTGCCTAGCTTGGACCGTCGACGGAAGCACGCTCGTCTCTGGGTCAGATGATTCCTTGATTAGGACGTGGAATACAACAACTTGGCAGCAGATCCGTGTTTTGACGGGGCACACCCAAATTGTCCGTGGTATTGCAATATCCGCAATTAGCCCTATCCTCGCAAGCGCATCTTGGGACAACACAGCGCGACTGTGGAACCTCGAGAGTGGCCTGCCCATCGGTTCGCCCCTCCAACATCCAGATGATGTTCTATGTGTGTCGTTTTCGACAGATGGAAAGTCACTAGCCACTAGCTGCTGGGACTACAATGCGTATTCATGGGATATTTCTGGGATTCTTGAAGAAGCTGGACTCTTGAATCCATTTGTAAGCTCCCCATTTCTCATCTCTCTCTACCAACTGACGCGTTATCCCAGGACGTCGACAAGTCGTTGATTGATGTATGCACATTTATAAATGAATCTCATTCAATTTAACATACGCGTTACAGGCTGATGCCACACGACGTCCTGGCCACAGGCGCAGGGATGTCCATCGCATACCCCCGAGATTTTTCGACGATGCACCTCAACATCCTCACGTACGTCATCAGTAACTCATCGTAATCTCTTCTGACTTCTGTGTTATTTATATCAGCCCTCTACAACACAACACGCATCCCCATCCTCCGCACGTCAAAACAATATTACTGGGCATCCATCTTCACATAGACGCTCCCACCTTGGCCGCCTCCTCTCGTTATTTCAACGCAACAACTACAATGCACACGATGCATCGCCCCGACCAAGTTTTCTCAAGTGGGCACAAACCACGTTTGGTCACTTACCACGTGCACGAAATGATGAAGGGGTTGAGTTGCAGGAGCATCGCTTAGCAGTCGTCGATGTCCCAGTTGCAAAGGGCCACTACGTCAGTCCCCTCTTATTTCCATGCAGACAATTGACTATAGATATCATGCGGAGAAACTACTCAGCGAGAGAAGCACGGAAGAAGAAAGAGAAAGAGAGACAGGAAGCAATGCAAGCGAAGAAGGCAAAGAACGCACATAACAAGGACTCTACGAACGCCAGCGGAGCGGCTCAAGCTCCACAAGTGCATGATGCTATCTCTTTGTCCGCTACACCGACTGTTACTGCTACTTCTGCAGCCACGAAGATGACTTCGCGCCCGGAAGCAATCATACCACAGGCTGGATGCTGGACCCGTTTCGGGCTATTCATCGGTTGTGTGCCTCCTCAATTTACCGAAGCTCAATAATTAGTTCTTCCAAAAGTGTTTCTTTTCCGATTTCGTCACATTTTCATTGGTGTTCTCTACGAAGGTCCAGCGACTCCTGCTACTTCAGCTTCGTATCTCCTACATCACTCACATTTTTGTACTCACTCATCACGACACGCAAATCTACTTATTTACATCACTTGGCCGATCCACCTATCGTTGCCAGCGCATTGTGGTTTAAGTATTGTCTCTAAAGGATAATGATAAATACTCCTCGACGCAATGATAGCACCGGCTGGGCTAGAGGTGGGCCCTGGACTCGCCTCCGTGTTGTATCCGGTCAATATACCCATGGTTTGCCTGTCCAACTCATCTACCCCACACTTTGCACCTCGTTTATCGTGTGTCATTTGACTGATTAGCATCGTCCATCAAGGATGAAAACTCGTTTGATATGTTCTGAAGTACGCACAGTTATCCAACCACTCAATGTTATTATCATTCCACAACACTTCAGTGTATCGTATTTTCCCGGGTGTCGCGTTCCCCTCAGCAGTTCATGTGGACAGTCCGGAATATAAAATTTCACCCAAAAGCATGCTTCCTTGCGAGCTCAGCGACGTGAACGGTTGATAAGGTGTGTTTTGGGATCGCAAGATTGATGCCCATTAGGACACTTTAGCATGGGACTAGAAAAAAACAAGGCGCAGTGCGGCACCGTGAACTGGAAATGGTTTACGGTTGTAATTGGACTCCGAAATTTAGTCACATGGTCTTCATCACGTAGTAGTGAGTGGCGAAGAAGATAATGGCCAGCCTTCGAATACTGCAGCGTTACCTCGATCTCGCTTCCGTTGGCCTCATGCTCGTCCGAGTCAGTCATTCGATGGGCGAGGTGGACTCCATCCAATATCGTTCGCTGCAAACAAACGACCTGTCGAGCGCATAAGCGCCAACCTCGCCAGACCTACCATCCCCATAGAAGCTATAAAATAGTAGCCGATGTAGGGAGAATCAGAATACAACAGCACTTGAGGATAACTCCTTCGAGCGCGTAGAATTCGGTGCTGATACCAAGACGTCATCTACCACCCGAGATCGCGAGACAACCGGCGTGCTTTGCCTAGCAATGCCACGACATTATAGGTTTCCCAACCAATACACCTTCAAAAGAACGCATCGCCTCATCCATAGAACTTGTAGCTAGTTGTTGTATCCCTAGAGAAAGTGACGAACGTCAAACGGTTAGGAACTGAATGGGGGAGACACAATACCTCGCGCTAAGAATTAGGCGAATCGACACTGCGATTATATGCCATCACCCACGCGGGAGGACGCTGAAGCCAGGGCTCGCATGGATCACCAAAAATGAGTCGTGTCGCGAAATTCAGACCCGCGGTAATTGCGGGCACGATCCAGAGGAAGATGCGCGGGCGTGTGTTTACCTCCTGAGGATGAAACTGAAGAATGGGCCCAGCTTTGGCGAGCACAAGACCGACGTTGAAAGCATATTTGAACGAATGGCGAGGGCAAGCGGGAGGAGAGGACCAGGTTCTGTGCGAAGTGCGGCGGTCGACCATGGGAAACCAGGTGTGATGCATGGAGCAAAAGCCAACTCGAGCGTGCCGTGTACCAGCGACCAAGAGGTACTTGAGGGGTTCCGTCTACTGGCATCGCAGATGCACTGGGTTGTGAGTATACATATACTTGTCACTCTGTGGGTATATGCTTACGATTTGCAGGGCTAACACCAAAACAACGGCTGCAGATAACCCAGTCATGCCCCAGCCGAACCATCGCCCATCGTATTTGCCAACGCACAATCAACCCTTAACAACCAGTTGATCACGCTTTATGTTCCCTTCCCTCACGGACGGCATTCATCATCCTCACCGGTCATTCAGATCCCCGACGCATGGCCAGCCTGAATGCGCGAAAGTCAACTTCGAGACCGCCATTAGGAGCGGGAAGAACGCTGAGGACATGGACAACGCAGATTGGTGGTCAGCTAATGTAAGGATTCCCATTCCTGTACGCCCCGAACCACAACGAGACCCAGTAAACTCCGCCCGTCAGGTCTCACAATGCCACGAGCACTACTCGTCGCGTTCGAGCCCTTTCGGACACATTTCCCTTACATCTTATGCCTTACTTCTTTGTCTTACCACTGCCACAGACGCCTTACTACGCAGCGCTTTGTCCATTCGACAAGCGACACTTCCCTTTCACCTCGCGCCACTCGCATCGAGTATCCACAGCGGTGCTTTGGCCTTCACTTCCCATATATAAAGATCCATGTACAGTCTAGTAGACGCTATCAGAATTCACCCATCTTTTACTGGCATTTCAGGTCTGCACGCGCGTACTAAGAATCACGTCTTGTTTACATCTTATCATCTCTGATCACTTCATCCACCCATACTCGATCGACTACTTCCCCTTCGAACTCGCAACACTCGTCGTTGCTGCACCCACATGCAGTAGCCACCTTACACTAATGATAGGCGTGAACTAGGGAGGAGGGGTGAGAAGGCGAAGAACTGTTATTTTTGGGAGTGAAGCGAATAGATTCCCGTTTTGTCACTCGGTCATTTTTACATGCGTCTAGCGCGATCTCCACTCATTCGTCCCAGTCCAAACCGAGCACATATTCTTTTCCCCCTTGTACAGCGGCTTCCACAGCCTTTGCGAGCTGTCTTAGCACCCTCGTTTCATCGCTCAGCTCCTGAGGTCCCAACAAATCGCTCTTGAGCTACTTGGCAAGTTGGCATCGACTCCGAGGTCTCGCTGTAAGGCATCCTCTCTTTCCGAACCTCTTAGCTTATCTAATGGAAGTGAGAAGTTCTGGCAGAAGAGAGATTGACTCCATGGCGCGACGAACAGCAGTGGACGTAGCTAACGGTAGGAGATAGAATTGAAGTTGAACGCATGAGGAAAAGGCGCCGAACGGACGAACCAATGGCTTCACACCGATGAAGTTGCAGTGGCCTTGGGTCATCGCGCTTCAATGGATCGGGATATTCACCTACTCACCAGATGCGACGATGACTGCGACTGCTGGAAATAGCTGGTAGGGAGGGTTCTCAAAATCTGGGATGCGAAGACAGGCACACTATGGTCCTATCCTTGCAAGCTTGGGACAAGATAGCGCGACTGTGTAACCTCGAGAGTGGCCTGCCCATCAATTCGCCACTCCAACATCCAAATAATGTTCAATGCATGTCGTTTTGGAGAGTCAAGAAGCTAGCATCTTGAACCCCACTGTGAGTTCACCATTTCTCATCTCATCTATCTCTACCAACTAAATGACGCGCTATCCCAGGACGGTGACAAGTCGTTGATTGATGTATGCGCATTTATAAATATATACATCTCATTTGGTTTAATACACGCATTCCAGGCTGATGCTACACGACGTCCTGGCCACAGGCGCAGGGATGTCCATCGAATACCCCCGAGATTTTTCGACGATGCACCTCATCCTGATCTACGTCATTCGTATCTCATTGTGTTTTTCCTGACTTTCGTATTCTCAGTCCTTCTACCAACACAAAATCTTGAGATTTAGATCCTGCCAGCCGATGTTGGCCAACCAGTGGTTCAGAGCGTTACTAATGCTAAGTTCCTCGGTCAGCAATCTTCGGATGAAGATAAATATCATTGAGTAAGAGTGCCTCTCGCAAGATACGACTCACTGGGCACATTGCAGTGAAATCCGATCCTACACCATGATACGAGACCCGTGATGCCGAGTATTTGAATATCAGATCTATTAGACATCGACGTGAACTCGGGCATTTGTTCACCGGATAATTGCGCTGAGTCAACTCAGTCGATACCTCACTCTCAAGGTCTGTGAGGATTCCTTGAGGCATATCAAAGTCCTTATCGATGGGACCAACGCCCCCTTGATTTCAATGTACAATATGCTTCTTACAATTTGGCCCTAATACGAGGTCTAATCCCTACGTCTTCCTTGTTCAAGATACCCTCCTCCATCGCTTTGATTTCTATATTTATTAGCATCAGCGCCGCCCGATGCGATAGACTGCAAAGAACGAAAACTCACGCATCGCCAAGTGGATACTGTGGAAGCGTGATATCGCGAAATCACCTGTCCAACACAAGCAAAACAGTGAACCAAAGCGTTTGCAAAAAGAATTGACAGACGTACCCATCGCGAACCACAAGCCGTCGTGCCCGCAGTTCCTCCATACTCCCCGAAGCTGCCCTTCTTCATCTGTACCCCAAACCGCATTAACTTTTGATGCGACTTCGTCACCGCAGACATCACGCATAGGATCGCGGTGGTCGCCAGAACTGTGTGAAGTATGATTCTTGTCCCTTGTCTTTGCTTGCCAGACTGAAAGATGGTCTTACCCTGTAGCGAAGATTATAATATCCGCCTGAAGCTCGGTGCCATCAACAAATCTGAGGCCATTCTCTGCGAAGCACTCGATCGCGGAACCGTTCTTGATTTTAATGTCTCCATTGATAATGTGTTGGCTCGTTCCAGTATCTGGAAGGTATTAAAAGACATGTTAGTTTCTTGGGAGAGGCACACGTACCGATATAGTATCCACCACCCCGCTCATAGAACAAGGGCAAAAGCCCCGTGTCATGTAAGCCAAGGTTCGTCTTGAAGCCTGCTTTAGTTAAACCGTCTAGAATGTCCCTGCAATGATGATGATAAAAACACCGCGCGAATTTTCCAGTCATAAGGCATACTTATCGGTGGTTTTGGCGAATGCAGAAACTATACGTTGATACAAACGCATAAGAGCTGCGTGTGGTAGTGAGGTATTATAAATATCAGCCAGCTCTACAGGGAAGCCGTCGCGATAGGTGTCTGAGCAACAAATTTCAAGCCAAGCTGCAGATAATCACGGAACAAATTACCGCCCAGCATTTCTCTAATCGCTTTCGCTGTGACCACGAACGTCGACGATCTCTGGTACCTAGTAATTGGTGAGATAACAGATGAAATTAGCGGAGGACACATACATCGTGACGTCGATACCATGATTGAAGAAATCTTGAGCAATGTCATGCCCTGAAACGATATTGGGATCTTGTGTGATACGAGATTGTGGCGTGCTAACCAGAGTTGCAAGCACCAACCACGACTGCCTTTTTACCGATATAATTAGCTGCAGTCGTGAACTGCGACGTGTGCATGGCAGATCCCTTGAAGTTTGCCTGTGTAATGGGGCTCCATCTCAATCCATCAAGCAATCAGGCACAACAGGTACCTTTCCTGGGATGTCAGGAACATATGGACGAGCGTCAAATCCGGTCGCGAAGACGAGATGCTTCACAGTCAGAATCCTAGTCTCCCGGCCCTCCCGATCGACATGGATAGTCCAGTTTTTCTTGGTTTCATCCCAAGATGCTTGCTTGATCGTCGACGAAGTCCAAACGTTGAGCTCAAGGAACTTTGCATATCCTTCCAACCAGTCTGCTAGCTGTAATCGTTGTAATCAGTCATCATTCACTATGAAGGTAGCGATATACTTTTCGAGCAGGGGTATAGACCGGCCATGTGGATGGGGGGCTACAAGATGCATTACGAAGGAATTACGACATGATTTGATGAACCGCCTACCTCATGTAAGGTGTTTGGTTAAACCCTATGATATCGTCAGAGATGCAGAATTCCGAATCCCGTGAAAGGAAAGTCACGAACAGACTGTATCATGCAAACACAGAGCGTTATAACGGTCTCTCCACTACCACACCATCCTTAATGGCTGAGATTCAAGCTGAAACACGGACGTACATTGTCGCCCACTCGGGGCTTCTTGTCGACGATCAGCGTAGGTACACCGATGTACTTCAACCGTGCTGCGACCTCAAGGCCAGAATGCCCCGCACCGATGACGAGCACAGTCGGATCATTGCTAGAAAACTCGGTCTCTTGGCAGCGATTCTCTTCCCAAGTACCATGATCGGCCTTATTGTTCCTGAGCGCACCGACCTTCCATAGGTCAAACAAAGTATCGCCAAAGGATCAGTGCGCGCACCTTTTCAGGGAATTCGGTCAACGAGTCAAGACATGTCAACAGAGAGTAGGCCTTCCACTGTGAATCTGGAAGCGGGACGAGATAAACGACTCCAGTACCCTTGCCATGCTTGGTGGTGAACCCGAAGCAGAATCGGACCCAAGCAAGATCAGGGAACATCTTCTGCAAAACAGGTTCCCGTAGCGGTTCCTCTAAGAGACAAATTTCGCGTAGATCTGTAGCAGCCAGACGAGCATCCACAAGGTTCCTGATGTTCCTCCTTCCTTCGAATGTCCTGAGATCCCAGGTCAGTGCAATTACGTCCTTCCAGAACCCATCTTCGAGAAACAAATCAACAACAGCTCCAGTGTCGATCTGGGCGATCGCAGTAGAAAAGGCGCTGAGCCACTCAGTTGCTACTTCAGATGGGGAGATATTGGGGGGGTCGGCGACTCCCAGCCGATCTAACGTGGGTAGTCGCTGGGGAAGTGGGTCGGTAGCCATGCTGTGTACTGAGGTATCTGCTTGAAGATATTGGCTTCAAGTGAAAACGATAATCAATTAGGTCGGTTATCGTTTATATTTAACGTCCTGGTGATCCTCCTATGGACGCTAGTAGAATGAGAATTTCATGATGTATTTGCGATAACGTCCTTGTATCGTAATCTTACCTCTTCTTTGCCGCATAATCCGACCAACAATCATTTCGTGAAGCGATCTGTCGCGGCGACGTGCGTTTGTTTGCTGTATATCCTGTGATATCCTAGCTCAATCTGCTTGTGTAGTATCTGCATTTCTTTGCAAACATCATAACACGTATCGAATTGCGGGTCGCACCGAACAACTGTTTATACTGTGCCTGGATGTTCTTTGCAAGGACCGACGACCATCCGGTTCACAGAAAAAGTTCAGTGAACGAGAAGACCGTCAATCAGGCGTGAACCATGCCAAAAAGATTGATGTCCCAGATGACACCCTGCATCTTTATACATTACGCCGAGTCAATGGAGTTCTCAGCGGGGACATGATTCTGTTGGTCGGCTCGTTCCTCTCAAACACAGAATACAATAATTCTTGGAATCAGCGATGTCGTGGCTAGCTTTTTTCGTGTTCAGCTTGATGTACGAGCTGATAGAACGAATGATGTACCGCCTGATGTCAGATTGTGCGAGACTACATGTAAGTTGCTGCAGTGCATGTGGCGCCGCTGGCTCGCTTACGTAATCCTGAGATTTGTTTGTGTCGCTTCATCGTAAGCACTTGTCTTGAAAACATTCGTCGGTGTCTCAATCATGCAGGACGGCAGAGCACCAAGGTTACCCCATTAATTTCTCCTTCCATGCATAACCTGACTTGTCGTGACTTTCAGGATCAGGAATCGGGCGCCCGCTGCTGTTCAGGTTCGTTTCATTCACATATGTGTCTGCATCCATTGACTCTTGTGGTTCACTTCCACAGATCACAGCTGAGCAGCTTCTGCGAGAGGTGACTCTCATATTCATCCTCTTACAACACACACTCATCTTGTTTCAGGCCCAAGAGCGTCAAGAATCCACCTTCCGTGCTCCAAAACAACGGGTTGAGGATTTTGAAGAACTTCACGAGTATCGCGGCCGCAAGCGGAAGGAGTTTGAGGAACGAGTCAGAAGGACAAGAGGTAGCATGTGAGTGTCGTTTTCGACTCTAGTATCGCGTCTGCTGAACATTTTCAACAGCAAAGAATGGACCCAGTATGCAAACTGGGAGGTACGTACCATAAATCTTCAATATGTGTCGTTGTTCTGATTTTCATTCATAACAGGCCAGCCAAAACGAATTCGACCGCTCTCGTTCCATCTTCGAACGTGCTTTGGACGTGGACCCTCGAAGCGTTCAACTATGGCTCAGCTACACTGAAATGGAGCTCAAGTCTCGAAACGTCCAACACGCACGTAATCTATTCGACCGCGCAGTGACTCTATTGCCTCGGATAGACCAGCTTTGGTACAAGTACGTTTACTTGGAGGAACTTCTGCAAAATGTTCCTGGCGCTCGACAAGTCTTTGAGCGGTGGATGCAATGGGAGCCAGATGACAAGGCTTGGCAGGCATATATAAAGATGGAGGAGCGCTATAGTGAATTCGACAGGGCAAGTGTGCTGTATGAGCGGTGGATAGCTGTAAGGCCGGATCCGAGGGTATGGGTCAAGTGGGCAAAGTTCGAGGAGGAGCGGGGCAAACTGGACAAGGCAAGAGAGGTGTTCCAAACCGCTCTTCAATTCTTCGGCGACGAGGAAGAGCAAGTGGAGAAGGCTCAAGCAGTGTTTAATTCATTTGCCAAGATGGAAACTCGGTTGAAAGAGTACGAGCGTGCTCGAGTGATATACAAGGTGCGTCGTCATGTGCATATCTCACTTGGCAGTGTTTTACAATCCACATGGCAGTTTGCTCTATCACGTCTTCCGCGTTCCAAGTCAGCAAATTTGTACGCAGCTTACACGAAATTCGAGAAACAGCACGGCACACGTTCTATTGTAGAATCCACTGTGCTCGGTAAGCGAAGAATCCAGTACGAAGATGAAGTTTCACAAGATGGCCGAAATTACGATGTCTGGTTCGACTATGTTCGGTTAGAGGAGGGTGGCCTGCGAACTTTGCGAGAAGAAGGGGGCACTAAAGAAGAAGAGGATGCTGCCCTTGAGCGCGTGCGAGACGTTTATGAGCGTGCTGTTGCACACGTACCTCCTGGACAAGAAAAGCGTCATTGGAGGCGATACATCTTCCTTTGGCTTGACTATGCTTTGTTCGAGGAGATCGAAACCAAGGTCATTCCATTTTCATACACAACTTGTCCTCTCTGACAATCTCTTAAAGGACTATGACCGTGCACGCCAAGTATATCGCACCGCTCTCAATCTAGTGCCTCACAAGCAGTTTACTTTCGCGAAATTGTGGATCATGGCTGCCAGGTTTGAGGTCAGACAGCTGGATTTGATGGCAGCACGCAAAATGCTCGGGAGCGCCATTGGCATGTGCCCGAAAGAGGCTCTATTCAAGGGTTATATTCAACTTGAGATGGATGTATGACGTTCACTCTCCCGTTTTGCTGATAATAAGTTAATATCATTCGTAGCTGCGAGAATTCGATCGCGTGCGGACGTTGTACGAGAAGTACCTTGAGGTATGTCATCGTCACTCTGTCTTTCCTCGACCGCAGTAATGGAACATCTTCCGCAGTATGACCCCACCAACTCAGCGGCATGGATTAAATACGCTGAACTCGAGACGGCTCTCGAGGACTTTACCCGTGCAGAAGCGATCTTTGAACTTGGGGTGTCCCAACAGTCGCTATCGATGCCCGAAATTCTTTGGAAGGCATATATTGACTTCGAGGTTGACGAACAGGGTGATCGTGAGAGGACGAGGTCACTTTATGAGCGTCTTGTGGGCGTCAGCGGACACCACAAGGTCTGGATATCCTACGCCGAGTTCGAGGGGTCAAGCATTCCCTTACCTAGAGCTATGCGAGAAGAAGAGGAAGACGAGGACACCGAACCTCGCGTTGTGGCTGGCGATGCCGAACTAGCACGGCAAGTGTTTGAACGTGGTTACAAGGATTTGAAAAGCAAAGGTCTTAAAGCTGAGGTATGTGCAGACAGTATCTTTAGAGTCGGGTTGGAGCTAAACTGTGTTCGTCACAGAGGGTTGCTCTACTTGAGGCCTGGAAGGCATTCGAGCAAGTGCATGGCAGCGAGAGCGATGTAGCCAAGGTACAAGGAATGATGCCTATCGTAGGCAGGAAGCAGCACGTCGACAAAGAGACCGGTCAGGTGGTAGAAGGTCAGCGATCCACACCGTATGTAGCACAGCTTGCTGATGGTTCTACTGTAGATTGGGAACTCGTGTTCGCCGATGACGAGCGAGAAGCCAACCCGAGATCCTTCAAGTTCTTGCAGATGGCTCATGCCTGGAAACAGTCGCAGGCCAAAAAGTCCGGAGGGACCGCCGTTCTTTCTGGTTTCACTGCTGCTGCGTCGAGTACGCTTGCGTCTGCTCGGAGTGACGATGTGCAGATGGAGGAACGTAAGGAACAGGAAGATTCCCATAGCGATGTCGCTAGCTCTGACGGCGAATGATGGTGAACCAGGTACCTGTTGAGATATTTAATGTATTCTGTAATTTCTGAATGCATGTGCTTGTCGAGTAGGCTTCATAGTTGTTAACGGGATGGAAGTGAATGTGACGTAAGCCTCTGCGCTCACGAAGTTCAATAAAAAACAAAGGGGGGAGGGGGGCCTTGCCTTTGACTTTGGAGTCAATTAGATCTGCATAATTTCCAACAACATTGGTTCATTGACATAATTCAGGCGAGTACCAGAAGGCTTTATCTATGAAGAAAAAGCGGTTGAGAAACGACCATCCTAGGATAGACGATGCCCTCCGGACACCGTTATCTGTGGGTCCACTACTCCACGAGGAGCTGGTTGCTGATTAGAAACACAGACCCTGCACTGGCAAATCGTGCCCAGCGCAATGGCCTCCAGTCCGGTGCATCAACGGCGAATCAATTAGCAACGCATGTGTCTGGTATAGATTGGTCGACCCGGTTTGTTTATTATAGTAGGTTCGAGGAATCACGGACAACGTATGTTTTCTTATCCTAAAAATGATCACTGTTCTTTGAAAGACTTTGACAGACGGACCACGCCTTTTTAATTCTAAAAGGCGTTTTTTTCCCTTCTAACCTGATATTTCAGCCAGCTAGCTGCACATATCGGTCCATTACTCCACGAGGAGCTGGTTGCTGATTAGAAACACAGACCTTGCACTGGCAAATTATGCCCAGCGCAATGGCCCCCAGTCCGGTGCATCAACGGCGAAACAATCAGCAGCGCGCGTGTCCGGTAGAAATTGGTCGACCCGGTGTGTTTATTATAGTAGGTCCGAGTAATCATGGACAACGTATGCCTAAAAATGACCACCGTTCTTCGAAAGACTTTGACAAACGGACCACGCCTTTTTAATTGTAAAAGAAGGGGTTTTCTTTCTTCCAACCCCATATTTCTGCCAGCTAGCTGCACATCGGTCCCATCCCATCGAGGAGGCATGTCCCCGTCAGGAGTCAGGACCCTTCATTCCACGAACGAGGTTCGATATCCATTTGACTCGCCTTCTATCTCGAGGCCCGATCGATCGATTCTCCGCTTCAAGAATTTTTGTCCCTCGATGAATCGTTAAATGAATGCTCGCCAGGTAACGATAGCACGCTCCCCGAGATAAGACATCGGTGCGGCTGCGCATTTTATTAGAACGATGGGTTTGACTATTGTTCTCGTAAACGGCGGCCCACTGCCTCGGAACTGCTTAAGTTATGCCAGTGAATGGCTGAAGGATGCACAACAATGCAGCGTATCCCCGGATGATAGCTTTACCTCTTACTTCTCCCTCAATCTATGATCGGGGGCACTACTTGCAAGAGGTACCCAAAAATAATCTCAGAATCGCGTAGGGGCACCCACGTTCTAAATATCTTGCGTCGCAACCTCCCAGACACTGCGCCTCCATATTCATTGACTCATGGGATAAGGACACGATATTAATCTTGCACAGCATATCAACTGGTAATAAATAAATAAAACGGGTATCTATAATCCATTTATAATAGTATTACAGGTCACTAGAGAGTATCGTCCCATGTGTAATACCCGACTATTTTTCAGACACATTATGCTCCGAGACATTGTTAGATGGTCTCCTTACACACCACATCAGTCCTCTGCGCACTGCCCTAACAGTCTCAGTTACAAAAACCACCATGCGGTGCAGCCCGTAGATGATAAACTGGAGGGAGATCAAGATGCCAGCCATAAAACACATGACCAAGACAGCGTTGGGCCAGGCAGACCATGCTACTGCGATCAAAAAGGCCATCAAAGCACATGCCGATACAAACATGCATACAGCAGGAAGACGCGATGATATGCAAAAGAACAGATATGTGCCGTATATGTCGCGAGCGAGTTTCTAGGACAGCAATAATAAGCAATTGTACTGTGATATGAGCCATTGAGGATTCACCTGAAACTTCTTAGCGTCTGCTCCACCGTATACCAGGAGGAACCAGCCATCGATTGCGAGACCGATGCCTGAAGCGACGCTTCCAATAGCTATTGAGTTCCGAGCGAAACTATCCACGGAGAACAGTGATCCGGACGAAAAACCGAAGACAGCAGCGTCGAGCCTATAAAAGCAAATCCGTCGCAGCAAAATAAATTAGTCTGTTACGATGGCACCTACCCAGAAAGAGCGACCAGCTATAAATCAAGAAGGATAAATGAGGGCAAGAGGAACAATAGCATAACGCACTGATGCACCAAGGAAGTACCATTCAGAGTTGAGTTTTTCCAAAATACGCTCGAATTCGGAGTCGCTGCAAGCCTCTCGAAGCTCGCGATAAGGAGAGAAAGAGTCGACAATGGCATCGATAAATAACAGCGAATTGTCCACAGATATTTGTTCTGTGTATCTGGGTAAGAGGGAAGGGGCAATGGAAACAAGGTTGCTTTCAAGGCCTGAAGCACACGAGTCGTCATTGTCTACAAATGTAGAACTCCCACAGCTCCTATTGAGGAGTCTAACGTGCTCGTCCAGCGGGCGGTCGTCGTCTGTGTCTGATGTGTATCCTCGACGGATGCGTATCCTAGGCAAATCAGGTGAGACTGGAGGGGTTATCGCACTACTTGAACAAGGAAGGGTAGTTGTCCCGTCCGATTCATATTCAGATGCCGGTGCTGAAATGTCAATTTTCAGCCAATGAAACATGGCTGACAAGACCACTCTTACACATGACGTTCTCGTCGAGGTGGTCTTCTGACGTTGAGTAATCATGAAGGAGTCTCGGTCGAGCCTCCGGGACTTCAAGCATAGCAATAAGATAGACCGAGGCTACTTTCCCTCGGGCCAATTTACGAACAGAGGAACTGAGTGGTATTTTGAAGGCTAAAAGATCATCAGTATAGCGCAATAACAACTTGTGGCACTCACAATGCTCAGTACCCTTCAACTTGGACAGGGCCTGAAGGGACATGGAAGTCGTCGCGACTAGATTCCGCTTCTTATGTTTCTTCCTGCTTTGCGCCTGATAGTACACATTAATGCTCACTCCGGATCGGCCGTCTGGACAATGGCTGTAAAAGACCTCAGTGAAATGAACGGGAGTTGCACAAGGTGACCGACATTGCAAAACGTTCCTTGAGGTTTGGGTTCTGTCCATCACATCCGAGATTTACTTCATAAATCGGGTGCTCGTCTACTACCACAGAAACGATTGGTCTCCAAGACTTTTCGGGTCGTAATGGTTGATACCCCTTGGCACGGACGACTGTGAGTGCATAACTGTAAGTAGAAAAGGTTTCGGGCTGCCTATTACTGCCAGTAGTGGACCTTTCAGTTAATAGCGAAGGACTTAACAAGTGACAGTGAGCAATTATGAGCTTTCACTAGGCTGATGCGCGCACCGTGACTCTACTTGTCCTGGATATTGCATCTGTGCTTATGCTGACGTGGCGTCGAGAAACAATATTAATGATGATACTTAACAGCCTAAGGGACTGGCGGTGTAGGAAGAGCATTGCCATGTTCATTATGTAAGATAATCATGGTGGCGTGCTGCAGCGCTAAATAGTTGGAAACGATAAACACTTCAGTTTTGTGGGCGCTGGTGGGTTTGCAATATCTTTCCAATAACTTGGATCTATTTTTCAACCTCATTGTCCCACCTATTTATTGTTCCTAATATTGTCGTGACAGAAACGTAAAACAACTGATGTTTCTTGCCAAAGCTTGCAGAAGTATAAATGCTGCACGACTTAGAGATCGGTCGTAGTACCATCAAACGTTTTCTCACAGCTGCATCATATTTTCTATCTGGACAAAAAACTCTACCTCACCAACGCAGGTCATCGCAAACATAGAACGTGTCCCGGACGCTGTTCTCGTTCTGTGTACTGCCAAGTTCCAACATGCACTTGCTTACACACGAGCAGCGATCCTCTTTCATGGATGAATATCGTCTTACACCGTACCGTCTTATACATTACCTTTCACTCGCCGGTAGTCTCGCGGATCGACAAGGGTACAAAGTAAAGCAATTTTAGCAATGCACTCGATAAATGCAAGGCTTCGAAGTCAAGATCCAGGTTCGGCCACTGTCTCCTTAAAGAGGATTTCCTCATAGCAATTTACAGAGGACTTCAGGAACTCCAGATCAGGAGGGTAGGGTAGTATCTGCAGCAACTTCTTGTAGGTGCTATCCACCGTCATTATAGCTAAAGGCTGAGTGTGGGATGTCAGCTGCTACCGAAGCTCGCGAATCATCCTTCTCACCTGACCCTAATACGGAAGGCCTCATATCGGCTCCATTTGATTCCACCACGGCAGATGGTAATCGTCCACGCTCAGGCACAGGTGATCTCGCTGTAGCTCAGCCAGCCCGGCGAACTTCTTCAAATACTTCTACAGGTACGTGCACGACGTTTTGGCTTATAAGGCCAATATTGACGCAATAAAGTACTACCGACGCTCATCGACGACAAGGAATGCATGACATTTGAGCTAGACTCGGTGGTTGTATCTCCCACATTCAATACTGACTCTGAGGGGGCAACTGGAGCACGTAAGTAGCATTCCTGATATTGTCTTACGGCCCTACTACGGCACCATCATCTGAAGGTCTCATTCCGGCTCAATTCAATCCACCACAAGAAATGGTTATAGTTCGCGCCCGGCTTCGGCGAGCTCAGGTGCTAGCCCAGGAAGTCCACAAGCTACCTCGACAACTTACACATGTATGTGCACGACATTTTTGCCTACAAGTCTAATATCGACGCCATATACAGTAGTTCCCGTGCTCACCAGCAACACAAGCTACGTCACACTAGAGATAAACTGGCCAACTGATTCATCGACGCTGAACGTTGCCTCAGAAGGCGTGACCGGGACAAGTAAGCTGCATTTTTAAGATGTTCGTGCTGGATAGTCATCAGTCCTTTAGCATTCCTGATAGTATGTCCGTCTCTCTTGCATGCTCGACCGCAACTACCGGTTTCAAAGGTTCAGCCGCGAACACCTCACGCCGCGAAACATGAGCGTGTCATGCATTTTGGCCCTGGATCGATGGCGAGTAGCCCGACCTTTAACATAAGGTCTGCGGGTGCTTCTGCCGTCGATGAGTCCACTCGCGTGTTTGATACTAGCTCATCGCCAACTGAGTTATTCGGTGTAGTAAATCATTCCTATTCTCCCGGACACATCGGAAGAGCTGGGCGATGGAGAATTTATTAATGACCACTGAGTTGTAGCCGCTTTTTGCGTGATAATATCGACTGCGCATCTTTCTTCACACTCATCCTGTGGTGCTCTGTGCCCTCCGCCATAGTGATTGTTGTACAGTGTTGGTTGAAACTGCGCCTGACAACATGGATACGCATTCGAAGGATGTCATGTTTCATTACACGCAATGGTATAGCAGGGAGACGTTTCCAAATGCACCGTATACTCCGCACCCAGTGAACGAAATTGCGAAACAATCTTACTATAATCCACTCCTCCTTCGGAACTCAACTAGAGCGCGATTCCCAGGGGCTCAAGGAAGTGCATGTCGATGTAAAATGAGACACAACTTCGTTCATCGTGAGCCCATCGTTGGATTACTCTGTATGACTGACGGCTCGAGACTCGGTAAACCTAGAAACTTGTCGGGAAATGCGCCAAAGAGGAATCGTGAATGGCATCATACATCGGTAAGCTCTTTCTGTGACGCAAACCCCAAATACCACACGCCCCGGGGATTATGAGAGGTTAGATTACACATATCATGCTCAATGGAATTTGCATAAACTCAGCGGCGCCAGCGGAGGCACAGCTGTATTTGTAATAACGCCATCGATGTTGGTACCCCATAAGCAAGGTATCAATACTGATTACTGATCGCTCGATCATTGAATCGTTTGGCCGTCTCCATGCCAGTATAGTTCTAGGCAACGTGGTATTGGACGTCGGTAAGTAACTATGTATATCGTTGATTGGGACTTGGAGATTCTAGTGAGTATATACGTACTCCTGCCGCGGCGATAGCATATGTAGCCATTTTCGGAGTTGTTCAAAGATATACAAGGTGCATTGTTGCGTTGATGTCAAGTCCTGCAACTTGAATTGTTTAGGGTTACAAGCGTGTATGTAATTTATTGATGGTGCGTGTAGTAGGCATTGTAGTTTGTGGGTGCCTGTGGGTGACAGTCACAAGAGGTAACTTCCCACTGGCTTGGAACCGCGATCACGATATTTGCTTCAGCGCAGCTGCCCTACATGTTTTATTGTTCTCAACGTTGCCAGGGAATCTCGTGGCTAATCACGCCGCATTTCTTGCCAGGTCTTGCAGAGGTACAAATATGAGATTAGAGGTGCGTACTAGATGCCCATCAACATACCCTCAAAGATTCAACAGCTTTCTAGACTACAGAGTTGTATCATGTTTTCCATCTTCAAAAGGAGCCCCACTACGCCAACGCAGAACCCAACGCAGGTCATCAAAGATATAGACGGTGTCCTGGAAGCCACTCTCAATATGTGTACCGACAACATGCACTTGCTTACCCACGAGGAGCGATCGTCCTTCATGGATGAATACCACAGGTATCGTCTTATATTATATCAGCTTATACACAACTCTTATAGGCTGCTAGTCTCGCAGATGCTTGCGATGGGCTCAGCCAGGCTATACCTCTTGAATATAGCAAGTTGACTGAAGGACTCAACAAGTGTGAGGCGTTGAAGCGGAGGGTCCAGGTTCTGCCTTTCTGCCTTCTGTTGAAAGGAGAGTTTCCTCAACAATTTTTAGAAAACGTGCCGGAACCACCGGGAAGATATTGTTAGGGAGGGTGGGCAAGTAGCTCCAGCAACTCTTCGTATGTGCTATGCTATATACCACTGCATTTGCCAAGACTGAGTGTTCGATTCTAGCCACTGCTGAAACTCGCAGATCATCTGTAGCTAATACGGTCCAATCATCTGAAGGTTTCATCTCAAATCATTCCAATGCCATCACGACAAATAGTATTAGTAGTTGGCACTCGCCTTTAATGGACACAGGCTCCGCCGCATACACCTACAACACTCCTGGAACACAACTCACCACCTCGAACACTTCTGCAAGTATGTGCATGACATTTTTTGGCCGATTGAAAGTCCAATATTGACGGTATACAGTACGATCCGTGGAGGGCGGTCCATATGAACCACTCAACAAGGACACAGACTGTATGATATTCGGTCAGCAGTCGTCCGTTGGGTCACCCACATTAAACATTGATTCGGATGGGGCGACCGGAGCAAGTAAGCCGCGTCTTTACACTATAGTGTGGTCATGCTGCATATTGATCACTCTTCTAGCACTCACATTCCCTAGCGGTGGTCGGCCTCCCAGGGCCCCGCTGGCACAGCAACTACCAATCACTCCAGTATACCAGCGACAAGTAGTTCATCGTGAGCGTGTCATGTGTTTCGACCATGGCGCTGAAGTCGACAGCCCGACCATGAACATCCGATCTCAAAATGCCTCTGGTACTGGTGAGTCCTCCCTGAAATGTGATCGCCTGATACGATCTCGGTGTTGACCACATCATTTCAGTGGAACAAGTCGTTTCCTAGTCTCAGTAATTTGATCTCTCGGTGTGGAAGTATTGTATGCGCGTTTTGTAGCATATTTGGACATGATATCGATTCCCGGACTTTCTTTATACTCCTCGTGTAATCCTCTGTAATAATTCAGATATATAGGTTCATGCAATTGTTGAGTTCGGAGGAACCTCTTGACGACGAGCGCAACCGACAGATAAATATTAGAGGATGATGGACAGGCAGCCTATAGCCTAGACGGACGACAGGTGAAGTCGGCCGATGTTATATTAAATTCATATTCTCATCGCGACGCTCATTTAGTTACTCGAAATAGTTTCTTAGTAGAAAGCATATTGCACTTGCGTATGAACATCTCAGTCCTTGTTACCCAAGACTGAGATAAATATATGCTTTCTACTAGTTCTTCTGCGACCACTCGACAATCCTCACTTGAACAATTGGCAACAAGAGCAGCATGGTTTACAGTGAGAACCGTCATGTAGAATGTGACCTGACCACTTGCGTACGTGATGCAACCGTGAGGCGTGGTATGCCTGTCAAACAACTTGTTTGTTGGTTAGGCCTAGTACATCCCTGAACTCAAGATTACTCAATGCATCCAATTGTAGGTTAGAACATAGGAAGCGATTGACGTCATCAGCATATTTATTGCCGAGGACGGGGAAGCGTCGAAGAATGTATTGAAGTCGACGTGGCCAGTGAGCAATATCTTTCAAGAAACTTGAGACGAGACCGTCTTTCTTTGCGGTCAATCGGGACCGGAGTTTCCAACTGCTGAGGCCTTGGTATATGACCTCAAGGCGGCCGACAACTTGACCCATCGTTGGTCTCAGGGACGGGTCGTCCTGAACCATATCCTGTACCAACGGCTGTACGAACTCAAGGCCATTGTACTCCTGCATAACTGTCGTCAGAGAAGTATTTGAAGAAAAAGCGATGCACCGTACGTCCAAAAGAGTTCCCTGGATGGCGTGACCAATGTAATAAACATCCGTAGGAAATGGATTTTGCGGCTCGCACGACTTGAATTCTGGTACTGTGCTGTCACCCCTCATGATAATCGGTTCGAGAGGGTTTGTTATAGACGGGTCATATCGACGAGACAACCCAAAATCGATCAAGTAGTATTTCGTAGGACGCCGTGTGCGACTATGATACCTCGGAACACCTTTCAGATCGCGAGTTCTGTGTGCACGAAACGGATGAAAGGAGTCGATAAAAAGAGGCTTTGGATCCATCATGATATTTAACTTCATGCAGTCGCTAAATGCATAACTTGAGGACTAGAAATTGTAACCACGGTGAGAACAGAGACATACCGGTGAGCAACATAATTCTTGTGCATGAAATGAAGACCCTAGTATGAGGATGTCAGCTGCCGAAGCGTTCGAGCCAAGATTGAGTACTTCGAAGAGCTGGCGAAGACAGTCTACGACTTCCCCAAAAGTTTGCAAAGGAGGGCAGACCCTTCAGTCACATGACACGTAGAACCGGGTCCCCGGATGCAAAAATATGGTGTAGAATTGGGACCAGCCGGTCTCCGGCCGGTCTATGTAGGTATGGGACTGGCCTTAGCTATGAGGTTGGTACTGGCCAGCGCTACTCTTACATGTAGATATGAAACTGGCCGGAGCCGTAGGGCTGGTACTGGCCAGTACTGGCATGCAGATGTGATATTGGCCAGAGGTGACAAACTAGCTGTAGGGCTGGTGCTGGCCGGTACTACTCTTACACGATCATATGATGCTGGCCAGAGCTGTAGGGTTGGCACTGGCCAGTACTAGTATTACATATAGATATGATACTGGCCAGAGCTATAGAGTTGGTACTGGCCAGTACTGGCATGTGGATGTAGATATGATGCTGGCCGGTGTAGATATGATGCTGACCGGAGCAGTACAGTTGGTGCTGGCCGGTACTAGTATTACATGTAGATATGATGCTGGCCGGAGCAGTAGGGTTGGTACCGGCCAGTACTAGTATTACATGTAGATATGGTACTGGCCAGTACTACATCAGCAAACTACTAATTTTGTCACAATTCCCACAGGCATCCACAATTCCCACAGGCATCCACAATTCCCACAGGCATCCACAATTCCCACAGGCATCCACAATTCCCACAGGCATCC
>CAKNEV010000058.1:0-110952 GCA_930272055.1 Rhizopogon roseolus
CATACGATTCTAGTTTCGACAATGCGAACCTCTAACAAGCAAGGTGGGCGCCGACGCCAGGCGGCAATTTCCGAGTTATATAAACTTGGTCGAAACTGTTTGAGCCCTCTAATGATTCGAAGTAGACCATGTGCATAGCTTAGTCATCAAGGATCATTGAAAATGTTCTTATTTCTCTCTCGTCATGTAGCCTACGAAATATGCCAATGTCACGCTTTTCTCCCTCAAAATTGCCGCAGTGACTATTTACATCACGTGATGTTGGTAGGATATGAGTGTTCGAGCCTGTTGTTGAAGTCTACGAGGTTCACGCAGTTGCTTAGTAGGGAAACGGCGAGCAAATAGAAATTGCTCGATACTAAACCAAATGAGATCTTAAGGCTAAAGGTATTTGGGCGAAAGCACGCAGTGCTTCCCGGTCCCGCAGGGGAGATCCGCCCAAGAGAGAAGGTGAGCTGCGAGGGCGGGAGGGCCGCCTCGCTGAGGATGGGCGTCTCGGGGTGCTGCAGGACCCAGATGGTCAAGGTGCGAGGCGTTGAATCAATCCCTGATGAAATTGGGAGAGGAGGGTGGGTGAAATGAACGTCGAGCACGATTAAGAGAGTGATAGCGAACGATTCTCGCGGCACGAGAACAAGAGCGTAGATGCCGCAACCTCTGTTCGCTCGGAGACAATACTCTAATCCTTCGATGCTGAAAGGTCAAAGTACTGTTGAAGCAGAGGTACTGATGAAACCTACTGAGGCTTACAGATCAGGCTTATCAACAAAGAAGCTCAATTGCAGCCTGCAGGTCAAGCAATTCAGCTCGACAAAGTACAAGTCTCACAGACGTGTTCCAGAGACTTTAGCACATCTTTTTGTAACAATCCTCTATACATACTATCAATTTGACCAATTTGTTGAAAATTATCTCACTCAGATTTAATCTAATTAAAAATCCGTCTTAGGGTTTTATTCTTCTCATCACAAGGAGCATTTCTGCAAGAGGAATAAAAAAACGGATTCCTTTTGAAGGTAGTAGGAAGCTTGCACAAAACAGGTGGTCTTTAAGTGAACTGCACCAACTCTCTGAGTATGTCCAGCCAGGTAGGGTGCGCGCGATTTGGCTCGGATCAACGTTGCAGTGGCACTGTGGCAGGGTGCCGAACACAGGTGCAATGCTGCAGTGCGTCGACCACAACCCCTCCACGAAGCGCTACATATCAACGTGATGATTCCTCCACGGGTTACCGCATCGATTCCGAGTCTTCCTTCTCCAATCCACGTTGCTCCAATCAACTTACTTACATTACCATATAGCAACGCAACCCTGACCTCAAATGGCAAACGCTTTTAGCTTCCGAGTCTATGTACAATCATGAGCTACGACCTCGGAAAAGCTGTGGACTTCAAGTCTAATGATCAACCAGTGTGTTTCGATGGCGCTGCATTGAAATACGACCTCGTACTTCTACATGATGTAGGTTTCGTGGACTCGCAAGGACATCATCACGTATGCTCTCGGAGTAGGAGCGAAACATGATGATCTGTCTTTGCTGTATGGTAGGGAATATCGATTGCATCACCGTCCAGCTCACGCGTATTAACTCAATATGCAGAGCTTAGTACTGCTGTTCTTTTACTAGTACGTTCGACTATCTGATGCGTTTCACAGACAAGTCATGGGGACCGTTACCAACGTATCCTACGGTGCTTGGACTGAAAGGTAGCTTCATTCAGATGCACATGCAATAGGACTGGAGGCTTTAATATTTATAGGCGACGACCAGGACATCACTTTGTTTGCGGACAAAGCGCGCGGCGAGGCTATTCCCGGGCTGCCCAAGCTCAATTACAGGAGAGTGGTAAGTAGCTTTAAAAATGTGCATGTCAATCTATATTCACAAGTTCGTAGCACCATGCAATGATGAGCATTGAGATCCTGAAAGATATCCCGGTAGCTAGTGGACTCGGTTGGAAGCTCTCTAAAAGGGTAGTTGGTATACACGAAAATAGTACGTCAATGATATTCGCAGGAACTTCTCTTTATTAACGATATATTGAGAGTCGGGAATCATTCTTGACCAGGAGGCGATATTGCTTGACCCTCATGGCACTCCCTATACGAAGCTTTATGTGAAGCGCTCATGCAAATTGTCTAGTTACTGTGTGCTGATACCGGTCGCAGAGTTCATCCTTTTTTCTTGGATCGAAGGTCAATGGAGAAAATTTCTCAAAAGTCATTGCAGCCGCACCACAGCCAAAGCCTGTCCCTAAAGACCGAAAGCCAGACTGGATCGTCCGGGAAAAAACCACACCCGAGCAGGCCCTGATTTACCGACTGAGTGGCGATTACAACCCTCTGCACATTGGTGGGCTCTTTCTGTTTAATGGGTCGCATCATATCTGAGCTGGCTATTAGATCCGGAAGTTGGCAAAACGATGGGCTTTGGCGGTGTGATTCTGCACGGACTGTCAACGTTTGGGTTCGCTGCCAGAGGTTTGATTCAGGTGATGGCCAATGGGGATTCTCGCGGCCTGAAGGTATTTGGCGCGAAGTTCACGACGCCTGTCAAGCCTGGTGATGAGCTGGAGACGTCAGCATGGGAGATTGGACCCGGTCCGAACGGCACCGCGGAAATCACGTTTATCACTAAGGACCTGACATCTGGACAGGTGAGATAATTTCCGTATCGATTCTTGAGCATTGTTTTTAAGAATCGGTACAGGTAGCACTGGGAAATGGTGTCGCTTTTATTAAGAAAGCAGAACAGAGCAAGTTGTAGTTCTTATACTGGGAGTATTGACCGATGTCAAAAAAAAGGCTAGTCATGTTTCCAGCATGACAAGGATGGAGTCGAACGCCGCTCTCCCTGAGCCATGTTTCAAGCATCTCGGGGGAGAATTATCCGGTAAACTATCAGATAGCTGTGTATGTTGAAAATGGAAGCATGATAATTCGAAACAAAAAACAAATTTACTGAGCTTATCAAAACAAAAAAAGAAGTCTCCCGAAGGCCTGTTTCAAGCATGACAAGCAGGGAGTCGAACCGCCCCCTTAGCCATATTTCAAGCATGACCAGCGGGAGCACTTATCCGATACGCTATTAGATAGTTATCGATGTTGAAAATCGAAGCATGATAATTCGAGATAAAAACCAAATTTACAGAGCTTATACAAAAGCCTCCCGAAGTCATGTTTCCAGTATGACATGTTGGAAGTCGAACGCCGCTCTTCCCCAGCCATGTTTCCAGCATGAGAGGCGAGAGTACTTACCCGATATACTACCAGACATATGATAATTCAAAACACGAAAAACAAATTTGCTGAGCATTATCAAAAAAGTCTCATGTTTCAAGCCTCACAAGCAGGGAGTCGAACGCCATTAGCCATGTTTCAAGCACGACAGGCGGGAGTTATCCGATGCACTAGTTGTCGATGTCGAAAATGGAAGCATGATAATTCGAAGCAAAAAACAAATTTACTGAGCTTACGATAGGCGAGAGTCGTACTGTCGGTTACGCTACACATCGTATCGTTGCCGTTGCTAGGTTGGCTGGGGGCTGCACATATGGATGGTGGGATTGACGAAACCAAGGAATAACGAGTCTATCACCTCAACGACTTGCACGGGATAAGAATTGATGGGAATGGACCTTCTCAAATACCAACTGTTCTGTATGTGAGTAATACATGTGAGCGGTGAAGGAGAAACAAGCAAAAGATGTTGGTGTCATGCCCATTGTGCAGGGTAAATTTAGACGAGCAGCGCACTTCACCACTGTGGGACAAATTCGGGTTTGAGTCGGGATTCACATAACCGGAAATTCATAAGGACAGCTGTCAGCAACGCAGTTGAACTTGCAAGTTGCAACGTAGTTGCTATCTTATCATCATGAGCTACGACCTCGGACTAGCTGTGGGCTTCAAGTTGAAAGATCAACCAGTGCGTTTCAATGTTGCAGCAGTGAAATACGAGTTCACACTTTCCTGCTTTCTCATGTGTAGGTTTCGTGGACCCGCAAGGATATTATCACGTATGCTCTCGGAGTAGGCGCCAAACACGATGATCTGTCTTTGGTGTATGGTAAGGAACATCGATCGCATCACCATGCAACTCATATATACTAACTCATCATGTCGTAGAGCTTGGTAGTGCTATTCCGACGTCATTACGTTCGACCAATTGACACTTTTCACACAGACAAGTCATGGGGACCATTACCTACGTACCCTGTAGTGCTTGCATTAAAAGGTAGCTTCATTCGGACATTCAACGCACAGGCTACTGGATTGAAGGCATTGATATTCATAGGTGACGACCAAGACGTTACCTTGTTTGCGGACAAAGCGCGCGGCGAGTCTCTGCCGCTGCCTAAGTTCGATCGCGAGAGGGTGGTAAGTAGTTTACAAATCGTTCTTTTCAATCGGTATTCATGGGCGCGCAGGTTCATGGAACGCAAAGCATTGAGATCCTGAAAGACATTCCGGTGGCCAGCGGACTCGGTTGGAAGCTCTCTAAACGGATAGTCGGTGTTCACGAGAACAGTACGTCAATAAGATTCGCAGGCAATTCTCCTCAAACAAACTTTTTAGAGTCTGGAATCATTGTTGACAATGAAGCTATATTGCTTGACCCTCACGATACTCCCTACGCGAAGCTTTATGTGAAACGCTTATGCGAGCTATCTGTTTATTGTGCTGATACTGGTTTCAGAGCTCATCCTTTTTCCTTGGATCGAAGGCCAATGGAGATAAATTCTCCAAAGTCATTGCATCCGCACCACAGGCAAAGCCTATCCCCGACGACCGAAAGCCAGACTGGGTTATTCGGGACAAGACAACCCCTGAACAGGCCTTGATTTATCGACTGAGTGGCGATTACAACCCTCTACATATCGGTGGGCACTTTCTACTTCACAAGTTGCATCAGATCTGAGCTGGCTACCAGATCCGGAACTAGGCAAAACGATGGGCTTTGGTGGTGTGATTTTGCATGGGTTGTCAACGTTTGGGTTCGCTGCACGGGGTTTGATTCAGGTGATCGCCAACGGGAATGCGCGTGCCCTAACGACCTTTGGAGTGAGATTCACGTCGCCTGTCAAGCCTGGCGATGAGCTGGAGACATCGGCATGGGAGGTTGGACCCGGTCCGAATGGCACCACAGAAATCACGTTTATCACGAAGGACCTGACATCTGGAAAGGTAAGATGTTTCCCATATCGATTCTCGAGTGTTGCTCTGAACAATCGGTACAGGTAGTATTAGGCAATGGCGTTGCCTTCATTAGAAAAGGGGAAACGAGCAAATTGTAATTCTTTCTTGTTGTGGGTATCGACCAATCCTTCTTGTGTACCAATATACATGTCATACATGCTGTCGTGGTGACGCTTTGTTTGGTTCCGCCGCCTCTTAACGACTTCCCCCTGCAAGCTTCGTCCTTAACACCCTTCCCCGATCTAATATGGCATCGGCTTCGAGATAGCAACCCTTGAGCCAACGATTTGTCTCGCCATCTACACCCACATTCGCGCCATCGTCGGTAAATGAAGTGCGTGCATGCAAAACCCGCCGATTGTCAAATAGTACAGCATCTCCTTCGCGTAGGGTATAGTCTAGGATGTTCTCAGGGTCATCTAGTAGAGCGGCATAGCGTCCCAGGGCGTCGTAGAATGCCGGAGGAGTCGAATGTAACAGCAAGGGAGCTTGGAAAGGCGGTGAATAATTAATGTGCCTTATTTCTGGCATGCTGTCATTGGCGGTCGATGTAGCTGCAAGTGTTGACAGAGGAGCGAGTTCGATGGTAGGGTGTTCGTAATGAAGGTGGTGTCCATCATTGATATAATGGAATGGAACCGCTGTGGTCGCCAGGATATTAAAATCTTCTGGGTGGGTCTTGCGCAACGTCTCTGCAGCACGGAGGCCATCAACAAAACGCGAAGTGCCACCTACGACGCGATTGCGAAGGCAATGGAGAATCTGATAGCGAGGAGGGTGCTGGAAGTATCTGCCAGATCGTTAGATGCCGCATGAAGACGCACACCAAAACAACATACAACAGATCCATATGCATACCTAAGTCGAGATTAGTATAGGCGATATTCTTACTGTTATGGATGTTCTTCACATCCCATAGGTCCCCGTAAAAGGTTTCGCGTAGCTCGCCAAAGATATTGGCAAGTTTGCGGAGCTCGCAGGTCTCGTTGGAATGTTCGGCGTTCGGGACACCCGTAATAAAGAGTAGTCCATAGCGGGTAAGATGTGTGATGGCAGAGAGAAGGTGGACAGGGTACTTGATGGCTTCGTATGTCATGTAAAGGTCAGGCGATTGGGTGACGGAGGGTGCATCCCAAGATATCGGCTGCACATCTTTGTGGAAAGACGACAGCCGTGGAGCGGATGAGTAGCGCTCCAAGAAAGAATGCTCATAAAATGATTTGTGATCATCTGCCCACTTAATGTGTATGCCACCTTCCCGGATGGTTACACCCTGGGGAACGGGACGAACGTCAGCGGGGATATCCGATGTCTTATGAAGCTTCTGGGATGTAGATGGATGCACACAGGCTGCACATTGGCACGCGTCACGCAGCCACCTGTGAGGAAAAGAGCTGCCGAGGAAAGGAATAATCAACTGAGAATCCGTTGATTGAACTCCGGCGGTATCTGTTGATATAGGACGGAAGGGGGAAATGATCTGCTTAAATCCTGGGTTCAGGAAGCTACGCACACGCAGGCTGCTGTATCTCAAGTTTAACATCGTGCGGGCAAGTGCGGGATCCCGAGCGGTTGTTTGGGTCGGAAGCCTTTGCCAAACAACAGCCTTCCTCTTTCGGTTACACTCAATTAATAAACGAAATGTATAAGTTGCGTAGCGTAGTCAAGCGCAGTTCATACATTTACCTTGTTCATTCCGTCCGAGCCAATATTCCTTTCGTTATTGTAAGACCTGCTCATCATACCAATATTAGTTTTTATCTACTACTTAGTCGTTCTTCTTCAAGTCGTATTTGCATCTCAGCTACCGATGCTCAGCCCATCTGGCTCTGAGACTTCTTTCGTCTTTCTCGAAAACAGTCCGAAGTCATCCCCGTCTGCATCTTATGTGCAGCCAGATCCACAGGTCCCAGACAAGGTTAGAACTCATCTACCCATCAGTGTCTATGTCCAATGTTGACCTTTTTCA
This sequence comes from Rhizopogon roseolus, assembly GCA_930272055.1. NCBI lineage: Eukaryota > Fungi > Basidiomycota > Agaricomycetes > Boletales > Rhizopogonaceae > Rhizopogon > Rhizopogon roseolus. The sequence continues at coordinate 7,169 of CAKNEV010000058.1, forward strand.
TCAGATCCACCCCTCTCTGCTGCCATCATATATACCCGGCTCAACTCGTTCATACGCACATGATTGGTCTCGAGCTGGAACAGGAGGAGAAATAAAGCAAAGCGGGCGGCATTTCGTCGACTCGTATGGACGCGTCTGCAGTTTACGTGGCGTCAACGTGTCTGGATGCAGCAAAATGTAGGAGTCCAGCTGAAGCATTCCAACCATAATACTGAGCATGTTCAGTCCAGCAAACCATGATCATAGTACGTTCCCTGCTGATCACGAGGCTGTTACGTTTGTTGGCCGTCCATTTCCACTGGAGGAGGCACCTGAACACTTTGCGCGCCTTCGGAGATGGGGATTGACCTTCAGTGAGTCTTCGCATTGCCCTTCTTACTTTGATTAGACAAATTTTTGCTAGTTCGCTTTCTCGTGACCTGGGAAGCTGTTGAACACGCAGGACTGTACGCACTATAATCGTCTCAAACGCAGCTCACTAATGCAATCCTTGTAGTGGAATATATGACAAGGAGTACCTGACATACGTCCGCAAGCTGCTCTCATTGTTGCCGTCATTCGGGCTTAGTGCCTTTGTCGTTATTCACCAGGACGTCTGGTCCAGATATTCTGGTGGTTCGGGTGCCCCAGCATGGACTCTCGAGGCTGTAGGGTTCGACCTGCACGCACTCGAAGAATCTGGCGCTGCATGGCTGCTAGGTGTCAAAGGTGGTGGTCACGTTGAAGCGGAACGTGGTGTCTGGCCTTGCGGGTACCAAAAGCTGGCCGCCGCAACCATGGCGTATGTTCAGCGTTAGTTGTTGTTGACACGACTTTGACATTCTACCACTGCAGCACTTGTTTCTGGGCTGGCGACACTTTTGCGCCGAAGCTGAAGATTCCCATGCAGGATGGTCAGACAAAATCAGTCCAGCAGTATCTTCAAGATGCATTCCTGGATATGTATACCACAGTCATTCATGCCTTGGATGATTTGGATGGAATTATTGGATTTGAGGTGAGTTTGTACAATTTCTGGCATTTCTAGTGCTGATCTAAAACAGGTTATGAATGAGCCCCATAGAGGATATATAGATTTGCCTTCCTTGCATGAGTTCGACTACAACACTGATCTGCATCTGTCACATGTCCGTGCGTGCACTTGAATTCCATTCATTACTTGAAATGCTAAGGATAGGCCACGTGCAGCATCCGCCTTTGACTCTTTCATGCTTGGCTCCGGATATCCCACTCTCGTTTCCCACTACACGCGCTCGTTCCCTCTGCCTACTCGTCTCACTTCTCGCAGTGTGTTAAATTCCGCCAGTCGGAAGGCCTGGCGCCCCGATGGTCCGACACAAGGTAAGTGCGTATGGGAGATGCACGATGTTTGGGGATGGGACAACAGCAAGAACGAGGGCGTTGTTCTCCGCGAAAATTATTTCGTCAAGGACCCTATGACCGGTCGCAAGGTAAGAGTCTGACGGAATAAAAATAATAATGAATGCTTACGATCACTTGAAGATAGATTGGTATAAAGATTTTTATTACCCGTTCCTCAAACGGTGGACGGATCGTTCCAGGAAGGCGATGTTCAAGGATAAAATGTTCTTTGTAGAGCCAATCCCCAATGAGGCATGTTGTGCGAATACCTCTGTCATCTTGTCTAACAGCCTTCTGAAGTTTTGTCCGCCTTCATGGACGACAGAGCACCAGCTTCCCAACATGGTATTTTCACCACATTGGTTGGTAGACCTATCTTTTCTAAGCATATATCACTTACCTCTGATGTAGGTATGATCTTAATGCACTATTCAAGAAGGCCTTCGGGGATTTCACGGTCAACGTGCAAGGCTTGTCCAGGGTCAAACCTTAACAATAGAGGCATGACTTTTGAATGCTTACACGTATTGTTTTTCTAGGGAATGTTTCCGCTGAAAGCCTTCTATTGGGGCCAACATGGAGCAAGAGAGAACTATTCACTACAAATACAAAATCTCGTCGATAATGGCTATAAAGTACTGGGCGAGAAACCTATTCTGATTGGAGAGTGCGGTATACCCATGGACATGAAGTAAGCTTGATGGTGTCACTGGTATCTATGGCTAACGATGAATGCACCCAGTCAAAATGAGGCATTAGAGAGCGACAACTGGCAATGGCAGGAAAGAATGATGGACGCCATGATGACAGGTCTCGAAAGATCCTTGGTCGGATTTACGTGCGTACTATCCTTCTTCGACGACCAATTATTGATATGCTTTCAGACTGTGGAACTACAACCCCGATAATGACGATCGTCGAGGTGATGACTGGAACGGAGAAAATTTCTCGTGGTTTAGTCGGAGGCGTGCATTACCTTCGTCACTGCTCGATTTGGACCAACACTCGTTCACGCTAGATAACGGGGGCCGCATCCTGCCATCCATCGTCCGGCCATATCCAGCGAAGACAGCTGGTATACCCACCCGATTCGAGTACGAAATGAACATAGGGATGTTCACTTTTGAGTGGAGGTCGCCCGAGTCTGGGGACAATATCGTTCTTACTGCTCGAGAGACTGAGATTTTCGTACCGCTGATCATGACGCACGGGAGGAAGCTCGTAGTGCTGGGGCTGGATGCTGGTGATAAATATACTTACGATAATTCCCGACAGACCCTTTTCATCGTTACTCAGGACGCTAGTTCTGGTAGAATGCACAAGATAACCGTTTCGGTGGACCCGCCGCTTCGCCCTCATTTCGACGTCAATACGTTTTGGGGTGACTTTGGGGAGGCTATCTTGTCTGGACTGGTGGTATTGGTGGGCTTATTTGCGCTCATCAAGTACCACTTTTATATGTGATACTTGTAACCAAGAATATGATCATTGATTTTACAGCTGTTTGCAAATATTTTGACAGTAGCGACATTTTTATGGAACGCGTCAACGCCACTTTTGTACAGAAATCATAACAAATATCCTAACAGCTTAGTAGCGGCGTTCCCCATTGTACCCACGACAACCGCCCACCAACACACACTTCATCTCTGTATTGATATATCACAAATCAGTTGTGATGTCAAACTAGCAGCTATCAACCTTTATGGACACCAGCATCCTCCACTTGAGGACATTCTTGCCCGTGTTGCCGGTTTCCGCCTGCGACGCATCTGTCATACCCTCCTTTTACTTGTGTGGGCGGCCAGGTCAACATTTCTCAATTTCTGTCTCAGGGTTTCCTTCCACAGCGATAGTTTTATTCTCCTGAATCATCAGCAGTCTTGCGCTATTTGCTCTATGTAATGCATTCTTCTCCATAAACAAGCTGATACAACAACAATCCATTTTCTACATTGACAACCCTCTGATAGTATATTGGATAAGTACACTCACCTGTCATGCTTGAAACATGACCGCAAGGCGGGAAAGCAGGGTTCGACTTCCCGCGTAAAAGACTTCTTGTGATAAGCTCAACCCAATTTTTTTGTTCAAATCATCGCACTAAGGTAGGGCTCTTATTGAAAGGTATAGCCTTTGGTATACTGAGAAGTAGCTAGAGTATGTACGAATAGAAAATTGTTCTACATAAGTAACGAGCGTGATTAAGTAAGCTATAGGGTCACGTGTCCATCTATCTGGTAGTCGTCGTTTGTTAATCTCCAACAGCTCTTGCGACACCAACCAATATCTCATGATATCTGTGATGAAGAGCGTGAACAAACACAGTTGACGAGACCACAGGCATCAGCATAGTTCACAGGAAACATAATTGTGGGGGGGTGAATGTAGAGCAAACTGTTTGTCATATTGCGGAATGGTGCTATAGGGTGATCGATAGCTGCTGGCAAGATGCCCCATGGAGCAAGAGAAACCGCGCAAGATCAACTCGAATATGAGGTCAACAAAGACTGAGAGAATGTATGTCTGACTACCTTTTCATGATTCATAAGAATCACGTACCACATGCTCGTACATTCGCTACATACACATCGCATACATATCCGTCGCACAACAGAGTAATACTCACATCTAATCTTCTAATTTCGTCACTACCAGTGAGTTGTCAATATTAATATTAATGTTGCATGAGCTTGTCTGGAGAATGCATTACATAATTTGACGGTCTCACCTTCGCCCGCACGTGTTTTAGTCTATTTAGTAAATAATTGTTCATATACGCGAGCGTGTGATAGCTTCTATCATACTTATGCCACACGCACGAACGTCACTATGTCATTCATCCCGGCAGCAAGTTTTAGACCTCCACACGGTACCAGTGTCCCTTTCACTGAGCTGGCAAGGTACCTATTTCTCGTGGATGAGCGAGTTTCGTGGGAGCGATATATCTAGAACGGACAGTAAAAGCAAAGTGCTGTGGCATAGGCGGCATCTGACGGATTCCCAACAATTTATCCCCAGGCATAGCGCTACTAGCAACAAGGTTTACAAAGTGAGCCTGCTAAGCGGAAGTTCTATAAGTATGGAAGGAACGTCTTTGAATTTCTTGTCCGTGTGCCGTCATGTTTCTGAGGATGCTCGTCCGAGTCGGTGTGGCTTTCTTAGCTGGCGTGTCCCTCGCTAGCGCGATCTCTCAGGTCGTTGTCCAGGATGACCTTAACACTTCGGAAGCAGGGTACGTCGAGACTCGATCCAATGCTCACAATGCAACTGGTATCCGCTACGTCAAGAACTCCGGGATCTGCGAGACAACTCCGAATGTGACCCAGATTTCTGGTTATATCGACGTTGGAAAGAATATGTCCATGGTACGCATTTGTGAACTCTTCATTTAAAATGTATTTGAAGTGTTCTATAGTGGTTCTGGTTTTTTGAATCTAGGAACTCCCCTGAAACATCCCCGTTCACTCTATGGTAGGTCGTCCGCATCACCGACCTGAATTTGCTCGTTCCTGATACACCTTCGCAGGTTGAATGGTGGCCCTGGATGTTCTTCTATGATCGGATTGTTCCAAGGTTTTATCTGCTCGCTTGACTTTTAATCTGCTTCTCATTTTGCGAAAGAGAATGGGCCATGCTTGGTGAATGCCGACCAGAATTCGACTACCATTAACCCATACAGGTATGTCAAGATTATAGGTGTCTCCACATGCTTGACACGTTCTACAGCTGGAATAATATCAGCAACAGTATGTGGCGCACACGCAGTAGCTCTCTAATGCCACAAGAGCTGAATCCCTCGTTCAGTGATCTACATCGACCAGCCAATTGGAACAGGATTCTCCTATGGCTCCGATACAGTTAACAGCACAGAAGCTGCTGCGCCATTTGTATGGACTGCATTCCAGGTTTTGTTCGAAAGCGCACTGTTTTCGAAGTATGCCAGTCGGGAGTGAGTCGATTAACTTGGTTACCTGAAAGGTTGTTTATGTCGGGCTCAGATTCATCTTTGCCACGGAAAGCTATGGTGGTCACTATGGACCCAGTTTTGTGACCTACTTCAATGAGCAAAACGCCTTGATCACTGATGGGATGATCGACGCCGTTCCACTTGTTGTCAGCGCCTTGATGATCAACAAGTAAGTTACTTCCATACCTCACCCAATTACTCTTGTGAATTAGCATTCTCAGTGGGTGGTACGATCCGCTCATTCAGAGCATCTCATACCTGACCTTTGCGACATATGCACCCGGATATGGTCAACTCCAACCAGACGACGTACTCCAGAACATTACAGAGGCCCTCTACGGCTCCGATGGTTGTGTAGTGCAAGAACAAGCCTGTTATGCAGCTGGAAATTCCCGTGCTTCGAACAAGATTTGCCGGCAAGCCGATGACTACTGCGTGAGTTATCAGTATTGGCTCTAAGCGTACCACCTGACTCGTTCAGTTCGAAAATATCTTTGTTCCTGCTGTGGGCGATTATGACAGCTATGATTTACGTCAAAATTCATCCTCTGAATTCCCTCCTGAATACTACATGGAATACCTGCGCAAGGAGTATGTCATGAAGCAGATTGGTGCGCAGGTCAAATACCAGGAATGTCCAGATGCGCCCTATGAGCTATTTGCAAAGACAGGCGACGTAGGTTTTTTGTTCAGCTTCTTTTGAAAAAGTTCACGTGTCGGGTACAGGATGCTAGGACATGGCTGCCACAGTTATCGGCTCTAGTGAACTCTGGGATGAAGATTTTGATCTGGGTGCGAGCTTCAGGTTCTGCTATTTTACTGATCTAATTGAGTGAGGAATGACAGGCTGGAGATACTGATATCAAGTTCGTTTTCCTGTTGTGATTGCATATCATAGTATTGACTCTTCTCGTTGAATTCAGCTGCAATTGGCTGGGTGTAAGCTGTCGCCTATTTTGTCGCCAGAATCACTGATTTACGGTGATTATCAGGGTCATGCGTCGGTTCTAGCAATGGACTGGTATGGTAATGACACGCTCCATAATACCCCGTTCACCAATATAACGATCGGCGACACACCTGTGGCGGCCGTGCAGAATGTCGGCAACTTCTCATTCGCGTAAGTTTGGTTCTGTCAACTATTTTCGAGGGGGATATCTCATTACGTTACCTCTTAGACGAGTGTACGGTGCTGGACACGAAGTGGTCAGTTGACTCACCTCACAACGATCATATTAACTAATACCACTTATGTTTTGTCAGCCTGCCTTCCAGCCCGAAGCAGCTTTGGAGATTTTCTCGCAGATCGTCAGGGGGGAACAACTTCACTCCGTATAAATGGTGTGTATGGAACTTTGAATTGATTTAGCACGAGTGGTGATGCGGGTGTATTGGTTTAAACGTATTTTAGGTAACGGTCCTCGGATCCTACTAGGCTAGAGAACACTGGGGACAAGGGCCTATTTTCCAGAGAGTCAAATTTTAAGTACATCGTGATCGAAGACAAACTGAGACCACCCTGAAATCTGGCGAAAAATCTTGCTTTCATTCTGAACAAATGTTGATCAGCCAATCAGATTTCATTTTTCACAATGTGTTCAAAATATGTTCACCATGATTTCAAGTGGCTCAGCTTTGCAAAATTCTGTCATTCCTCTATGGTGTGTTCAGATTTATTCCAAAGGACACATTGCCCTGTCCCCCCAGTGGAACTTGCGATACAGAATCAAACTTGGTTAGATATTTTCATCTGAACGAAATTTCGAAATTTTTATTGGGGTCCCCGGGGCTCGGGGTTTGGACGGACGCATGTCTTACAGGGAATTTGGAAAGCAACTATTTCTTTCCTTATGTGCTTATGGGGTATTGCAAGCATCCCTGTTACAATGTCCTTCGTACGCATCTACTTTACATACACTTTCACACAGTACATGTCGCATCCACGTTCATATTTCATTCTCCGATTTTTACGTTCTCTAATAGCCCTCATCGTACAATGGCTGTCCTTTCTGAACTAATATCGAGTTTCTATTCTGTTCTAGTCCGAGCTTGTCCACTCGTCACACCCTCCGATGCGAGCCATGAATCATTGGGGCCCTGCTTGTTGTGGACTTAACCATTGAATAATCTTGCAAAACACAATAATTATGGTATTGCACCACCGCATGCCAGAACAGAGAAACGTCCCGCGATAGAGCTGTGGATCGGCAGTGAATATGAGACGTTTCGGGACCTTACATCTTCCATACTCGTCTCCTCCTGCAAAACCAAGCACAAGCGCAAACACCCATAGCATACATGCATAATATACCCATTGCTTTCATGTCACCCACGAACATAGTCTGAATATTGAGATTGATCAAACCGGTGGCCACATTTGCCTTGATACAGATGTCAGGTGCCGAATATACAAGATAACGTATTCGCAAGACGAACCAGCAAGAATAAGACGAATGCATTCTTGTTAATAGCCTCTAACAACGCGGGTGCGCTGCTTGTCGATCCGTTTTCCTCGATGAGCAGCCGTTTGCCTGAAGGATCAGTCGGATCTCGTATCTTTGATGTTCTAGTGGGAAAGAACACCATATCGAGTAAAATGTAGCCAAGGATGAAAGATGTATTGTAGGCTGCGATCCAAAGGACGTATGAGATATTTGCCTAGAACTCGTCTCAGCACAACACTTTTGACAGGAAGCTGTGTGCGCAAAGCAGGACAAGTCAGACGAACCATTCTTCTCGAAACATCTATTCCTAGCCTCGTAAAGGCCAAGAGCATCCACCACACTACAGAGTACGACAGTAACTCGATGACGGCTTTTGCAGTCTGTCTCGGTACTGAAGGATCGAGTTTATTTGGCCGTTGAGAGGATGGTCCGTCAAATCCGTCAAGTAAGATCTTCTGTTGCTTTCGAAAGAATGATGGGGAGGGAGGAAGTACGATAGTTCCTAAGGAAAGGCCAAGGATATGTATCGAAACATAACCTAGTGAAGAGAGATTAGGAAATGGACATTATCTTAAAGCAACGAATTATACCCAACAAGGACAGCAAGCCTTCTTTGTTCGCGTATATTATGTTGCTCCGTGGAGCATTGAGCAAAAAATCCTTTAATCCTCCAGATGATAATGCGAATTGGTGCACTGTTTAACAGGTTTTCGTTTCAGGTTTATTAGGATAAGAAGACTATTACTTACAGACTCCGATCCAAATACCTAGCAAGCCGACGGGCATGTACAAGATAAGGGGATGTAGTATGACCTCGATGATGGGCAAAAGAGCAAGGGTGAGGAAGAAATTCCAGTGTACCCCGTACTCTGTTACATGTTCCTGTTGTAGAAGATTAGGGACATAAGGGTGACATGGGATTGACGCAGGACCCTACAGGATATTCAGTGCCTTTCACGAAGACGACACGAAGAATGCCTAACGCAATGATGGGCAACATCTTACGGGAGACAGCTTTGAGCTTAAGAATCATGGGAGCCCGGAGGTAGGATATGTCTTTGATGATTGGGATCGCAGACACGACGCCTTGAGAGAAGACAAACGAGCCAACGCCGAGGTCCATCTATGAATCAAGTTATGAACAGTTCGAGATCGAAGATTTCCTCCCAACGAACCAAAGAAACACCATATGTTTCACATTTTGCTAGGGCTCGGGGGAACACTGGAAAATCGACAGCAAGGATAGAGAGGATTGTCATTAACATCATGTGAGCGCGGTAGGTAGTCAGAGCAGGTAAAGGTCTGAGGGATTGAGGCAAGTGGTTTGGTGGAGTCTCTGCTCGACTTCTTCCATCCGAGGACGCTAGGTCATCACTACTTGCAGCTGGTAAAGGTGTGCCTCTCTCAATGGGTGGAAGAAGGAGCAATACAAGCATGGGTGCAAGAAGTAGGAGGGACAGTGCGCCAGGAGCTTCCGCGAATGAAGTCATGGATAATAACGGAGGCATGACAAGTATCATAAACTCTGCCAAGAAATATGTGGACCTAAATCCTTGAACACGCGAACGTAATGCTGAATGAAGGGCAATAGAAGACTGAAGAAAGTCAGATTGCTGACGGTAAAAGAATGCCCATACGCACCAGTGCAACACCGCTTATCATGTTTACATGAAAGACAGTCGAACCAGTCATTCCAGAGACGAAAGCCTCCTTCGAGGCCTTGTATTCACTGTTCATGGTTAGCCCTAGGCAGACCTTGACAGTCCGTTCTTTCTCTATAGTAAGTCACGGTGGTTGTCGTCCATAAAAGCCAAGTCATAAACGCGTCCCTGGATGTCACGTGACTTTATAGTAACATTACGATGTTTGGATGGAGACAATGGACCATTACGATGTAACCGGAAAGTTGTCCTCTAATTTGAATACCTACATCCTTATGTTGAGGCAACATATTCATACTTCAAGCTTTAAGTCAAGCTTAAGCTCGATGATCCCTCAACAGAAATCAGATAGTCGTTCATTCTGCAGATCTCGAATGTCATCTCAGCGGGGCGTCAGGCTGGGTCCTTGGTAGGTTCAGCTGGTCATTGACAAATTAGCAAGATGTTGATCAATTTGCGGCGACCATTTATTACAGTCTTTTGCTAGCGATACGTTGATGACACTTGTCAGTCTTACATAGGATGGCTCATCGACTGCGATATGCCATTACCCTCTCTTATGAACATACTTCAAGGCTACGTTACCTGGATAGGAGGTGCAATGCATTCAATATTCGGTGTCTCAGAGAAACCCAAACAGTTGGGCAGGGCCTTTAAAGCTGCACTACCCAAAACCAGTTTATCGTCAATATGACCCTGATGGCACCGTCGGAATTGCGCGCCTGCGAATAGTCAACATGTCAAAATATAAGTACGAGTTTCCTCCTCGCGACGCGCGTTTCTTTCAGCAACGATCTGATCATCTTATGTAGATAATCGGCTTGCTTTAATAACCACGCCTGGGATGTCGACTACTTTACTTATGTCCAGCCCTGATTGGGACCCGTCGGATGCCAACTCGGACTCTGTCGTCCACCACCCACCGTAATGACCTACATATATTTTCTGGGACACCGCCAAGTACACCGTAATCTTATAATTAGCTGTGCGTGCACAATAATTCCGAGAGTCTAGATGACATGGCAGATTCTCCTTTTTTCACGGAGCAGACCAGCAACAACCACGATTCTATAATATTCTTACTATCAGGCGTGATTGCTGAACCTTAAGGTTGTGACAAACTATCGTTACAAATAACACTGATAGAAGGTTTGAAGGTCTTGCAACATTGAAGCCAGCGCGCAACAATCGTTCGTGCCTAGTCATTTCTTCGAGCATGGATTCGAGAAACTCGACTGCAGTAAAGACAAATACCGACCCCTCTCAACTCAGGTACGTGCGTGAATAACATGAGCGACTCGGACTGTACAAATGAAGTCGCTCACGTCATTCTTGCTACCCCAATGCTGCCTTCATATTCGATCTGATGGCTTTTAATTTGTCTACATTTCAGCAATCATATCATATTATCAAAATGTGAACATATTGACAGGGCTTCCCCGCAGAAATCAGTTGATTGTCACCAGAGGACCGCTTACAGCCATATTCATGTAGTAGGGCATCATATCAAGGCGCTAATCTGTACCCCAGCATGGCGCCTGAAACCCGGTTCAAGTTCATGTTTTCTTGTCGGAAACCCTACATCTCCTGCGAGCGCACAGAGCAACCTCGAACTTGTGGTAAGTGACAGATGATGATCCGATCAAGCGTCTGCATGATCAGACTGTTCTAGACTATGATGAGGAGTGCAAGCAGGTATATATGATGTGAGTCTGACCAACTAAGACTTTGCGATGCTGTTAACTACGGCGATTGGAGCGGGGATCGCTGCGCATACAGCTTCTTCAAGTCCCGCTACTTGTCGGTGATCCGCATTTCCACATCCCTCGAGCGCTTATATAGCATACTGAGCCTGGAGTAAGGTCGCCCTCTCGGAGCATTTCATGTCAATGATTTCAAAGCCTGATCTGAATTCGGAACCGAAGGTGGCAAATGAATATTTTAACCCTTTGAATTCCCAACTGGACTCGGAGACCCAAACTTGTCACTATCTCTTTCATTCACACCCTAACTATCTGGCACATCGTGTTGTTCCATTGTATGGTCCTCATGGCCGCATGTCTTCATGTTGTTGCCGCATTCAACTTGATCGTCTACTACCACTACCGCTAGTAGTACATAGTAGGCGCTCCCGAGAAACCTTATTTTCCACCCGCAGTTGATGCATTATGGTGCCTTTCTTGATGCGTTGTGGTGCTTTTCATCAATCATCAAGCTTCTTGAAAGGTCGATCAGAAATAGACCTAAACTTATCCTTCTCACGCAATAGTGCCGCGCCACTGAGGTTTTAGAGCGCGACCTGTGACCTGGCATAGCCTATCAGCAAAACACAAATTTCGTCACAGATTTGTACAAGCTTGTACAGGCTTGTACAGAATTGTACGGGAAAGGACATTGTTGTACAAAGTGGTACTACAATTGTGTACAAGCGCCCACAAGCACCCACAAGGATCACCAGCTTGCCGATGTAGCATGGCAGTGGCTCACTGAAGGTCCTACGCTAGCACGCCTGAGTGTCTAATATCATATTGCACGACCATCGTCAGTCCGGAAACAACAAGTATGTCCGGGAGATGCGGTTTGTGCATCAAGAAGCTCGTCTCATGATCAGGTGTTGCCACAAACAACACTTTAAAGGACTAGCTCCCATCCACAATTTGGGTTAATCAATGTTACTTCAGGAGAACCGTCGGATACCATGCTATGCCATGGTGAGAATCTGCCAATTCTCTCAAATGCGCGTTTGATTTCAAATTAGTTGATGCTACTTATACTGATCATTGTCCCCTTACAGTCATGTAATTGTTCTTTGCAATGTCTCAAGCCGATGTTGTACAGGATTATGGAGGCATTCTCCTCGGTGGCTTACTGGCCTTCAGGTGCGTGATTAGTATAGATCGGAGAGATGTGCGACTAATCTCCTCGCAGTTTGTCAGGATGCGTTAACATGCAATTCGCAATGTACTGGAGACTGTACTCTGGTGAACCTTATCGCAGTAAGTCACTGCCACTGGTACGTACTTAAACTCGTCTGTTCATGCTCCACCTTTTAATCATCCTACACAGGTCATTGCAACGTGGTACGTTCGCGTCTTTTGTAATGTGAGATGGATGTCGACGGAACTCAGGCTTCTAGACTGGTGCCATTCCGTATTTGTGGCCGTCGCCCTCTGGGACTCCATCATTGTGCCATATGGTGATTTCGATATGCTGGATCATATTCCTTGGTTTGCAAGACTTCATTATTTGCTATGATACGGGGATCTGATGCATCATGACTTAAAGGAGTGTTGGTGTGAGCAATTTCAATCTGCAAAGTACATTGAATTATCCTCACCACAGCTCCATCTAGCCTGCAGTCGAGCTTACTGTGTGTCCCAACACATATTGAACTGTTGGGTGCTAATCATAATATCCACTAGGCCATGATTACATTCATTGTCCAAAGGTTAGCTACACTGTACGCCGGACGAGCATATTTCTGATTTGATAGCTTCAGCTTTTTTGCATATCGAATCTATAGATGTAGGGTACTTTCCTCTCAGACTGTTACTGTTTTTCCTCACGCGTGTCCCGATGCCAAGTGCAGGACAAGAGGCTCACTATAGTGATTCCGATTGTAAATCTCATATTCAGGGGCTCCCAACTTGATTGTTGAAATTCCTGCCATCAGGTTGTACTCGCTTCCTGTCGTTTAGGTAGGCGGCGGCATTAATGGTGTCGCATATCCAAATTTTACTGAATTATACTTGCGTTTTATTCAGTTGCAGCTAGTGGTACGTTTTGCAAGCAAACTTTTTAGTTCTTCCATTAATACACATTCTCGAAACATGGACAGTCTCTATGGGCGAGATGTGAGCGGTGTTCAATCTTAAATCAGGTTTTATAGTGACTGAAGTATGTTCCAGGATCCACTTGAGGTCATACACAGCGTTCGTTCGGCCTTCTACAAGTGTAAGTGGCGGGCAGCTTCGCAATATTTGACGTATCCGAGTTGATTGATCACTATGATTGTTGCAGTGGATCTTCACTGTGGGCCTTACACTTTCGGCACTCGTTGATATCATGATCACAACTTCCCTATGCTACTTTCTTCGCAAGAATCGCACGATGATCGTAAGTTTATCGTTCGGCCTTGACCATGCAGCTCGCCTCCATTCGTCTGGTGGCACCGTGCATCTAATCGACACGCTCACCCTTTGGACAATTCAAAATGGATCAATTACGTGGTATGCTTCAATGTAAACCATGAACCACATACTGATCTGCCTTCTTTACAGTGCAGCAGCGATCGCGTCATTGGCCTGCGTGAGTGCTTCACCAATTGTTTTGCTAAATTTCGATTGCTTAAAACCCACAGTGGATAGGTATGCCTGGAAATCGCATTTTTCTGGGTCTTCACTTCGTTATTGCAAAACGTAAGCTATTTTGCATCCCCAGGAACGTATCTCATATTCGATGCAGTATATGCCAACTCCCTTTTAACTACGTGAGTACATGCCTGACGTGTATTCCGTCCCGAGCCCAACTTGGTGCTGTAGGCTCAACGCCAGACAGCAAATAAGGAATGGAAGGCAATACAATCTCGAAGACAGTCGTTCTCTGCCTGTCGTCTTTCCGGAAGACGCCAGGAATGCGCCTAGAGTTACGCCCTTGCAACACGGATTCTCTGTGAGGCCATGGCTGCCACAGCTAAGTGATATGTTGACAAAACCATAGATGCGGTTTGATCCTCACCAACTGAGAGCCGAGGACCTCAAACACGGACAATCGGTACGTAGCTTCACATTTACGCGAGTCACCTTAGTATTGACCGTCGAATAGATCCGAATCAATGTCGAACGCACCGTGGACTCCAAGTATGATGATGAGATCGTGCCAGAACGGACAGAAGGCCGTACTGACTGCGACAGTGCAATCTGACATTATGAAGTGTTACTGTATGACTGTAGCACTGATGGTGGGAGCTATTGAGTTTCCGCAGTCTCAGGCGCGTGCTTCCGAAGTAATACCAACTCAGGTTTTACAGGGAACCCGTAAGAAACGCGTAAGGAATACAAAAGTCCCTACGCACTACGAAAACCGGCGAAATAAGGTTTAAGCCACAACTGTACAATAGCGTCGAGCTCGTCATGTGACCACGAACTCCAACAGTGATCTCAGTGTAGCCTTCGTATTATTGATGCTTCTCGACATCCTTAGTTTTGCCACTGAGCTGTATGCTATTCTGTAAATCTTGTAACAGTAGCTAATTTTACACGCTGTGCGTTGTAATAGGATCACTCAAATGAAAAGAAAGAACAACTGCTACTGTTTTCTATATAGTAAGACATAAATAACGCGAAAGGGCGGCAGAGGTCACTATCGCGATGGCTGCTTGGGTCGGAATGCGATACTCGCAGTCTTATGATGCATAGGAAGACATCAACTTTGGCACATGCGAATCAGTATAGTACCAGGGTCAGAGGGGACAAGGCATTCAATCTCTACTGATGTCTCTCTATCTGACGGTCTGCCCTCGGAAAAAATCCGAAAAACGCAAACATTTTCACAGGATCCTTAAATATAACATACCTTCCCCACCAAATCACACTTGATGGTAACGTTTAGACCGCCTACAACAACAGTAATCACGTGGTTCATATGTCTATTACGAAGTTCGAGTAGTCACGTGGGTGACACGGAGTACGAAGAAACTCCGAATCGTGTATTAGGATGTATCATACATGAAGGCTATGATCTATCGAGACAGTACGACCCGAGCATGGCGCTTGGAATCTGTCCCGAGGTCATTCTTTTTCAACAGAAAAGGACTATTCACCTCTTGCGAGCGCGTAGAACGACTTGTGGGAAGTCGTCTATAAATGCTACCTCAACAAACTACAGTGAGTGACGGCAGGATCTCTGTCCGTGCGGCTTCTTCCGATACATTAGCTGCGTTTTCACACCCCTTGAACGTGTATACAGCCTAGAATATGGTTTCCCTCTACGAGTCGAAGCGTATCGTATCAACATTACGACCGAACCCGGGAAGGCGGCACGAGAATCTGAAGCTACTCCCCAAGTCACTGCCGTTTTCACTCGCACCATAGCCCCTCCGACTAGCGGGCTTATGTAGGAGTAGAAGTGGGTCTGGTGCATCTGTGGTACATAGTAGTAGGCGCGTCGGGGAAACATTATTTTCAGCCACAGTTGGTTCATTATGGTGGCTGCCGTACATCGGCGCTGATCATCAAGCATCAAACTTCAAGTTTTAAGGTCAATCAGACCGTCTGACTTATATCATCTCTCACGCTGAGCCGCGCGTGGAATAGCTGAGATAGATCGCGATATAGCAGTGGAGTCCTGTCATCAACTTGGGTCCGAAAGTTGTCGCTTCACAGTTGCAACCCACACGATCACTAGCGAGACCAGCATGGATTGGTTGAAGAGGTTCAAAATCCGGCCATACTTCAAATATCGTACTCAAGGCTGTCATCTGTCTAGGAACAGGTTGGTCGGCAGGGGGTACGATGTATGTATCCAGAGGCTCCTATCAGACAATAGCTCCCAACCGCAGCTCAGGTTGTTCCATATAAAGGAGCTATTGGACAGCACCTACCGTCACGTCAAATTATTGAATGCTACTTATACGCGGGGTTAACTACCCGTGCCTCCCCTGCATTTACCTGTTGCGATGATGACTCAAGTCGATGTTACCAAGGATTATGGAGCTATGCTCATCGGTGGTTTGCTGGCCTTCAGGTACGTGACCACCATAGATATATATAAAATGCGGCAACCTATCTCCTTTCAGCTTGTCGGGATGCGTTAATATGCAAGTCATCGTGTACTGGAGACTGTACCCTGGTGAATCTTATCACACTAAGTCAATGGTAGTAAGCTCGTCAAATCGTCTTCTACGCATTTTAATAGCTTATGCAGGTCATTGCAACGTGGTACGTGCGTGTCTTTTTGGCACGCAAAATGAATGTCAATGGAATTCAGGCTTCTTGACTTGTGCCATTCCGCATTTCTGGCAATTGCCCTCTGGGATTCCATCATTGTGCCATATGGTGATCTCGATCAATTGGACAATATTCCTTGGTACGCAGGGTCTCATCATTTCCTACGAACCTTACGACTGACGCACCATAAGGAGTGTCGGTGTAAGTCATCTTCATCTGCAAAACGCATTGAAATGTCCTGAAACACAATACCAATTAGCCTACGGTCGAGCTTGCAGTGTGTTCTCACATATACGGACCTGCTTGACGCTAACCAGAATATTCGCTAGGCCATGATTACCTTCCTTGTCCAAAGGTTAGTTTTGCAGTGCGGGCGAAACATATTCTGACTTGAGGGCTGCAGTTTTTTCGCTTATCGGATCTATAAATGTAGTGTACTTCTTTCTGTTGCCGTTTTCCTCACTGATTTCGATGCGAAGTGAAGGAAAAAAGGCTCACTGTAGTGATTCCAATTGTAAGTTTCGTCTTCAAGACTCTACTACTTGATTTTGAAAATCCTGCTTTCAGGCTGTACTAGCTTTCTGTCGTTTAGGTAACACTAAGTTTCCTCCGACTTTTGCTTTATATTCATGTTCAATTATTCAGTTGCAGCTAGTGGTAAGTTATTAAGCAATTTCATGTGTGTCCCTCCAGTCATAAACATGTTATGGAAACGTGATTAGCCTCTATGGTGGAGATGTGAGCAATGTTCCATTTAAACAAGATTGACAGCCACTGATGCATTTTCCCTCAGGATCAGCTTGGAATCATACTCAGCGTTCGGCGTTCGCCCCTCCCCAAGCGTAGGTACTGGGTTGCTTTGCAGTGTTAGAATATCTATTGATTATCATGGTTATCTCAGTGGATATTCACTGTAGGCCTGACACTTTCAGCAGTCGTTGATATCATGATCACAACTTCCTTGTGCTACTTCCTTCGCAAAAATCGCACAATGATCACAAGGCTATCATATGACTTTGACCATACAGCTGGCACCATCCATATCCTCGACACGCTCACTCTTTGGACGATTCAGAATGGATCGATTACATGGTGTGTTTCAATGCTAGCCGTGAGTTACATGCTAATGATCATATGCTATACTGCCTTTTTTATAGTACAGCAGCAGTCGCATCATTGGTCTGCGTGAGCTCCTGTTCGTTGTTCTATTAAGTATCGACTGCTCACATACCGCAGTGGACAAGTATGCCTCAAAACCGCATTTTCCTAGGCATTCACTTCGTTATGGCAAAATGTATGTCAGCCATTTCAAATCCCAAGAATCTATCTGATTTCTGGAGCAGTATATGCGAACTCCCTTTTAGCCACGTGAGTACATGTCTGGCGCAGTGTTCTGTCTAAAGCCTACCTTGTGCTGTAGCATAAACTCCAGGCAGAAAATGAGGGATGAAAGACAATACAGTGCCACAGACAGTCGTCATCTACAAATCATGTTTCCGGAGGATTTCGGGAATGCACCTGGAACTTCGGGGCGCTCGCAACATATGTTCGCGGTAATTGTCGTGGCTTCGTAGTGGAGCGATCTATTGACAAAATCATAGACGCGGCTTGATCCTCTCCAGCTGAGAGTCGGAGACGTAAAACACGGACAGCCGGTAAGTAATTTGCAATGTGTTCTCCTGACCTCATTGACCACCAAATAGATCCGAGTTAATGTTGAACGTGTCGTGGATTCCAAGTATGATGATGGTATTAAGCTACAACCAACAGGAAACAACATGGACGGCGATAGTGCAATCCGATGTTGATCTGAATAATCCGACGCATTGCTGTTTGACTCTGATGGTCACGATTGTGCATGGCATTGTGTTCTGTCTCGTAGTCATCTCGTGTTACTTATACCTCTGTATACCCTCAGTTTTTGCATCAAGCTGTACGTTATCCTGTTGGTTTCACTATTGAATAACCTAGCTGTCAATGTCGTGCATCACTCACATGAAAGAAGGTGAGACGTCATTTGTAGGTTGCTATCATCTCAGTGACTGGCCCCTGTGAGAATGCTTGCTTGCGATAAATGTTTTGTAGTTCTAGCTCCATCCCTTACAGTGGGATTATGGTGGCACGACGTATTTAGAGTTGTGCTGGTGCCTACGAACATCGGTCTAGGAGAAGCGCGCTGCGCGCTGAATATGGAGTCTTGTCTGTACTGGCAGATGAACGAAAATCTTCAGATGGGCGTCTGTAAGTTGCAGGAGCCAGACATCTCAGGCAAGTATTGTATACAGGCTGAGCTGGCGGCCGTCTCGTGTGAATTCTGATTGCACTTTCGTCGTAGTATTGGTGCGGAGTTGAAAGAGAGACAATTAGGCCAGAACAAACCAAAATGTTGCATCATTTCTGCACTACTAGTGGCCCGCAATACTTGCGTATTGCGGCGGCATGGATTTCATTTCATCTATCCGCTCATCATATTATGAAGATGTGACCGTTTTGACAGGGCCTTTAAAGCTATATCTTCCCCACCAAAACCAGTTGATGGTCACTATGACCAGAAGACCACCCACCGCAACAATCGAATAATTCATGTTGAGGGCATTCACTGGGGATGCCGTAGGTAGGACGAACAAAACACAGATAAAAAAGGAGAACTGCAGCAGAATATAAATTGTCATTCATAAGAGATTGGAGAGTTACGAACCAATAAACTTGCAACGTTCACTGGCCATGACCACTTTCCGAGGCGGAAAGGCCCGAAATCTTGAAGACTAAATTCAAGAAGCAACTTAAACGGGCCCGGACACAGTAGCATAGCGTTACGAACGAGTCATGCCAGAACACACGAATGATGATGGGTTGCGCGTAGCTCAACAATACCGCTATAACTGCTGAGGATATAACGGCATTAAACTGCAAGAGTGCAGGTGCCATTAGAACAAAACAGCACAATAAGGTGAAAAGACTCACTGCGATCGCAGAAGCAATGTAAGCGCATGAGATAAGGCATCCTATCAAGGCGCTAACCCATACACCCCAATACGGTGCTTGGAATCGGTTCAAGCTCATAAATTGTTTTTTCAACGGAAAAGCATTATCTCTTGCGAGCGCATAGAAAAGCCTTGAACTTGCGGTAAATGCTGTAACTGAAGCCATCACTTGAGCAAGGGCCACAATGAATAAACATAGTTGTGCCAAACGTGGCCCGACTGCATCATAGAAAAGTTGAGCAACCGGGATTGCATATGTAGTGGCCTGTACAGAAGCAATGCTCTGGACTGAGAAAAGAAGTGCGAGCATGAACACGAGACCAATGAACCAAGAACCTGCGATAGAGCCAACTACAGCAAGTGGGGCAAGGATCTCTGCGCGTATAGCTTCTTCCGCTACTTGAGCTGCGGTCTCGCACCCTTCGAGGGTGTACACAGCCTAGAGGAAGGTTACGCAGTGAGCTAAAAGTGTACCCGGGTCATCATGTTTATAGTATTGAACCTGACCTGGAGAAACCCAAGAAGCACAACAAACCCTTTGGATTCCCAACCAGTGTAGCTACCCAACCAGTCAGCACCTCTCTTGTTCGCAAGATGAGCAAGCTTACTTTTGAAAATCCGTGAACACGAAGCGGGCAGAGTTCTACCAAATAGGACCACAATTCGTGTCAAGGAAACTGAACTTGTGAGTTGGCAGAAACTTACTTTCACAGGTGCTTTCACAAGCAGGGTGATGACTAAAATGACAGTCCCTCCGAGCGTCCACCAGACACTGAACGTGCTCATGCGCCCTATAGCTTTCGTCCCAATGGTGTTGATAATGCCAGAGAATATGTTCACAGCCCATGCCATCGCAGTAATTTCTAATCTCGTTAAGGTCCTTCCTTGGCCAATCTCTACCATGGATGCAAGGTATAGAGCAACACTATGTATATGTTAAATCGCAGGGTTCAATGATGCAAATGCAGCTTACCTCAAATTCCCGGAACTGCCGGTAAATACCATGGCCATGGAATAAAGCCAGCCAGTGAAGACTAATTCGTTGAATTACTACGCACAAGGGAGACATCGAGACATACAACCAAGGATAGGCACATCTGATTTCAATTTGCAAACCCAGAAGTAGAGTCCTCCCATTGTTGGGCTACGTGGCAACTGTAAAAGTATGGGCTCTGGTAGAGTATGGACGAATTGCTCACTATGCACTGCAAATCTCTGCAAGACTCAAGGCGATGAGAAACATAAAGAAACTGCATATCTTTCGAAACAGCGGTTTGCGTCGTTTTCAGGGAGAAGGAAGCACCGGACTCACATTCCATCCCCAGAACAGGCCAAGCGGTCCTCCGGAGAACAACCCTGTCTGAATCGCGCTGCTCATTCCAGTGAGAATACCGATGGCACAGAACGATATCCCAAGCACTCCGAAGAGAGACATCTCCCGGCGAAATTCAGGCCTGTACCCCAGGTCTAGAAGACGCTGGTCGGATATTGTGACATCCCGTGCCTCTTCTTTGACGATTGATTCTCCCTCCTTGGAGCCTGGACTTTCTGCCTTGACCATGGTAGACATAGAGGAAGGAGAGATAAGGTGCAAAGGACAGTTTGTCGGATTCTAGATAGGCGGTGTCTACTTTAAACAGTAGACACCTTTCAATGGCCGGATATAAGAGTGCCTGAACGCTGAAATTGACAAGTAACGGGCCGCCAGAGCAAGTTTCCTGCGATTCACCGCAGTGGGAGACCATGTTGGTTCAAAAGTTCAGATGCGTCACTTGACTCCTTATCATAAACTGTCAAAAAAAGCCATGGTTATGTAAATGATGTGCCGTGGGTGAATATCCCACTGGTCTTGAGAATGTTCGGAAGGACAAACAATCGCCATGATGAACAGTACTATGCTACGCGAAACATTACCGTTCGCAGAGTCTTCAGTCACGGTCACCACAGTATCTCAGCAAGCAGCAATAACAATGATATTTCCTGACATCAGTGCTTGAAGTCAGACTGAAGCCCGGGGAGTAGAAATACGTGTAAATATTATGCGCACGCAATCACATTGAAGTTGTCCAACGAGCTCAAAGTTACACAGAAAACCATCAAGCAAGTCGAGAGTCATCGAGTCATCTGCAATTTGGTAGAAAAACCACGCGATACTAGTACTACTGCAAGCCAATTTCAGACTCGGCCGTTTTGTAGTGATGGTACGATCGAGCGCTTGTATGTTGACTTAGTATCGCTGGGGAAAGGCAATGATCCGTGAGGAAACGTGATGAACGAGCTTATGACATCAGGGCCATACTGATAGTGCGAAGACTGTTCTATCAAAGCGAGACCGTTTTTACAAGGCCAACAAAGCTATGCCTTCCCCACGAAAACCAATTAATCGTTACTATGACTAAAAGACCGCCAACAGCAACGATCGCGTAGTTCATGTTGAAGACATCCACCGGGTATGCTGTAGGTAGGACGAACAAAACACAGACGAGAATGATGAACTGCACTGACAATGAATGGTGGCGCGTAACAAGTGGATGAGTTAACGTACCAAAAAGCTAGCAAAGTTCACTGCCCACGACCATTTCCCGAGACGAAAAGGTCCAAATTCTTGAAGGCTAAATCCAAGCGACGAGTTAAACGTGTTTCGATAGGAAAATTGCGATAACGAACGAATCAGGCCAGAATACACGAATGACGATGGGTTGCAAGTAGCTCAACATCACCGCTATGGCTGCTGAGGACATCATGGCGTTAAACTGCAAAACATGCTTTCAGAACAAAGTAGACCCAATAACTGGAAACTGACTGCAATTGCGGACGCAATGTAAGCACATGATAGAAGACATGCTATCAAGACGCTAGTCCATACACCCCAGTATGGCGCTTGGAATCGGTTCAACGTCATGAATTGTTTTTTCAATGGAAAAGCATTGTCTCTTGCAAGCGCATAAAACAACCTCGAACTTGCAGTGAATGTTGTAATTGCAGCCATCACTTGGGAAATCATCACCACAAGCAGACACACTTGTGTCAACTTGGGCCCTACTGCATCATAGAAGATTTGAGCAATCGGGATGGCGAATTTCGTGGCCTGAACAGAAGCGATGTCTTGCACTGCAAAAAGAAGAGAAAGCAAGTACACGATCCCAATCAACCAGGAGCCTACGATACTGCCAACCACACCGAGCGGGGCCAGGATCTCTGCACGTACGGCTTCTTCTGCGACTTGAGCGGCGGTTTCACACCCTTCGAGCGTATATACAGCCTAGAGCAAGTGAGTCACAGTTTGCATCAGGAACACAGCGTCGAACCTGACCTGAAGAAACCCAAGGAGCACGACAAAACCTTTGTTATCCCAACCCGTGAAGCTAGTCGGCGAGTCGTTATCTCCTTCTTTCGCAAAATGAGCAACCTTACTTTTGAAAATTCGTGAATGTGAAATTAGCAGAATTCTATCAGACGTGAATTGGATTTCGCGTGAAGTTGGACTTCCAAATCAGAACTTACCTTCACGGGTGCTTTCACGAGTAGGGAGACGACCAAAAAAACTGTCCCGCCCAGGGTCCACCACACAAATAACGAGCTCATGTGTCCTATGGCCTTCGTCCCAATGGTGTTGACAATGCCAGCGAATATGTTTACGGCCCATGCAATGGCAACGATTTCTACCCTCTCCAAAGTCCTTCCTTGTCCAACTTCTGCCATGGATGCAATGTATAGAGCAACGCTAAAACACAATCGTAGTATTCACTCGCAGGATATGAGCACAACTTACCTGAAATTTGCGGAAACACCAGTAAATACCATAGCCATGGAATAAAGCCAGCCGGTGAAGACTAATACGTTGAGTCACTGGGACGAACGCGACGCTGAAACTTACATCCAAGGATGGGTACGTCTGGTTTCATTTTGCAAACCCAGAAGTATAGTCCTCCCATTGTTGGGCTACACGATAATCGTAAGATACACGACAGAGTATGGGCGGCTTGCTTACTATGCACTACAGATCTCTGCAAAACTTAGGGAGATCAGAAACATAAAGAAACTGCATATCTGCAGAGAACAGTTGCTTTTAATATTATGTGCAAGCAGATCGAAGCGTCCAACTTACATGCCAACCCCAGAACAGGCCAATCGGACCTCCGGAGAATAACCCGGTCTGAATCGCGCTGCTCATTCCATTGAGAATGCCGATGGCACAGAACGATATTCCAAGCACTCCAAAAAGAGACATTTCGCGGCGAAATTCAGGTCTGTACCCCAAGTCCAGAAGTCGTTGATCGGAAACGGCAACATTTTGAGCCTTTTCCTCAACGATGGCCTCCTTCGTATCGCTAATGGAGTCTGGGCGTTCTAACTTGACCATGGTGGATGTTATACACACCGATAGTCGTTATTAGACGAGACAACGAACGCTATAAAATGATTGGAACCAGCAGAGATAAGGTGTGAAAAGCCGCACCTCTTAGCAGGTCGAGAAGATGGTGGGATTGCGCAACATTGTGTGCTTCTTCATTAAGGTGTTGACCTCTCCCGCCAAAGAGTGCGGACTTTCTGGCTTGAAATGATGCACCTGACCTGCACTGACAGTTCAAAGTCAAGCAGATAACCAACGTGATATGGCATAGTGAACGAGAGCAAGGCAGATAAGGTGGGTAAAGCGGTTCGCTAGATAGGCCGTATTTAGTTGGACAGTAGAAACTACCTTTGGCGTCTGGATGCGCTTCAACGTTCATTGAAATTGACAGGTGCTCGGTCGGTTACCAGAATGACGGTCTCTGAAATGTATATTAGTGTGAGCCAGGAGCGTCTTGTGACCTCCGGGCGGGTGGAGCGTGCGTCACCTGACTCCTTATCGTAAATTGTCTGTAGTGGTATGTCAAAGGGGCCGCTGAGGCCACAATAGCCCCAGTGCCAGCGAGATTGGCATCATGCACGGGATCTTAAGATCTGGTATTTTCGATCATGATCCCGTCCCCTCATCATGAGTTTTGAGTCTTTCCAAGTTTTTCGTATGGATAAGACTTCGAAGCATATATATTGCCTGGAGTATATTAATTTGGCTGGCCTTTATCCGGAGCGGCGCTGGGGGTGGAGCATTAGTTACAACCTTAGGTATGGTGCGTTGCACCCGATACTATGCTATCCCGGCTTGAATCCGAGATCCGAGTCCTTAGGCTGCACAACACCCTCCATGGATCCTCGTCCTCGTACTTGCCTTCTTCGAGATCAAGTGCGATTACCGGATTCAGGGTATGGATGAGAATGGTTTAATGGATGGCGGAGAAGTGACAACAAGGACAGGTGTGTCTCGGAAGTATGAGGCCTCGCGCCGAGTGAACCACTTGCCACTTGCGATAATGATGTCAACGGAAGCTGTAGGCCAAAAACCTTATAGCACTATGATGGGAGTGCTGGCTTGGTAAGAGGGACAGAACACAAATATGCAGGGGGTTATTTCGTAACTTCCGCAGTTCATGATACTCAGTATTACTCACTGAATTCATGACCGTCCTAATACATCTGCTATAAAACTCATTGCGCATGCGTTCTCCCGCGTTGTCATAGTCCCAATGATGGATGTCAGGGCCACTGGCAGGAATGTCCAGTTCATTTTCTTGGTTAAGGAGCGGCACCTGGTGATCAGGATGGGAGTCGAAGACAACCCCAGCGGTGATTATGTTCATCATTTCAAACATTCGAACCTCGCAACAACTTCGCAGCTCGAATTATTTGTACGCCTTCAAGTTGCTTCAAACTCGTAGGCATCTGGATTCTGGACCGTCACTGGCACGATGCAACTTCAAAGCCTATCAAAGATTTGGACAAAATACCAAAATTTCACTATCGGTCCGATTCCGGTTGGCACAACGGCCAACTTACTCCCGTCATGGTTCTGAAGATGCGGAAATTGACATGGACCTTCGACATATATGTGGTTTTGGTGAGGCCAAAACCACCGACAAGGGTTTAACTTTGCGATTCTTAGTCCGCAGCAACTTGAGGTGCCCGCACTTGCGTGGTGTCGGTAGATTTGGGGGTATTGCCGTACTAACGTGACACACGGCAAACACGTTTCATGGATTCGATCGGTCATATGCTTAAAGGTACATTGATAGAGTTCTCTTCCATTACCTCGCCGCCTCCGAGAGTATGCTTATCCATCGGCATCATATATAGTCCTGCGATTCGCCCTCAACTTCTCCCTCCACTTCCCCCTCCTGCATCCTGCATCAGGACGCTCCCTCCTTTCTATCTAGAGCGCTGGGCTTGGTCCCGCACATCTTGTGACTCTGGCATTTCACTCGCTCATTTCATTAGCTACTTTCCAATCCATTCAATAGGTTGAGCCATTGAGCCATTTCCACACATGGAAGCCGCAGCCCAATCAACAACAGTCCCTCCTCCCCCCGTGAACCCCTCCAGTCTTGTCTTTCATATCAATATCCTCCTGTTCGCATTTGTGGGCGTATTTGCCCTGTCCGCGCTCCCTCGCGCTATTGCACGTTTTTCTCGCGTTGCCGAATGGCGCCATGGGTTTATCCTTCGCGCGATCCCGCTTGAGCGGCGTGCGCCAAGGCCCATCATGCGCACCGTGCAGTCTCTTGCGTTTGGTACCGCTGCAGTTGACAACGTTACATCGGACGAGTCGCACACGCTTCATTCGGACACACACCTTATTCGACACCCAGCGGCAAAACAAGAGGGCTGGTCCCTCCCACCACATGTTCGCGCGTGGTCCTCGCGTGTCCCAAGCTTCGGTAATATCCTGCGGTACAGAGTCGAGACGGGCTTCTCGCTGGGTCAAGCACTGGTCTTGCTGGTGTATTTTGCCGTTTTGTGCTATGCTGGGTTCCTTAAGTCAGACCCATTTGCGGATCCGCTGCGTACTGGATTCGTAGCAATGTCGCAGATTCCTGTCGTCTTTCTCTTGGCAGCAAAGAATAATTTATTAGGAATGCTTGTCGGTCTCGGGTATGAGAAGGTTGGTGTTTGCGATTTTTTGAATCGACCCCTACCGATTATGTACAGCTCAATTACATACACCGGTTCGCGGGAATCCTCCTTGTGGTCGCATCCAACGTGCATTCGATTGGTTACAGTGAGTTCGAAGAATGGCAATTTCTCGGCACTGATTTCTAATATTGGTCTTCGTCTTAGTTTATGCGTGGACGCTAGACAACACATTCTCTATGCATATCCGCAATCCAATGGTCATATGGGGTTTCGTTGCGCTCCTCAGTGTAGATCTCATATATATATTTTCGCTCCCATTTTTCAGACAACGGGCGTACAACCTTTTCTACGGCTCCCATGTCGTATTCTTCATTCTCTTTCTCCCAGCCGTAAGCCTCTGTCTCTATGCAATGTTTCCAGCATCTGGTATTGATAACCTATCCAGGTTTATGCTCACCAATCCGGTGTTTTTCCGTACGTCGTCGCCGCCGCTGGATGCCTCGGTCTCGACCACTTCATCCGACTTATAAAAACTCGTGTGTACGATGCACGCATACGTCCTATCCCCGATCTCATGCTCACACGTATTGAAATTCCTCAACTCAATGCTGGCTGGAGAGCAGGGCAGCATGTACGTGTCCGCGTGCTTTCCTCTGCAATGGGGTGGATTGGCTGGGCAGAGAGCCACCCATTTACTATTGCTACCGCTGCCAAGACACCTGAAGGTATGGTTTTGATGTGTAAGAAGGCCGGTGGGTGGACTGGGCGGTTGTATGAGATGGCGAAAGTAGCAGGCTACGGCTCAGATGAAGGCGCATTCGGGAGGAGGGTACAGGTTATGATCGAAGGACCGTATGGTAAGTGGTGAGCAGTGCGCTGTGGATGATTATTTATTGTTATGTAGGTGGTCCAGGGCATTGCATCTTTGCGAGCTACTCTGCTGCGATATTCTTTGTTGGTGGAAGTGGAATTACGTTTGCCCTCTCGGCGGTGCAGGACATCCTCCAGGTGGGTCTG
This sequence comes from Rhizopogon roseolus, assembly GCA_930272055.1. Taxonomy (NCBI): domain Eukaryota; kingdom Fungi; phylum Basidiomycota; class Agaricomycetes; order Boletales; family Rhizopogonaceae; genus Rhizopogon; species Rhizopogon roseolus. The sequence goes on from CAKNEV010000058.1 coordinate 34,508, forward strand.
ATCGATCATAATGGTCTTGTTGTTCCGACCCATTTTGGTAGAGAGATTCGGAAGGTGCTAGCCGAGTGAAAATAATAGAAGTCATCTGGTGTATACCAGAATCTGGTCAGTATCGCTGCCTCATTCGTCTGTATGTATCTCACACCTACTAGCCTCCCTTACTCCACTCGTCCCTCAATTTGCGGCGCTTATCCAACAAAGCATATATGCACCACTGAAAATATCAGTCCACTATACGCGTGCATCCGAGAGCCCCCCAGGGAAGGACTTCCTTCCGCCAGGGCTTACGCTCAGCGCAGGCCGCCCGAGGCTCGGCAAAGTACTCGACGCAGTCATCTCCCGTGCAGTGTCCTACGGCTCGGGCGTCAAGGCTAGCATGGACATCACGGGTGTTGTGGTCGGGGTCTGCGGTCCCGCGGGTTTAGGCGATGAGGTCGCACAGGTAATTTCTCAGGTAGATGACGGGAGACGCTGGGCGGTTGGTGGAATCGAGGTGCACGAGGAGTAAGCATTATGTTCCTATTTTTCGCGCACTACCTGATGTTGTCTTTTCATTTTTGAACAGAATATTTGGATGGTAGATCTAAGGTGAAGTGTATATTTAGCTTCTCGTACTGTATTTGGGATGTCTCTGCGAGACGGATGTTTGCACTGCGTGCGAACTTCTTGAGACTGGTCATGTCATGTCCGAGGTAATGTTTCTACACGAATGCATCGTGTTAAGGGCATTGCCTAAATGCTGCGAGCAATGTAAAATTAGCTATCAGCGATTTAAAATATGAGCGAGTGAGGTTTCAAGGTTTAACGTAAATGAGAGAGGGTTTAGGAGTGTTGGACAAATAAGCATGCGACGAAGTCGGATGGAACATGGACGACAGATTTAGACTGAACCGGGAAGATGGCTATTACGGATCTAGTTAACGCGAGCTCCAGACATGCTAGGTTACGTGGCATTTGACTAGGTGAAATTTATCTGATGGTCTAGGTGAAATCATTATAACGCTGACGAGCGTCACTAAGATGCTCTACATCAAACAAACGCACGTGAGCTCACGGATACAAAAAGAGAAAGAGCAAGCACTCACATAAAAGCTGATATATGAGCAAAAACATGATAGACACGAATAATATTAAATCACTACCAGTAGTTAGAAAAGGGAACCGTGTTCCTGTATCGGTCTGCTATGTTTTGGTTGCTCATCAGCATTCTACCACCCTCTCATCTTCCTCACCACACTGAACGCCCCTCCTCTGCCCTGCCCAATGCGACTTCCAGACCGAAAGTATATTCTCCTCCGTTGTGCTTAAATGTCATCTCCTGGCTTGCAATTTCCTTGCCCTTCATGCCTTTCGCCACACTGCCTTTACCACAACTGGGCACTGAAGCACGAAGGTGCGCATACGTGGGGTAAGGCTCTTTTAAGACGATGGTTGGCGCCGCAGTGATGGGAATGGCTGGAGGCGGCGGTGCAGCGTAAGCACGCGATAGATCCTGGCAATCCTCGTCTTTCGACACCGAAGAAACGGACTGACTAAGCGAGCTACTCTGGCTCGTGTTAGGCAAGGACACAGAACGAACCCGGGGAGCGAAAGGTGGACTTGGTACTAGCGGAGGGCGTGTGGGCGTGGGTGATTTCAAGCGCAATGTCGAAAGAGGTTGGCACAACAGTGCACAAGCGTTGAGCGTCCCAGTGTCGGATTCTTCTTCTTCGACACTGGCGTTAACTTCACCAACAGCAACTTGATACGATGGAGGAGGCGTCCGTGGCCTAAACATTGGGAGTACTTGTGACGATAGAGATTGAGGGCCTTTGTACATGCTCGTAGTCCGAGTACGCATCTGAGAGGGAGAATAGAAGAACGGATCATCCTTATTTTCGTCCTCAATCGCAATAGGATTCCCTTCACTGACACAGAACCTCTCGTCCGAACCATGGAGTGAAGTCGGCGATGTGGGACTTTGCGGGAAGTCGATCTTAGAGGCACTCTCTTCCAGAGATCCTCGCTCATCGTCCCCCTCCTCTCGCACAGGAAACAACTTTGTAGGACTCTCGAGGAACGAAACACGCATGGGCCGCTTCAGAACTGCTGTCTCTTCGCTACGTTTCATGCCAATAGATCCATAATTGCCACTGCGAGAAACGTCGTCTGCACTCCAAACATACATCCCAAGCGGTGACCTCCTAACAGGTCTGCCCAACGAAAGTCCAGCCGGAATGATCGGTCCATTCACCTGTGTCATAGGTGATGCGAGTCCAGGAGGGCCGTGTGGAAAATGAGAAATAGACGGGACAGAACCATTCCATACCATCGCACCTGGGCTGGAACCCGGGACAGCCACTGGAACAAGGGCTGGAGGAGAAGTCGCGGAGACTTTGATGCCTGCACTCCACGCACGCCTGCGTGCCTTAGTTTCAAGAATCCTGTCACTCTCAGAGTCCAAAAAACCACACCCAGAAGAGTGTTGTGGCCGAACGGAGCCCCAATGTTCCTCGTGTGCACGAGTACGCGCGAGAGTTAGCGCACCGCGGATTCGGGAAAGCAAGACGACACGAGTGGAAAGAATTTCCTCTAAATTCGGAATCGGCTTGCGCTTGGGCATACGAGGCGGTGGTGAAAATGTGGTGCGAGTGGGCTTCTTGGGAGACTTTGGCGACCGGTAGTCCAACTGAGGGCGAATCTTAGGGCGAGAGGAAGTCGTTTTCGAGACAGCCGTCGGAACCGAGTCCGAATGATTGCGCTGCTGAAAGCATGCACCATTTTCAGACAGTGGCAAAGATAGCGGTTCATCTTCAGGGGTACGAATAGATGATTGGCTTTCATCTGAATCATCTTCCTCAGTGGCATCGGACGGCGTGGCAGCGAGTGTGGCGTCCGCTAAGTAATCACAGCCCTCATAATCACTTCCAAAATCCTCATCGAACATGAGCTGCCCACCGTCGAAGGCGAATCCCGTCCCTGAGCTTAGAGCACCAAAATTGTCGAAAGTGACATGATCGTCATCGTCCCACAGATCATCGTAGGCATCAGCCCCAAAGCCGAAGCTTTCGCGTAAGAGGCTGTCGTTCTCCTCGCTGAACTCAAAAGCGTACGCATCAAGCTCATCGCCTGAGCTGGAATTTCGGACATGACGAATGTTACATTCACTTGCTGCAAAAATCTCAGCAACACGACATTTTGTAGTGGCATTAACCGAACCTTGTTCATTGCGAGGATACACGACACAGTCATCATGTTCGCTCTCGCCTTCAAGGGGAAAGGGGGAAGGTGCGCGCCATCGTCTTTCCTGAGAGCCGCGCTCGCTATAATCAAGAGCAGCTCTCCCCTCGCTTTGAGTTCTTGCATGTTTGCGAGCTGCACCGCGCCCAGGGCCACCACAGCGCTGCAAAGATCTCTCGAGGTCTCGCACTTGGCTGTGAACTCTGGCACCAAAACCACGGAGTACCCATTCAGCGTACCCGGCATAAGGGTTGTGTGCTGAAAGTGCGGGCACAACATGTCTTCTCCATGCATCTATTAGTGTAGCTCGTGCGCGGCAGCGAAGAATCCCCGGATCTGTCACTGATGGGAAAGTGGGATAATAGGGGGTAACTGGAGATTGAGGGATAGGAGGAAGCGATGCATTGCGTGGTATAATAGTGGGAATCGGCGGGAGGGGATGCGGAGGTGGAAGCGAGGGTGTGGTAGGTGATGGAGGAGGGGCCGGGGGCGGAGACAGGGAACGTGGTACCAACGCGCTGAAAGGTTACCCAAGACTTCTTAGAATACTGGAGGAACAATGACGTGAAATACGCACGAAATCAAGGAAAACAACAATGAGCGTTGCCTCTTATGCTTGCTCAACTTTGGAGATTTCGGGGGCACACTCGATATAATAGGTATGCTCTGCGAACTAGTGACACTGCTGCAGACACTAGCGGAGGTCTCTTCGAGAGTGTCTCTTCGGGCTTCTTGTTCGGCACACGTTTGAACATCTTCAATGACACTCTGAAGCATCTGTATGCACTGTGCGTTCATGGGAATCTTGGCACCACGTCCGTCAACGAAGCTCACGGTGACCTCCTTAGCCGGTAAATCAAATGTAAGATCATATGTCCGGGCGACGAGACCAACTGAACGGTCAAAGACATGAATACTTTGCGGTGATTCAAAGTGCAAAACCGAGGTCAGAAGGTGCAGTTGGTTCGACCACGCAGGGGGGAAAGGCAAGTCATGAAGGCTGGTCGGGAAAGAAAGGCTGTAGAGAATATGACTATGGTGTGTGGAGGGGATGAGACGGATGAGCATGGTGACAATTAACTGAGTGAGATATTATAAAATCTGGTGAAACTGGTTATGCTTTTAGTCGTAGTCAACGTCTAGCACACAAGAAAAACAGAACGGGGGCGACCCGTTGGTTTTCTAAGGTGTACGTGAGAGTACGTTAAACTCCTTAAGACAATATGTAAGTTACAGTACCGGTACGTACACGTGAAGCTCGGGTCCGCAACTGTTCTGCTAGCCACAAGCAACGATTTCCATGTTCGTGAACGGGAGAATCCAAAATATGCACAAAGGCACATGGTTGACCGATACATTGAAGCAAGTTGAAGGTTTTATTCTTCCAGGGCCACTGAGGATTTACGTCGGACCAGTGCCAGCGGCTGGACTAATTATTTAAATGATGTGTGACAGTCACAACCACTTAAATATACCGTAACGGCAGACAATCTGTCGGCATTTAGCGCGTTTATATATTATCTCTACCTCATCGTGCATGTATGATACTTGAGGTTTGTTTACAATGTGATACACCTCCTAAAACTCGTGGCTTGCGTGCGACGTGAGTTACTCTTCACGTGCGTAAGTACTAAGATTGAGATTAAGAACATCCTTTGAGGAGTCTCCGCCCGAAATCAGGTAATGATCTCGCAGCGTACCCTTGGGTCAAATACTTGAAAGTTAAGTAGCTCGCTGATTCACCGTAGTCATATCTAGGTGAAATCGCGAGGACCGGCGTCCCATACCAAGATTTCCGTGGGATAATGTATTAGGCCTAGAAGTGTGCAGCACGGTGATGAACCACAGCTCACGGGTGAGTAGGGTATAGGTATAGCATTCCTGCGCCAACAGCGTCATAACCATCAACGCGGTGTACGAGTTTTCCACGGGGATCCTTAGTTTTCTGAACCGAACGTATTCAAAAACCCGCGCATTTCACGACGACTTCGACCGCAGCCTCTATGGATGTCGATCGCAGGTCCATACAAAGCCCGCAGCTCAGTGACATAACGCGGTCATTCGAGGTCAGTCGCCCTCAAGACCATGGCCACTGGTGCACAGGCCTTCGAGGGAGACTAGTCGGCTAGATCAACATCAACATTGGTTCGTACTCTCTCCCCAAGTCCATAGACCGCTACCAGATTCGCTGTTATCAGTGTTAAGCACATTATTCGTAAAACCTACCCAAATTGCACTCTCATTCTTGTATCGACATTCCTTTACATCGGGGTTGGGGCTCCGTTGCGAATAGATTGGACCTGGGGGGGTCATGAAGGTCTTCAAGCCTAGAGAAAAGGAGGGCGGAGGATCGAGGATACCGAGCAGTGGGACCTCCCTACATAGTGCTTTGCTTGTACGGCGGGTATGCTACCCTAGCGTGAGTTGCACCGGTCGACATACATCCCCATACACGTATTAATACGAGGTCCACGGGTACGGATATGGATTTCCGACCCACATGGCGTAGTACCGCACCATACCTAGCTAGTTGCGAGTTCGGTTAACTATTTACTAGAAGAGATATAACGGACTCTTAGCGGAGCTTTCGATCTTCTATAAAGTACACACCTGGTAACAGGGTGCAATGGCCAACGCACCGCCAGATGGCGAGACTTGCAGAGGTCTGCACAGTGTACATGATATCCAGTGGTTTTTCACAGTCTATTCCCTAGTTTCTAGCAATTTGTGACGTGCAACGTGGTGGATGAACCTCGCCTGTAAGCGGTGGGGATCCGAAATGAAAACATCGTGTTGCTCGTGTCTTTCAACAAGCAGCTTTTGCACAGGATGCTGCCTGCAGTTCTTGCCCAGCCTCGACATGACTCGTTGATTCAGCCGAAGGAGGTGATGTCTGGGAGAGATGCAGTGCAGTTACCAACATAAGCTGTGCCGTTACCGGTGTCTTCGCCGAATTCGATAGAGAAGCCAGCCAAGCGCCCACTTGCCTTTCCGAAAGTATAAGTATAATTGATGGATTGGGTAGACCCTTCGACCTTGGACAGTTTCCTATAGACCAGTGAGGTCACTGTTCAACCTCCCACTCGTGAACACCCTCCACGCCCACCAAGGACAACGAACATGGGGAACAACGTGAGCCAACAGATAGAAAAGCACAAAACAAGACGAGCGCCGTCCCTCGGTCCTCCTCCTCAAAAACCACAACGATTCTCAACGCTGGCGTATGTGGGATTGGGCAAACGCTCGCCACCCCCTTCTTCGGTTCCTGCCACACCCCCCCTCACCAAGGCTGTCATGCCGGAACCAGAGCCACAACAGGAACCTGAACAGGAACCAGAACGAAAGAGCGGGCCGCCTGCGGTGCCGTCGCAGACAGAAAAGGAAGGTCTGCCGGAGTCTGTCCCTGAGGTGACTTGGCTTGATTTAAGCTGTTCTCTACAGCTGATACAACTCCTTCCATCTTCCCTCATCTACCCATCGTTGGCTCAATCGACGACAACCAGGACTCTTACGCTCAAGCAGCAGTTATGCCTTCTCAACCGGCCACCGTTCCTTGTCAGGTATGTACTTTACACCTACTCGGCAGCACAGTTATCGCCAGCGGAAGAGGTTGTCAATCACCCGCAGCGGCTGCCTTTATGTTCCCATTTTCTGACCTTATTTTCTGCAGTATCGCACAGGACGTACGCTTGGAAGTGGTACATATGCCATCGTGAAAGAGGCCATACACATCAAGACGGGCAAATACTATGCTTGCAAGGTCATTAACAAGAAGCTCATGGAGGGGAGAGAACACATGGTGAGTTTTGGCACTTGGGCACTTTGGATAGCCAGCCTGCGATGCTGCTGGGAGTACACCCGAACCCTCCAGTGATGATCGGTACAGTAGCGCGTTACAACATCTGTCAAGTCATGGGAAACATCGCACGGCGATGACCTTGATAACGAGCGCTCATCGTAGCACCATTCAATTGGGCGATGTGTTTGACTCCGTCCGCGGCTGTTTCTCCTCGTGCAATATATTATTGCACATGCTGATTATAATCTGCTTTAGGTTCGCAACGAGATCGCCGTACTGAAGAGGATATCAAGTGGTCACCCGAATATTGTGACGTTGCACGACTACTTCGAGGTCCGTGCATGATTATCAGACGTGTTTCATAACAAAACGCCCTAACCCGCGCAAATATTTCTATTTTTAGACATCCCACAACCTCTACCTTTGCTTCGATCTTTGCACTGGCGGCGAACTCTTTGACAGCATTTGTGCTAGAGGACAGTACACTGAGGCGTAAGTATCCCGTATATCCGTTTTCACGTATATTAATTCCATGCGCAGCGACGCCGCTGATCTCATCCGCACTATATTACAGTCGGTGAAATATATACATGAATGCGGTATTGTGCATCGCGATCTGAAGCCGGAGAACTTGCTTTTCCGGTCCAAACCTGAGAAAACTTCAGAAATCATGATCGCAGACTTTGGCCTTAGTAGAGTAATGGCGGAGAACAAGTTGAGTATGTTGACGGAAGTTTGTGGTACGCCTGGTGTGAGTGCGGTTCTTCTGCTCCTGCACGGGAACTAAATGCTTTGTAGTATATGGCGCCTGAGATCTTCAAGAAAAGTTGGTGATTTCGTGATATGTTGGTCATTATTCTAATGCCGCGCTAGCTGGTCACGGGAAACCTGTCGACGTGTGGGCCATGGGTGTAATCACCTATTTCTTACTCGCTGGTGTGCATCTACTCTCCCCTCCTGTTTAGCAATCTTGGTGCTGAAAACTTGGCGTAGGTTACACCCCCTTCGATCGTGACAGCCAACGAGAAGAAATGGAAGCCATCATTGCTGGAGATTACAAGTTCGAGCCTGGTATGTCGCTGCTAACGACACCCTCCTCTTGGAGTCCCCTTAACATGGTGTTGACAGAGGAGTATTGGTCAATCGTCTCGAAAACTGCCCGGGATTTCGTCTCCACTTGCTTGACCGTTGACCCCGAACAACGTCCAACTGCAGCACAGATGCTTGAGCACGAGTGGCTCACATCCGAGATACCGCACTTCGTCGAGAATGAGACGGGTGAACCGAAGAACTTGTTGCCGCACGTCAGGAAGGCGTTCGACGCGAGGAAGACATGTGCGTCCCATGTTCATTATTCACTCCTGAAAATACTAACCAGCGTGAATTCTTTCAGTCCGAAAAGCGGTACTAGGCATGATGGCCATGAAGCGCATGTCGACGCTCGCGCACCACCTATCACCAGAGGCGCAGAAGCTTGGCGAGGACGTGTACCAGTTCAAGCAAGAGTCCGAAAAGGAGGTGCTAGAGGACATGCACGTCATCCACCATCACAATGCCGACGAGGAGCATCGGGTCAAGACCCAGGACGATATATCTATCGCAAATGGACCAAATGGGAAGGTGCTAGAGAGGAGCAGTGTTACTGAGAAGCTCGCCGCTGTGAGCCTTGTCGCAAAGTCAGGCGGCGCCGGCAAGAGCGCGTAAGACATGAGTGTTCCCAATCATTACTGGAGTCGTCATGTTAGCTACGGAGTGTACACTCTTTTTTTCTATCTGTACTAGTTGTTTCGATACCTGACATTTGCACGTATTACACATTATTGCAATTTCGATAAATAATGACCATCACAAAAAGTGTCTCTCCGGAAGTGTGTGCAATGTGCGATCCATCATGGTCAACCGCCGAATTGCTGATGATTCGAAACGCTCTGAGGTTCACGGGTCTTGTCGGGTTTACCTCTGAGGCTCTGGGTGAAATAGGCAACAAGAATGATTAGATACCTGAGCAATGCGACAGTGTAGCTTCAACTACGCGACAACATCGGTCTACGAAGCATGTTGCATCCTGGGATAAACATTAAACTCGTCACGGAATCGCTATCATCAGAGGTGCTATGCTAGATGTGACTGTTAGAGTTACTCTGCTACATGACCCGCCGATGAAGTAGTAAGTCAACCACTCACGTTGGTTCCTCCTGCGAAGGTCAAGCCCGTTATCCGACAGCTTGTTACCCAAACACAAGAACCTCTTTGTAACTCATGGCTGATAATATTCCTGATCAGGGTACACAAAGAAGGAGCGGCCATCACAGCGTACCGTGGTCCGTGACAAGAAGGCAGATGATCCAAGTGATCGTGACCCGTAAGGAGGAGTCATTCGAGCCCAGATTACAGAGCAGCGTCCGAGGACCTCCTCAAAATGTTGCAATAGACAGGCAATCATATATTGACTTTGGTGCGCATCTTTCGGAGATATGCTCATTCATCTTCTGCTAGAAGGCCGTCTTGGTATGATAATATCCGTCCTACGGGTATGACAGAGATCGTGAATAAGGTCTCTGGTAGCGAGGGAGAGGCGTAGTGATTATGGTCGAGGCAGGGATAGTGCGGCACCTCCGAAACAGATGGGTGATCGTTGATGTTAATGGCAAGGCCAAGATGGAACCGGGAGTGATTCGCAATGGAATTCGTGCTCAAACGCTTTTACAAAACGTAAACCAAAATTCATGTTGATGAACATATATATCAATAAAAAATTACTACTCGAACAAGTATATGGTGCCATACGCATAATCGTACACCTAATGCCAATGGAGGAATTACCAATCTCATGTGCGAGACGTGTGGTGAAATATCGTAGATGCCAACATCCGGTGCCAAAAGCCAAGAAAAACTCATGCAGTCCCCGTCATGAGGTGAGGCTTTCCTATCGACATAGCGAGGGAAGTGAGGAGCACCTCCCATGCCACATCGAGGGCACACCAGAGCCGCTCATCGGGGATGCCCAGTGCGACTGCATTCCGCCACATGCCGTGCACTCTACCAATGTGCATGAGCAGGGCTTGCGCGGTATATGTCTGGGCAAGTTTTTGAGCGAACTCTTCGAGGAGAGGCATGACAATGGTGGGGTCATCGAGGTAGAGTTGAGGCGGTGTGGGACAAGGCAGAAGGGACCCAAGAAGGCGGTCGATGCGCTTGGTGTAGAGGAAGGTAGAGAGCTGAGGGAAGACCTCCGGGGCAGGAATGCAAAGAGGGACAACTGGTACTTTAATCTCCTGACCTGCGCACCTGGGGAGTGTTGGCTGCGGAGCAGGCAGAATGGGGAGGTTCGCGCAATGCGTAGCGAAGACAAGATTGTGCGCGGGGAATAGTGTAACGTGACGACGGGAAGTGGCAGGCTGGCGGGATGAGAAGACTGCGAACATGTGCGTGGGCATGTCGGACGAAAGATCATTGACAATGATAGAAAGTTCCTTCGGGAGTACATTAGAGACAGGCTCTGCTTTAATGCCTGCAAGGACACGGAGCATGCTGGAAAAGTTCCGTCAGATGATGCGACGATAGCAGAAGGACGTTGGACTTACTCAGGTCCGACACATTCAAGTCCCTCCAGAATGTAGTCCAAGTGCGTGTTCGCAAGTTCAGGGGCGACAGCCTCAAGTGTGAACTTGGAGATTTCAGCAACGACCTCAGGTCGGGCTAAGCGTCTTGGAAGAGACACACTGGCAGTGGTCACAGACACTGGTGTTGAATCGCCCATCTCGACATCACGAGAAAGGGTTGGAATGTCGACGCGGACTGAAGTAGGCGGGTATTTGGACTGGGTGGTTGTCTTGTGCTTCTTGGCGTGCACGATTGCATGCCTGGGGTGGTGTGCCCCGCCGGAAGCGAGGGCTCTGCGACGGCGAGAGGCAGCCTGAATGCCATTGCGAACTTTAGATGACTTGGTGGGGGCGCGTGCAGTAGGAGGGGTGTTCTCAGAGTCAAACCGACGAATGTAGTGAGCTGTCTGCAAAGCCATCTTTGTATGATAAATGGATGAGGTTGAGATAGTAACTTATGATGGCAGGATGGCAGATGCTGGACGGGCTGGTACTTTGCTGAGAGCTAACCATGACGAGAGGAGCTCTTTATAAACCTGCAACGGAAGAGACAATCATCTTTGACGGACGTGACGTGACAATGCAGGCAATCCATCAAGTCACACCATAAATTACCTTTTAAGCAAATTGCGAGACATATTTTAGCCATCTTTGGAAGTTGTTTGGGACCCACAAGCACAAACATGGACCCACCCAAGAAGTGTATTCCAAAGCAATCCACCGGATTCAATCCTGCGAGTCTTCCCAATTGTCTTCAATTAATCTTCTTGTCCGTTAAATGTCGTCACGTCGCCATAGGGGAACAACGTCCACATTTCTTCGCAGATTAAATTCATGAACAATTCACTCACCATAGCATTAAAGTCCTTGTAAAGAGTCAACCATGGCCAGGGGATTTCCCATCATGTGCTGAGCAATCGAAAACGGTTACAAGTGTCGCTGCCATAATCACACGTTATGTCAACGTTCTCCGGATGAGTCGTACAAAGTTATCCGGAAACATACGCCAGATCAGTGTAGGCGAGTTTCTATCCAGCGGTTATGGTATCCGTTGATTAGATTAGATAAGATGTGGTTATGGTTCCACACCTCTGCAACCGAGGCCATAGGATGCGTTTGGCTTGGTGCTGATCGACATGAAAGACTCCCCGTCGATAACTTTGCGATCAGGTAGTGCATATGCAAAACCGCGATCACTGCGCAAATACAGCTGGGAGCTTCGTATAATGTAACGATCGTAGTAGCTGACGTCTTGACTCGATCATGGAACACAAAATATGATCATGGTTCGTTAAAATCTTGTAGCACGAAGCAGAGAACGAATTGAGCCACAACTATGGAAGCACGTATTTTCGAGCCACCAGGAGAGGTTCACCGGGCATGGTTAAATTTGCAGCATGCCATCGGTGCATCCACCAAGCAAGCAAGCAGGGTGCAGTTATATAGGCGATAGATGACATAGGCCGCGTCCAAAAGTGGCGTCCGGTCGAACAGGGCGTTGGATCTGTTTTCTGGAGACTCGTAGACGGATCACCTGTGTCTTTCGACATAACATTACGACCAGTGGCACAACGAGAGTATCTGGACAGAACGAGACTCTGCAGTCAAATGTGGAATAGTCAGCAGGCCCCCAGTCGCCATCATGGAATTATGTAGTGAGAGGGGGACGAGAGAAGATGGCAGTAAGAATATAGAAAACGAAAAGATAACGTGGGAAGCAAGCGGAATCGGGCGTTGGGTCTGATTTCTGGGGGCTTGTAGGAGGGCAATGCAGCGCGAGTGGCGGCGCATGAAGTGAGTGTTACGCATTAAACCACAATGAACGTTCGAGGTCCAATGGAGAATAGCCAGCAGATTCCCAGTAAATATTGTGGAATCAGCTAGCAAGAATAGGCGTCACAGGAGAGAATGGTAAGATTATAGAAGAGGAGAAGGCAAGGTGGAAGGCAAACAATAACTTCATGATGATTAATCAACATTCGTTTCCACAAACAATACTTACTAGGCCTACTGGAGTGAGACAACACGTGTGGAAGTTATGCTCGCCATACGCCCGGAACAAAACCATTGTCAACATATCACCACATGGATGAACAAGCTAGGACTAAACTTAAGCCCAAGCTTATCGTTAGAGAGACCCGTGTGACGTCTCAATTCTCCTGTATTTCTCTTTAGCGGGAGGCAAAAAGGAGAATATGTAAAAATGAACGAAGGAAAACACTACCTGTTCCATCACAGTGTACTTGCGATGCATTCCAGACGGCCAGTGATTTATAACATTCCTTTGTATAAATTATAGAATATCGCGGTTACACTTATCATTTTCTGCACCAAAGAATGGGTTTGCCATTGCTTCAGCTTGCGTGAAATGCAAAGCCTGTCCAGTCATCTGTCACATCTGCGACTCGAGATCAAAAGTGAATCTGAATTCGGAACCAAGTAGATGAATGCTTTTCATCTATTTAGTACGATGGGGTGTTGAAATGATGAATATCTGCGAATCATTTCAATTTTTGGCATCCTTCCAGCTAAATAATTTATTTAAATACTAGTATTTAGCTTTTTGAATTTTATTGGAGCAGTATTGCTCACCAATTCTTCCAGGCTGCGCAGGGACTATGAGGTGCTGCCCTACCACTAGTGGGAGAGCATTTCAATTTTCCATTAGGACTCATCACTAAAAAGGTTTGTGCAAAGTCACGTGGTGTAAACGCGATCACATGACATGTTTGAACGCGCTGCGACGGTTTTAACTTCACCAGATGCCCCGACGATGTCGACGACTACGAAAATCCTCTTCAACAGCCCAGCTCTGCATTCCCTCAAGCGCGACCAGCTCGTCAAGTTATGCAAGATTCATAGTATCAAAGCTAATGGTAAGAACAAGGACCTTATCGAACGTCTTCAGCTGCACGCACAGACACTCCCGCCTGATGATCCGTTGAGGGTTGCAACGAGAAGCGACATCAGTGAAGATGAGCAAGATGATGAGGAGGAAAAAAGAAAGAAAGCAGCTTTGCTGGCGCGCCCTAGTGAGCAATGGGAGATTGTCATGGACAGCATTGCCGAAGTCGATGAAGATGCTGCAAATACACTCAAAAGTAACCGGGCGGGTAATCCCACACAAGCAGGGGAATTTGGAACGAATGGGGGCAAAGGTACATATCTTGCTGACCCATTCGATGCATAGTCATTCAACGACTCTCTCTTCAGCCTCGAGCGTCAGCTCTTCCCTCAAAGCCATAGCCAGCTCTTTGGGGCTCAAACGCGGGAATGGATCCTCTGCAACGACCGCAACTACCTCATCCAAATCCTCGCTCGCTTCCACTCAAAGTGGCCAATCGCAGAGTACAGCACCGACTGAACACGAGCTCGAAGTTGAGCCAATCCCAGGACAAAACGCGCTTGCAGGTCGCCCTGCACCATCCAATGCCCGCCTCAGTATATCCCAGGAGCCTGCAACGACCACAATTCGTCTAGTGTCCTCCGACGACCCTACGAACCCACTGTTCTCCCCTCCAAGGCTACATCCATTCAAGACATCATTTGATCTTGAACCCCCTACGCCCGGAGGAGAAGAAGGCGGTGGTATATGGCCCCTCTCGCCCGGAGCAGCACAAAGCGATCGCATATACCCAGCTATCCCGACATTCTCTGCATTTGGCCCTATGGACGCTTCCGATATGGACATCACCGTCGATTTTCCCGGTTCTATCCAATCCTCCACGCCAGCCCGTACGAAGCTCAAAACTGGTGCCACACCAAAATCTGCTGACAAGCCCTCTAATATCCCTCAAGATCTATTTTCCCCAGCACCAAAACCTACTCGTTCTCGGGGAGCAGTAGGCTCATCCTGCCCACAGCGTTCCCCTGTAAAGGCGGGGGGCGAGTTGGGCATACCCCATTCAGAGGCTTTCGTCTTCGGTTCCCCCAACCCTCAACACCGCCTTTCAAACGCCCAATTCCGAAGTGCAGCACAAAGTGTCCTGGACGAAATGAACTCGCGTCTCGAGGCGGAGGGTGTCTCAGGCGTGGACATCAAAGTTTTGACGCGCCGACAACCATCTATGACAGCACACCCCAATGAAGACGATGCGCGGCAGGAGAAAGAAAGTATGCGGGTGTTATTCAATAAGGCGCACCAAGCCCAATTCGACAAGATGGACAGTATCACGACACACTATGCTGCCCGACGTGGGGAGCCATCTAAACTTGACACTGCACCTGTCTTGGGTAAGCGGAAAAGTTTCGCCGCACCTGCCTCCATTGCTGGAAAGAATCGTAAGTCGAGTGTCGTGGTCAAGAAGGATCGCGTTCCTTCCACTTCAAGTGTGAGGGTACGCCCAATTCCGAAGAAAATCGTCCCGGGAGGATTTGGCGATGATGAGGACGATGACGACAGTGGACAGGAGGATGGTAGGCAGCTATCTAAACGTGTTCGCGTCGATCCTGCTGAGGATGCGGAGAGGGTGAGGGAAGAGGAGAAGAAGCTTAAGGAACGCGAAGCTATTCGCCGAAAACTGGATGCCAACAAAGCCAAGAGGCGTAGCAGCATGGGCAGGCCAAGTATGGGCAAGGGTACCATCCGTAAGTCGGATATTTTTTAGCATCTTGGAGGGTCATGTGATAGAATTGACTTTGCTGACTTTGTCTACAGAACAATCAAACCAAACCCCACGTTTTGGTTTCCTCTCGTCTGCAAAGAACCTAGTCGCGAATGTCTGGAATCGCGGAGCTGGTGGGTCTAAGTCCAACCCACCCGCGAAGCCCACACCAGCGCCTGCACTCCCGGCAAAAATGCCACCCTCGTCTATTTCCTCCAAATCAATCAAGGAGCCTCCCAAAGTACAATCGATAACTAAGAAAACCCCGATCATCCCCGGCCCATCTGGCACGTCACCCATCCTCAAAGAGCACGTGCCATCGGTCAGCATTAACAAACCTGTGCCCTCAGGAAGTTCACTTGCGCCAGCAGCTAATTCAACAATCACATCGCGCTCGCTGAGGCCTCAGATTCCTGCGTTCACTGCTCCTGGGTCGTCCAGCAAGATAAATAATAATAGGACTCTCTCCACCGCTGGTGCATCATCGCTCGGCGTCGCTTCCAGAACCAGTAACGCGGGATGTGTACCATTCATGGGCACGAATACATCTCTCGGTGGTTCATTAGAAGGTACAGCCACCGACCTTCCAGTTCGCGGGCGCACCTCTACGCTCATGGCGCCTACTGCATCGTCACTAGCCAAGAAGAGTAGGCTTCCTGTGCCGACCTTTTCCCCGCTTCAGGTGAAAAGTAAGGACAGGGAGAAACAGATGACGAATTCTCCAACATCCCCATTCGTTCAAGGCAGGATCTTCAGCCAGCCGCTGGCACTGGTGAGCCCAACGGCGAAGCCTGCAGAGCCACCGATGTCCCTTGGAGCTGCTGCTGTTACACTCACGATCGTAAAGCCTCCTATCCCACCGAAGCCGAAGGTCATGCCCGGACGGCGGCCGCGCATATCAAGGGGAAAGGTGATTGCGAAGCTCGCGTCGCAGCGTGAGGCTCAGCAGGGAGGACGTGTGGTTGCTACCCCGAAGCCACACGCAGGCACGTCAAGCGGCTCCCGTACGAGCGCTAGCGTGCCAAAGGTACGGTCTAGTATGAGCGCCAATATCGGGAGGCAGACTCATGGTGTCGCGAGAACAAGAGGGAGCGAGGATGTGGTGATGAGCGCGAAGAAGCGAGCGAGGAGGAGCGAGTATGTGAGGAGACGGACTCGTGTGGATGGGGAGGGGATGAGTGTGGATGGGTAAGCTGCGATGTGTGTACTAGCTAGTTTATTAATTGGCGGCCGAGCTTTGCGCAAGGCTATAGCAGAGTCTAGGTTTTTCTTTTTGACTGTATCTTGTTGTATATTTGACGATAATCGACCGAGTTTACTGTATTTAATTCTTGTGTATACATATTACATTGATCACGCAGGAACATGGTCTGCGGCGCTGGGTTGGTTATCACTGGCTTGGTCATTGTGAGTTGGTTCCTGAAGGGTCATTACGCTGTAGCCACGTCAGAACTCGGCGGTTCCACATCGTCCCTCCTAAAAAAAGCAATATGATTATACGGCAAGCTATCACCATCATAGAATATGTCTCGGGGGCAGTGAGTTTCATTAAGACAAGTGAAGACCATCGTCTGTTGTGTTTTTCGAAGGAACCCATAAATACAACACGGACGCCGAAGATGTTGGCGCCGTGACCTCACCTACCGTACAAAGATTTACAACGTTAACGTATCACACCCAGTTTTTGCACTGCATTTCGGCTACATAACATCGCGTGTATGAAAAGTAGATTAATGATTATATACACATAAGTAAGGAACATATTGCGTAGGCGATCGGGTGCAGGACAACAAAAAACGTTAGAAAAGAATTAACTAATAGCGCGGCAAATTGCGATGCGCAAGTAAGTAGGTAAAATATGAGCGGCTGTAATAATTCATGATCCTCGTTTAGTGTAGGGCGTCGTATAAAGGCTGAGTTGGTAAAATGAGTGAAAGGGAATAAAGGGAAATACGTGTCGTGTCCCCTCATTTAGGCAGCGAGGGAATATTACCTGCCTGACTGCGCTTTCGGATCCGGCGTGCCTCCACCGTAACATTCCACGCGGTCTGCACCACCTCGACGAATTTCAAGTCCCGTGGACCTAATGACAGAATATTTTTCCATAGTCCTTGATTGAATTTGATGTGCTCTCGAAGTTGATCATCGCTGCAAATCGTAGCCATCAGATTGGCCATGGTGGGAGGGGCGGGAAATTCTCCTATCACCTCAGACGGCAGGAGATGACAGCACAGCAACTGTGACCGTGTTTCGAGGCCAAGTCCGAAGAGTAAGAGTAGAGGGATAGACGGAGCATGTGGGACAAGCATTGGAATGACAGGGAGTGTGACGAATTGCCCCACGGTGTGTTGAACGGAATGTGGGACCGGAAAAGTAGATCCAGGTGGGCTGGGTGGGATTATATTTGCTCGAAAGTCACGGGTGAATAAGTCGACACGAATGGGCACTAAAAGAGGTTCATAAGATGACCCCCATTCGCTCTCTGGGATGTCAAAGACTGCGAGAACATGAGAGGGCATGTGAGCGTCTCGTCTGACACGCATGTCCAAACTTGACGGAAGCTCAGAGCCCGCATCTAACGTCGCCTTTACGACGTTAAAATGAGCACAGAGAAGGCTGTGCAAAAGGATTAGTGGACATTCGCTGATGTTTACTCTTAAGAACATACTCGAGGGGGTCAGATTCTTCAGTCATAGTATATTGTTTTGAAGGTATTAAACGGGTCCGGTGGCTGGTCATGTGTGGAAGCTTGTAAGAGAGGGTGATACCCAATGTCGAGGGTGCGTGTGAGCAAGGAACGTCTGAAAGGCTTAGAGGAATACAGGGCGTAGTATGTTCGTCAGATTCCGGACTTTCTGGGTATTTAAATGTAGTTAGTATGTATGTATTTCCAGAAAAAAAAATCGAGGCAAAGATACAGCGCAGTCTACGCGGACATAATCAGAGAGCCGAAGGATTGGGACGTACATACCGTGCTTGTATTGAGATGCACTACGGTTGAGCCAATGCGGCAAGGTACGTGACGTGGAATCAGGAGATCGTCAAAAAGGAGGAGTCAAAGGGAAATGACCATGCCTCTAACCAAAGGAGTAAAATGAGAGTGGTAGAAGTAGATGAGAGAGCGGGAGTAAAATTCACTTGCTCACTTGACGCTCGTCCCGTTTAGGGTGGGTGGCCGATAATAATCACTGACCAAGCCACGAGGCGTGATTTAAGTTGTCCTCTGCGCACTGCTTAGGACGTAAATCCGGGTTTAAACCCGCTTTAGGCAGCTGTATGCAACATTGTAAAGCCGCATGAAAGATCTGTGACACCCGAGAAAGAAATAACTCACCACCGGCCAATCTCTGAGACGCCTTGTGATGATAGAGATGATTTGATCGAAGCTCGAGAAGCTGCCCCTGTAAAAAAGGTCCCGTCCAAACAAGGAAAGTCTGGACTTTATCTAATTTATAAACAAGTTCAAACTCGCAAAAAAACCTGCATATTTAATTCAATGATATTGTTCAACGTTATATGTGGTATACATATTTGGAAAATCAGTTTACTGACGTGTCAATTTCTCATCCGGCGTCACGCAAACCCTAGGTCGCTAAGCTGAAGACTTTCAACTGACTCCTCCGAACACTTTTTATTTCCCTCTCGCGAAATTTCAGGTTAGCTATTCGCATCGCAACCTCGTTACACTATAAAGTATGACTCCTCCGATTGAATATTACGAACGGTAACAGTTCATCTCGCATTCATTTCTTGCATGCAAATTTCGGTTCCAACCATTGCCGCACAGTAATGGTGGGACCGGTGGGATGTGCTGTTTTCAGGGCAGGATAAATTTCCTCCTCATGACTCCGATTACTCGAATGGGGCCTCTATCCGCTTGGATCCGGAACGTATGATAAAATTCTCGTCACCAATTCCTTACTTACAAGAACCTCGACGGTGCTAATTTCGATAAATTGCCAGATAGCACCTTTCCCCCCATTATAAGTTCGGCAATGACCTTGCCCGTTCCAGGCGCATTGCAAATGCCCTTCAATCAATATCGCCTCATAAATTTCTATGTAATCTCTTGCAAGGTAGTTCCACTTACCCAGCAGGTATGACCAGTTGCAATGTATAGACCCTTGCCGACCTTGGCTGCTTCTCCGATGATGGGCCCCCCACCGGTACGTACCACCGGCAAAAAGCATGCCTGGCGCTTCTCAACTGTTCCTTCCCTCAGCTCCTGGGAGATGCTGGCAACGTGATTTCTGATACTTTGACATGCCGTTAGATCAACTGCGACGTCATCTACGCTGTTGGGTAATGCTGAATCATCTCCTGGTCCACAGGCATACACCTCATTGTCTGGACGTGCGTATATCTCAGGAGTGACAAGGCGAGAATGTGGAAGTAAAATTTCCGTGAATAGCACGTAGGGCGATATCATGACGCCTGCCTGTGGACGGATGGTAATACTATGTGCTCGAGTGGCTGCAATTGGAAGAGACGGTACAATGGATGGCGACCATGCACCAGCAGACAAAACTACATGCGTGGCAGGAAGAATATCAAGGCGGCATGGATCAGAGGGATTCCTATATGTGACGCCTGTGACTTGACGATCCACCCGCTCAATGGAGGTGGCAGTTCCCTCCACCAATTGAGCGCCTTTCTCCTTCGCAAGTTCAAACATGCTTGTCGTGAATAAATATGGATGAACCTGCGCTGTTCCGCCTGAATCGGACATTGAGCTGTACGACGTGGTTAGCTCTTCCTTGACCCAAGTCAAGTCGTCAGGCAGCCCCGTATCCGCTCTACGCGTCGAACTGACGCCGATTGGCGCAGTAGCTTCCAAACCAAGCGTCTTCTCCAGACTCTTTCGTTGTCCTCCCTTGCCAATGCCTGTTCCACTCTTACCAAGCGCCTCTCCCTTCCCTTCCCAACTACCGCAGCCAACGAATCTCCAACCCCACCTTTCGACACCATTATGCTCTTCAGCGAGTTTCACATGCTCGGGAAATGATATATCTACGATTTCGCGAGGATA
Organism: Rhizopogon roseolus; assembly: GCA_930272055.1. NCBI lineage: Eukaryota > Fungi > Basidiomycota > Agaricomycetes > Boletales > Rhizopogonaceae > Rhizopogon > Rhizopogon roseolus. Next base: position 54,761 of record CAKNEV010000058.1, read on the forward strand.
GGCCCATTTGGCAATCAATCCACCAGCCTTTCCAGAAGCCCCTTGAGCTACGCCCTTCGCGGATGCTTCAAGGATGGTGATCTTTGTTGTCGCGGGAGAATATGACGGGTGCCTGGACAGGTAGTAAGCCGTAGTACAGCCTAGTAGAAGGTGGTCAGGATGTTCGAGGGTCTGGACTGTATACCATACCAATGATTCCGCCGCCGATAATGACAATGTTACGTTGTGCTTCCTGTTCCATTTTTCTGAAATCTAGGGTCAGCCCGCTTTCCCTCAGAGTGGGTGAACGAAATTCTTATGGAAGATGATGATTGGAAAACAAATGACAGAGGCACCGGGCCTCAGCGGACCGATGTCACATGTCTCGATTGCAACCCCTCGTGTGACATCAACACATTCTCCAAGCGCGTCTAAACCAGAACATGAACTCATCTTTCAAATTGATAATACATAGCTACATCAATGAGGAAGGACTAACTTCGTCGTACTCTACTGCGACACTGGAGCACGGACGCGACCTCGTCCACGCAACTTCCTCAAACATCGGATGGAGGGAACCGGTTACTTCGTTCAACGAACGACTGTTCGGTAGGCTATCTATCAGTCGATCGTTCCTCCACTAACTGTCATTAGAACTGAGGCATGACCGCCTATACGAGTTCAGTGCCCGTCCGCCGCATGTACAGACGCCTCGGAGTCGAGTCCATGTTCCCAAGGATTGGGGAGATCTACCCCCAAGTGACGACGAAGCATTTGTACTTGATATTCTAGAGGAGTTTGCACATCTACCATTTGAAGTCTCTCGTGCTTGCCCTGCTCGAAAGCGCTCTACACCGTCGGATCTGCACACAGCGCTTCGCGACGCACAGTCACGAGAGGTAACGCGTTGCAGTACTTCAACAGATGGATTGACTCTAGAGCCCCCCGCCAAACGCCGCAGATATGACGTTAATTGTATTTCAGATTTGATACCCCAGGTCTTGAGGATTCATTCAGTTTACCTTCATTCGCTGCTCACAATTTGCAGCCCCATTTTGTCGCAGGGCCTAGCGTCGGTTTTCCGCCATTGGACGCGGAGAAATTTAAGCCGTACAGAAGAGCCCGGGTATCACCGATACCCCCCTCTGATGTTCTCTCCGTCACGCTCTTCATGAAGTGTGCTTATAATAGAGCGGCTTGGCTTATTCCTGTACGTGGCAACATACCATGCGACGGTGCCACCTGTGCCATCATACTGGATCCCTCGGAAGTTACAGAGAGGGATGATGCCCCTCTACTCCCCTCTGGACCCGTACCCAACAACGATGGAATCTCGCGAATTACTTGGACCCATGATTCGATTGTTGCCTTCTGGAAGTTTCTGATAAACCTTCAGCAAGCTAAGAACCTCGGGCCTATCTCACTTTCCTTCCATACTGCACCGTCCGACACTACATTTACGCTTGACAATGCGACCGACCTCACGGCTGAAACTGGCAATCGACCTATTCAACATTCACAATTGAAGCAATCCACTGTCCTTTCCGATGGCTTCTCGGATCAGGTTCGTCGCGCACGGCTGGAAGCTACGGACTTCATCAAGGTGTATCATGATGTCAAGTACTCATTATCCCTCCGAAATGTTCTGGACGCCTATCAGTATGCTCCTGAGGGAGTCATACCCGAGAGATATCCGCAGCCAAGCAGCCGGGAAACAGCGGGGTCAGTGGCAAAGATTAGATTGTTGAAAGGAGCCCGGCTTGTACTCGTCGACAACCTGTCCAAGCCTATGATCATGGTCTGATAAAAATGTATTCGTCACTTGACGCTCTACCCATTGTGGCACGAAAACTCCCTTGGTAGTCGTGTCGATGGTCAAGGGATAACATCAGACAGATTTGAAACTGGATCCACCTCCTTACAGTATGCTTAACATGTCAACTGCCGGTCACTGCTTGCTGATCTGCTACCTCAGGGATGGATGATGTCATTTTTTGTCTACCCGCGAGAACGCATTCAATCGTGATGATATGTGGTTCGGTCCCTTCATTCTTCACGTTATCAAACCACGCCTGTCACCGCTTTCTTGGCTACGCGAATCGTGCTTCCTGACAATGACATGTGTGGTAGCTATTGGAATAGTTTTGTGGAACAATGTTGGCATCTATATTGCGCCAACCAAATATCTTCTTTCCCGAATCCTGTGACCTCATGATTTCGTTCGTGTGCAACTGCGGCATTCTTTATAGTTCGGCTGCTTTGGTATGCATTCCCTTGATACGTGTGGTCCTTCGCGTCGCCTATACAAGCAGGGTGCGCGTGACCTCTCGGCGTGGTTTTGAGTCTTGGCCTGTCTTGGCTGTCAAATCAACTCTCCAGATATTTTACATCATGAAATCATTTATGGGCAGCCAGGACAAGTGTACAATGTTGAATATGTTCGCCACGTCTGAGACAATAAAGATTCGACAAAAGTGCCAGACTCAGATCAACCATTTTGAACACTTCCTGTGCACTCTCCCCGGTCTTTGACAAATTTGACAAACTTCACGTTCACTCGCTTAGTATGCTTGCACTTGTGAGACGCGTCGAGCGTATGTGGTATCCTCTGTGGTGCTATTCCCCAATGGCATTGTTACCCCCAATATCATATGACAAGAGAACAGTTCAGAGTAGAAATATTGATGACGACGGAATTCGACTGGACAGAAGAAATTAATGTCGATAGCTCGGGAGAGACCCCAGAACGTGTCATTGGAGCCATTTACTCTCAAGCTTCTTACTATTGTTTTAGTAACATCTTATGTCGTTGCTGTAAGTGTTCCTCTGCACCGATATTCGTGCATCCAGCAGTGCTACGCAAAGAGAAGTACACCATGTATGTCGATGAAAAAGTCCTGTGTATCAGACTTTGTGGGGTGTCATGGCGATACTTCTCCGGGCTGATGGCCACCGCAGCGTCCCAAGGCCACTTTTCGACACAGATTACATATACCATGTTTCATTAATGTGTACGAGAATCTTCAACACGAGGACTTGGTTCTGTGGATGTCCTCCCTGGCAACCATTCTCCATCATGATCGTCACAACCAAGATGGTAAACAGATGGCAAGGTGAGTAACCACTCGAGTCGCAAATTACGCCATGAATCGTATTGAAACGGGTCACCGTAGCCTGGAATCAAACATAGCCGTTTTGTACGGCACTGGTTTATGGGTACTTGCGTCCTTATCTGCCAGAATGGTCTCATCAGAGGGGGGCTTGATCTAGGATTCCCAATTCAAGATGTGTCAGTCGCTCGAGAGGAAGCTCTGATTCTGAAATTCGAATCGCCATCGGATACAGCCTTTGGAACTGCCAACCGGCTTCACACTCCTACCGTAAACGGCCCGCTTCACCGACGAAACACTATGATGACATGAGGGGGCCACGCTGCAGCTTTCTATCCCCATAGGCGCTCACAGCAGTCACCTGTTTTGTTCAAGAACGGTATATAAACTCGCATTACTTGTCTTTTTCGCCTTTCCGCGATTTATCATTCCACTGCACCAAAATCACTACCCAACACTAATTACGATCGTCGCATTCTGCGCACATGCATGACCCCTTGTCAGCAGCGTTCACGGCTGAAGACAAACAACGTTACCCGTACCTCTCATCCGTTCTCCAACCCAGCACGCAGAAAGTGATTGCCACTGCTGCTGTACGAATCTACTACGCGCCTTTCAACAATCCTCACTTAAATTGGAGCTATTCCAAACTCAAAGGTACCCTTGTCCTGGGACGCGATCGAGACGTAACCAATGGTCCGTCTCCTCCCAAGGGTGGCGGACACGGCTTGCGTCCTAAGCAAAAGTATTGGTTTCGCCTCGTTGACATGAAGACCGACCGTGTGGTATGGACGTTCTCCATCCCCGAGGTCTTTGAGTACACGAGAGACAAACCGTTCTTTCACTATTTCTCCGGAGCAGTACGTGTACATGCGATTTTCATCGTCGAATAACGCATTTTGAATTAGAGCCGCATGTTCGGATTTTGCTTCGACGAAGACGAAGAAGCAAACATCTTCTACAAAAAAGTCTCAGAGCGGACGAGGCACAATTGTGAGTTTTGAGTTTCTTCTCTCCCCCATCCACGACTGCCACGCTGTATGTAATGACAACACGTGTTTCCAGTTTTCCAGCCATTCCTCTTTAAATCTGTTAAAAAGGACAAGAAGGAGAAGCGGAAGGCTGCCCAATCCTCTCCGGTGAGCCCAGGAATAATCTCCAGCCCCGCACCCCACTCCTTTGTCCACGTGGCCCATGTCGGAATCTCCACGATGGGTATCATTGAATCTTCCAAGAACATCGAACCAGCCTGGTCAGCACTGATCGCAGACCTTCAGGGTTATGGGGTGTCAGCGACCGAGGTCAAAGATAACAAGGATTTTGTGGAAGGGTTTCTCGCGGGTGCTAAGTCGATGACCGAGCAATCAACAGCTGCGCAGCACCAGCGTGAGTTTTGATGTACCATTTCCTTCGTCAATGAATCTTGTTGATGGACCTATGGCAGCAGTACCCTCCCAGACACCTGAAAAGAAGCACAGAATCCCGAGAAAACGTGTTACCATTCTTTAATTCATCTTCCGTTGCTGTCAAGTATAGTTATGCGTACGCTCCAAGCAGCCCTTCTTTTTTCCCTACCATACTTCTAAATCGCTAAATTTGCATACATGTGCATTATTATGAATTGGGTCGCATATTATTGGCACTGTAATAAACATAACAACATGAAATCTTAAGCTAATATCTCTAAGTCTATACAAGTCTAAGGTCATGTCAGTCCAAACTGGACTACACTACAACAGATAAATGACTCACCTATGAATGCAAAATGAGTGTGGTGTGGGTGGTTGCAGCCATGAAAATCAAAAACGCGTTAGGTCACGGCCGAAAATCCCTATATCAAGTGTCAGCATCATAATACCGGAACACACAGGACAATGGACATACAATTTAGGAACCTGTGCAGGAAGTAGATGAGATTGGAGATCTCTTAATCAGGATGACACAGCACTTACCAATATGTAGGCACCAGAATCCTTGAGAAATGTGCATCAGACGCCCAATAGTCATTTGCGGGAAAAGAACCACGTACTTATTCCTAACACTAAGAGTCATAGTGAAATATGCGGAACGCCATAGAAGCCATGCTAAACGTCCGGACTCCTTTGTTTTGACAGTTTCAGCACCAGATCGATCATAGATTGCTTTCCTGTAGAACCAAATCAGAAACGTCCCGTTACTGATCGAGCGCCACACACCAATCTCCCAGATATGCTAAGCTCCCTTTGTTATGGAACTCGAAAGGCTTGGTATGCTCCTGATCTTTGACGATTTTGTTCAGCTTTTGCGCCACGTACTTGGCTTTCTGATTCGCGACTGTAAATAGATCATGATAAGCCCGCAGCCCATAGGCGCCAAATAGGGCAATGGGCACAAACCTTGGGCAGTAGCGGGAAGGAGGTGCCCTTTGATGTTCGCAGCGTCGCCGATAGCCCAGACGTCTGGGTCAACGTGACCTTCGTTAGTAATGACGTTAAGGTTCCCGTCAGTGAAAAGGCTAGAGACAGCCATATATATCAGCTTAGACGTTCTTGGTTCATCGAGGACCACACGGACCCCTTGGTCTTATCTTGCTTTTCTAGAGAATCAATTGACTGGATAAGCGGGTTAGGGGCCAATCCGGTACTCCAGACAAGGAGACCAAAAGGAACTGTAGCCATAGTAGTGGGTGAGCATTTAAAATGGATTAAGGCATCAAGTCCGGACCTTCTCCTTGTTCTTTGACGAACATACGGTCCTGTGTAACAGTCAGCATCGAGATCATGATATGGAACAACACAGCGTGGTGCTGACCTTCTCAACACGTTCCACATGGTGGCGCGTTTTGATACTAATACCATCTCTTCGGAATTTGTCTTCGGCGTAGCTATAATGACCCGAATGTCACGGAGATACGGGAGAAAACACACATGCGACTTACACTCCGAGGGACTTGTCAAAATTGCCAAGGATGTTTGGTGCTACGTCGTAGAGTGTGATTTTAGCCATGCGTGCGAGCGCTGGATAGTGCCGTTCTATCTCGGCATGTAGCAGATCGTGTAACTCGGCTGAGAACTCGACACCGGTAGGGCCACCACCTGCAAGGCTGTATCAGCGCGAGGACAGATGACAAATTCACCGGAGACCAATTACTTACCAACAATGCAGAAATTAAGTAGCCTTCGGCGTTGGACGTCAGAAAGGGTAGGCTGGTTGGCCTGCTCAAAACCTACATAAGGTGAACATCATTGTCTATGGAAACTCGTACATATACTCACACTCGATAATGCGCGTCCTGATCGCTCGAGCATCTCGCACGTCTTTGAGAAAATGTGCGTGCTCTTTGACACCAGGTACGTTGAATGCTGCAACCATTTGTCAGAATGTCCGTAGAGTGAATGTTTCATGTCCCTGATCACGTACTCTGCGAGTAGGCACCGACAGCGATCACCAACTTGTCGTAACGCAAGGTGAACGCAGTCTCCGTTGCAGATGTTTCCACGAGAGAATCGGAGGGAGGTTGTTCACATTCTACAGGAGGCGTGGCAGGTACCTGAAACATTTCTTAGCCCATGACCAGCAGAATTCGAATGAGTACATACACATTTCAAAGTCTTTTGCTTGAAGTCTTGAGAGAACAGATGGTCAGGTGCCTATGACGATCAAAGAACGCAAGAACAAACCGATTATATCACACCAGGCCTGGTAGCAAGTCTAGAAAAATAGAATAATGCTCAAATGTACGCAATTCAGGTTGGTAATTGGTTCGACTAACCACTTGTGGAGAATACCTCCGCACCTGTGATCCAGACTGTGAGGACGCTATGGTGGAAGCATAGTATAACTTACCGGTTCTACTGCACAGCGAAATTCAAGGGTACCGACAGCGCAACTAGCAAGCAAAGGGGTGAAATTGAAAGCGTTGGTTGGTGAGACCATCGTGACATCTGCAAAGCAAGCGTCAACTCCAGACGAATAGCACGAAAGCAAATCAAGAGCATACTCCAACGCTTCTTATCGACAGCTCTCAGAATCTCGTAGCCTCCCCAGCCTGAACCCAATATGACCAACCGTTGTTTGCTCCGTGGTGCAGACGAAGTAAAAGTTCGCGCCGCGGCCCGGGCAACCGACCGACTTGCCGTTGGGTGAGGTTGTACACGACCACATACAACACTCAAGTACGCCTTGAACATGGTCTAGAGGAAAATGAAGACGGGAAAATGCTACAGTTCAGGAGCTAGCTTTTAAATGCCCCAAGTTACCGGTGTATTAGATAATGGGCGACCGATGGTGTCATGAACCATAGAAATGATATTTTTTAAAGTCGGGTCATGTCGGGAGGCGAATTGACGCGCCATGGACTATAGATATACCTACTCCCGCTGTAAAAATGACAAACTTACTAGAGCTGTAATCCATAGCTGGACATACTATTTGACTAGCAACCTTCGGGCAAGCTGGTTCTGAGCAGTGACCATCATCGTAAAATAAACAAAAACGTAAACAAATAGACGCTCATGACGTCACCCTTATTACAGGGGTCATTGATATCGTTCGTCGTTCACACCACACTGGTGGTAAAGGCTCGTACTAAGTAACTTACTTATTATCAATCGCACATCTTCGAGGTCTTCGAGTGTCTTTGCTAGCTCTGACTGTTGCATTTAGTGTCGGAGCTCGACATTGACACAGACAGATCTTGACAGCGTGAAACCCGCGCTTTGTAATACACCGGTTATATCAACATATGAGCGTAGACTACATTTTCTGTACACTATGCATTATCAACGGGTTTCCTATACACCTGAATTTGGTCGTACTTGTCCGAGACTAGCGGGAAATTCAACATACTTATCATGTCAATCGCACAACTTCGAGGTCTTCGAGTGTCTTTTCATTCGATTCCTAGCTTTAACCTCATCCCAAACACGTCCTTGCAGGGTTATCCTCTCCTCGTATATCACGAATGCTTCCCACAGTCGACATCTGCTACTGCCATTGAGGCCCACCTGAGGTCCATCGGCGTCGTCGAGCCTCAGTGGAGGTACACCATGTACGATACGACACACTTCCATAGCACCACTCATGAAGTGTTGTGCATTGCATCTGGTCGTGCGAGGGTATGTTTTGGCGGAGAAAACAATCCTGGAAGGGTGGAAACGGAACTTAAGAAGGGGGATGTCGTTGTCATTCCCGCAGGCGTGGGGCACAGGCTCTTGCAAGACTTAGACAGTGGGTTCGAGATGGTCGGAAGTTACCCAAAGGGAAAGGACTGGGACATGTGTTATGGTAGGGAGGACGAAAAAGCAAAGATTGAAGGCATCAAAGACTTGGGGTGGTTCGAACAAGACCCTGTGTACGGTAACGCAGGACCCGCACTCGAGTGAGTATAAATGCACACAATTCTGCAGTGCATTAATCGAAAGACAGCGCCGCGAATCAACCCTTGAAGAAGTGAGATATAGCACGGCGCGGGCCATGAGCTGAGAGCCAATGTCGAGGATTTTAGCATGCTGTAGGAGCAGACCACACTTGTCTATACACAAGGATGGTGCAAGTGCAACAATTGGTACATCCATCGAGAAAGTATAATACAAAAATGCCGCTCGACGTCAATCATTGGCAACCTAATTGCCTCTTGGCTTCTGCTTCTGCCTCGCTAATAACGCGTCCTTGTACCTCCTTCTCAACCTCTACTCCAAGCTTAAGCAAGCGATCACGGTTCGCACCTATGAGTGACACGTAGACACCTTTCTGTAGGACTGGATATGAGCCTATCCGAATACCCTCAGGTTGCACTCGCTTTTGAAGGCCAGTGAGGAAAGGGGCAATGGACGACTCAGGCAGTCTATTAGCAGGGAGGATGAGAAGGATGATCAGCATAGTGCCTACGAACACTGGAAGTGGTGACGAGATGCTCACGCCGTGAATACTTGAAGCCGGAGAGGTCGCTCCTCTTCTGGCGGGAGCAGAAGGAATGGTTTCAGGTTGTCTAGCATCTTTTGAAAGAGACTAGGGATGCCTGGAAATATGCAGAGTTTCCCATATAGTCGTACGACGGGCTTGTAGAAATTAGCGACCGGCCACCCGTCTCAGTACACTCAAGCATGCTTACCACCCATATGTCACTTGCGACGAAAAGCACCTCAGCTGCATCGGGGAACAGTGCCATACGTTTGCGCGCCGTTCGCTGCTCCTCACTCTGCTGTAATATCCAAGCCCGATGTTTGCCAGCCTCCGCCATGCGAGCGAGTGTCTCCTCATGATATGCGAGGCCTTGATTAAAAGACTTGGCCAGCGATGCATATGTTATATCTGTGGGTAGTAAAAAGTCGGAGATAGAGAATGTCGTCATGGTCGCGTGCCGGTAACAAAGTTAAGAAAAAATTGCGTACCGTCGTGGGTGGGTCCGATGCCGCCTGACGTCACCACAAAGTCGTACGTTTGCACCATTCTCCGGCTAGCCTCGATGCTGGGGCTCGCTGAGCAGCTGTGCCCCTGCAGAGTGTTACAAGCAACGCACGTACATTTCGCCTTCATCATCCGCTATCACCTCTATCCGTTTCCTGAAAGGTGGTTCACAACGTGTACATGACTAGGAGAGGTTGCTTACAACTGAATGCCGTGTTCGAAACAGAACCGTGCAAAGTAATTCGAGTTTCGGTCGAGCGTCTTTCCATTGAGAATTTCATCCCTTACAGCTACTGTTTAGCTTTCCATTCGCAAATACAGAACAAGTTACAAACCCAATAATGAGTGCTGCGGCAGTCTTTATGTGTCCTTGCTTGCCAAGCGAATTGTTCTCCGGTGCAGCAGAAATGGCAAAATTCAATGGTGGGTTATCTAGTGGAATAGAACTTGAAGTCGACATTACGTTTGAACATGAAGGACGAGATGCTCGAGGAAGATGAGTTGAAAGGGAGACAAGTCTTGCTAACGCGCGAGGATTCATGGCCACTCAGGTCAAGCAAAGAATGGAAGTGGCCAATGTTGGTTATACCGTTGACTATTTTGATTGCCGTAAATATCTGGAACGCGGTGCTACCAATATTAATAGTGTTAGGAGAACATCGCAGCAACTGCTGCCATAATACCTCTCGTGCAATGGGTGCCGAAGATCGATGTTTTGGCAGCATACTGGCGTTTACTTGTTACCTTCATGGCATGTTCTGACAGGTTCAAGTCGTATGTCAAGGCCATGGCCCATCTTTTGGAATAGTTTCGCTGGTCGGTCTTGGACCTATACCTGTAAAGTAACTGCCTCACACAAGCCACATTATAAGCTTTAGTGGATGTTATAACAACGATAGGAAGCGCCAGTAGGCTAATTTGATACATTCGGTAAGCTCGGAAACATCTTGATAATTAATACAATCAGGGACTACGGCCGCTCATCCCTGTGCCTTCCATGGATAAGTAAAATCGGGGTATATGCTACAAAAAGGCAAATCGAGAGGAAAGGAAAGAGAAGCTATCAGTTGGACTCTCGGCGCGGGCTTCTACCAGTCGGGCGATTCCTCTGGGGAACCACAGGAGATTCGACTACGTCTGTAGACAGGCGTCTGCGCTTCACGTGACCATCACTATTGGAGCCATCGTCCTGAACAGTGCAATGTCCAGATGATGGAGAGAGCAACGGTGGAGAACCCTCATCTAGCGCACCGTTCACGATACTAGATATGTCCATGGGGTTTGGCGACCTTTCGGCTTCTTGCTCATCGGGCTCCCGGCAACGCTTGGAGGATCCGCGGTGAGAGGCGTTTGAGTCTGAGGCTGTATCTTCGTCGCTCACTGCAGCCTCCGCGTGGACGGTGGCAACGTCTTTCTTCTTCCTAGCTTCCAGCTTTCTCTCCACATCTGCGCGAGCTTTCCCTAGCGCAAGGATGATTCCTTCTTGAGTGGTAGATCGCGTCGTAGGAGCGGGGGGAGGCGCGCCAGAATCAGGAACACCGCCAGAGGTTACCGTCATGGCGTGCCAATCGGGAGTGCCATAAAACGCACCCTGACGCCTGAGTCTGGTACCCCGTTGTGTCTTGGAATAGCATTCTGGAATCCTCCAGGTGTCACCCGTGGTGGTAGTCCCCGGGTTCGCGTGCGCGGCGGCGTCGGTGGTATCGGATAGGACGTTGGAGACGTGTTTAGGTGTGTGCTGGGAAGCGCGTTGCTCTAGCACTAAGGTGGTGGGTGAGGTGCCTGACTTCTCTGAGGTAGCCGCACTGTGCGTCGCAGGCTCTGGCGTTTCCCAGATGTCAGGAGGGGAAAGTGTCACAGACTCGTCTGGTGCATGCTCCTGGCATTGCGACAGAGCTTCAACGGTGGATGTTAGGAGTCGCTGTTCTGAACGAATCTCCTCTATGATAGCCTGCTGCGAGCTGTGTATTGACTGAGTATGCTGAAGGTATGCACAGCAACGAGATGGCTCACTCTATCTTCGACTGCATGATCATGATTGACTGGTCTCTTTCTTTTATCTGCTCGGCTTGAGTGGAGAGGATTGAAATGATCTCTAGGAGCTTGCTGTCCTGCGCAAGAGAGGTCTCCATGATATGCTGGACACCAGCAAGGACTTGAAGCATGTCGTGCGGTATAGTTGACAAGATAGCAGCGCTATCGATGGAATCGATGAATGTCATGTTTGAGATTTGAAGGCAGGTGAATTATGTCTGTGGAACTTAAATGCAGGTTGTGAGAGCCTTAAGTATCACAACAGACCAACACTTTGATCCTCCACAAGCCACGCACAGGATGTGCGCTTGGACGACTCTCGCTTCAAAGCAAACTATTATGTGCTTTGACAGACAATGATGTATCAGTAAGCCATCCATGGTGGTCACCTTGAACCTCGATTGTGAGTTGTCCACTGTGGTCCATGATAAATATGTATCAAACGGCCCGAGAATCATTACATAATAATAAGGTCCAAGCCCGGATCAGTATCTAAAATGGGTCTAATTATATAATCGGCTTGAACCTTTGGCCTTGGTTCAGGAATCAGGACGTCCCGCTCGTTCTTCAACTGTTCAACTGTATCGATTTCAAACCCATTCAGCGAGCTTTGTAACATCCATTGTATTTCTAGGCCCACTGGCCTGAACCAACTTTCTTACGCCTTAGTAACAGCTTGATCGACCTGCTGCTTGGGCTATTCGCGTTTAGGACGGTTTAACTTAATACTATTACTCGAGAGTGTTGGGCCCAGGCATGGATAATTCAACTTCCGGTTTGTTTTTCGTCTGTTACCAGCCAAAGTCGTGTCCGATGGAACCAACAGACTTTTCCATTGAACGTAAAGATGTTTCGGTAAACTGGTTAGATTTTGATTATGTAGATTGTCTCTCGCTGAGCCTGAGTCGCTATGCGTGGCAAAGGGAAATTTAAAGTGCCGAGTGCCGGTAGAAATTTTAAATTATATAATCGTATATTTTATCCACTATAATTGCAAATTGCAATCAATATACATGACTATATTGTCAACCCCCATTCCGCGGACCGCCAGTAAGTTGAGGATCGGCCCTCGTGGTGTGGCTTGCACTGAGCTCGATCTCTTACATGGCTGTTCGGTGTTGACGGCAATCGCTACGGGGTGGTTCCAACCAGGAGTGTTATCAACAAAACGGCGGTCTGTCACGAATATTGGAAGGCATACATATCACCACGAACCATGTGCAGCTTGAACTTCCATTTGCTGGCTTATTAAATGCATCCTGTTTCATCTTATCTACCACCAAAGGTTTGCAAAAACCTGCAAACAGGTACGATCTTGTTCTCTCCCCCAGGACTATGACAACATCGCAAGGAATTTTCTGGACCCAGTTGCGCAGGTACGGTTCAAGTTTTACAACGTTGATGAATGCAGTCCGATTCGGATGTTTCAGGGTTGCGTAGCTGTGGGACAACATTTTTTGAGTTACACGCAATGACATCAGTCCCTGTCGAAGTCTGGTCCTTATTCAGAATGTCAACATCTAAATTTGCCCCCCACACGCTGCTGCTGCATCTCATCTTACGCCGACCACGATTCAAGGTTCTTTTCCGCAACTCACGCGGAGTGACCATTTGGCCAAATTAGATTAGGCACAATAGATTCGATTCGCATTTCTGTGCCAATCAATGGCAAGGGCGCGCACAGAGTACCCGATTAGCGATTTTGAGGGGCCGTCGGTCCGTCTTGATGCATCCCCAGACCACCTCCGCATGATTGTTTAGGCTTGGGTGCCGGAGTACTATAAGATGCTGACCATACTCTAGCTTCAATCTGACACACCTGATCCATATCAAGTACGATGCTGAACTTCCACTCTTATTCTATGTTGGCCCCACTCAACAACATAAACGTCAGCCATGCTAGTGTTGTTGTTGCAGCCATAGCAGTGCTCGCCATGCTGTATAAGTATTCTTCGCTCGCAACGTCTAGCAAGAACGGCCTCCCGCTTCCTCCTGGACCTCCTGCTCACTGGTTCTGGAGTAACGCTTTACCTACTGTTAAGTTAGTGCCGGAAAATTTGATCCTTGATATTCGCTGATTGTCCGCTCAGCATTGCTCGTGCACTCACAGATTTTGTTCGCAAGTATGGGCCTGTTGTGTCGTTTCGACAAGGCAGCCAGGTGATAATCGTCATTGGTAGCGTTGAGGTAAGCTGTTCATGCTTTTCATTTTTCTCGGAGATCGACCGCTTCATCAGGCAGCCACGGAAATCATGGAAAAAGAAGGTGCATCACTAGTAGATCGCCCTCGGTCCGTCGCTGCAGGCGAGATGCTTTCAGGAGGGATGCGCGTTCTTATGGCCCGTTCCGGTGATCGCTTCCGGCGCCTCCGCAAAGCGTTAGCTACCCATCTCCAGCCGAAGGCTGCGCAAGCATACCAAGAGATACAGCGCGAGAACGCGGAAATGTTCATCCTGGATATCTTGAATGACCCGAAGAACCATCAGCATCACTCAGACCGGTACGTCCTTTCGAAATCCTTTTGCAATTATTTTATAGATATAGGTACCTCAAGGTATGCAGCTTCCGTCGTCCTTCGGGTGGCCTATGGGAAATCTACTCCAACCGCCTATGGCGATCCTGAAATTGCCCGTATCCACAAAGTCCTTGATCACTTCCAGATCGCGATGCGCCCAGGGGCGCATCTCGTTGATCGTGTGCCTTTTTTACGATACTTACCTGGTTACGGGAAACAACTTAATGAATGGCATCAAGAAGAACTACAGCTTTTCAGGCAGCAGCTAGGGCGCGTAAAGAGCGAACTAGTGAGCCCTTTGATTGTATTGGCGAACATATTTCTTATGCCTTTCTAGGAACAAAACAAAGCGGGTCCCTCTTTTACTAGGACGCTTTTAGAGAATACCGAAATGCATCGGCTTTCGACAGATGAAATGTCCTATCTTGCCGGAACACTTTTTGGGGCAGGATCTGATACGGCAAGCCATGCAACCTATTTTTAAGTCTTTCTGAACTTTCTGACACTAAGTTCAGACTGCTGTGGCAGTTACTAATACTCTGATGGCTGCAGCTTGCAACCCACTGGCTCAGGCAAGAGTCCATGAAGAGCTCGATAGGATCGTCGGATCAGACAGAAGTAATGCTCGAATCCGAGTATAAATCCATCGGCTTTTCGACTAACTCTGCATGACAGCACCAACGTTTGAAGATGCAGGCTCGCTCCTTCAATTGCATGCATTTTTGTTGGAATCTTTGAGATGGCAACCTGTCTTCCGCATAGGTAATATCTGAAATTCTCCACGGTCCTGCACAACACCGACATACGTTCCAGGATTCCCCCATCGTGCAACTACGGATATTATTTGGGTCAGTGTTTTTCGAATTCATCCTAGACTCCGCGATCATCTCATCTGTGTAATCAGAACGGATACTGCATCCCTGAGGGTGCCACGGTCTACGGGTGCCATTGGTAAGCTTTTGGGTTTTAATTCATGGTATACGTCACTTCATTTACCCTATTTTTTAGGGCTATTTCTCGCGATCCTGTTGCCTTTCCGGATCCTGAAACTTTCGATCCTCAACGCTGGCTTGATTCAGAAGGCCGCGTCAGGGACGACATGAAGTCCTTCCCCTTTGGCTATGGTAGACGGTAAGCTTAGGCCGATATGGTTAAGACTCCGATCAATGAAATTCGACCGTCTTTGACAGCGTGTGCCCCGGCATGCACCTCGCAAATCAGTCGTTGTTCATCGAACTTGCACTTCTCTTGTGGTCTTTCCGCATTGTTCAACGACCTGATGCACCGATCGATACGAACGCTTTCTGTGATGTCGTTACAGCCCGCGCATTGCCATTTGAAGTAGATGTTATTCCAAGGATGGATGTCACCAAGTTGAAGGAGATGATGACAGATGGATATATGGATTGAATATGATGACGATGACGATGACATGAAATCTTGTTTCATTCATCCATTCGAGGATCATTGTATTCTACTAGACATGGCCTACACTACGATGTCATGAAAATGGCAGTAGCCTCACGCATGAGGGCTAATAGTGACCTCCAGTAAAATCGTCGGGCCACAAACCCAAGATGACCAAAAAATTCATGCCTTCCTATGCATGGCACAGTGACGTTGTGATATACTCTTTTGTCCTTGACTACGTGAAGGCATGTATGCCGGTTCTTTGCTCGACCATGCCTCTGAACCCATATCTGTTCGAGAAGCATCTTGCGTGTACTGTCAGGCACTCCATTAACAGTACTCCACATACAATGTGTAGCATAGCTGCAGGTAATCAATTGCCAACTTCAACGGCCGATTTCAAGGCTGCTCAGCTGAGTCCTCTTAAGCCATCCAACCACTTCATGCCAGCCATTCGAGGGTTTCGTGCCATACTTCAAGCAAACAGGTGCAGCAAGCACGATCTTAATTTCCCTGCGAGGAAACACCGTCGCTATAAATTGTGCCACCGCTCTTGGATTTGCAAGGGATGAAAACCCATCCACCGATATTCGCATGCATGTGGAGCGTGTGGGGCGAGAGGACAGAATAACAAGCGTCTCATCGTCGAGTACTGGCAACTCTGTCATATCCCACGTGATACCAAGCTGGAGGCGCGATAGCTTTGGACAGTGCCTCGCGAATGTGACGAGACTGCTCAGGTCTATGGTAACTCGCGCAAGGTCTCTTGCGGAGGTGGGATTGAAGTAGAATTCGACCAGGTGAGGCCACCCGGTGGCGAGCTTCTTGCACAGAGCGTTGTCAAGTGATATCACCAGTCTATCGAGTGCAAGGTACTGCAAGTTGGAGAATACGAGTAGATCTTCGACGGGAAGGAAGTATGGGTGACCAGGACCGCTATATTCGTCCACCAACAGGTTGAGTCCTGACCGGTTGATGATGATGGTCCTCAAGGATGATTCCCACCCTCTTTTCGATGAGATAAGCGCGATAAGCGCGCCCATGGAAATTTGATTCCTGTCCGCGTGGACGATGGTCAACGAGAGACTGTCCAGCGCAATCGACTGAACAGCTTTTATGAGTGACATCATGAAACGGATATCACTTGAGATCGTTAGATGTCGTAGGGAAGGAAAGAGTTGATGATGATCTAAGCGCCGAATCGTATTTGACGGGCTGTGTGGGATGGTCAAATCAAGGGTGTGGAGCACTGTCGATTCTAACGCCGTCAAAAAACCAAGAGTGAAATTGATGTGGCTTGATAGCTTCAGTTTCCGTAAACGAGGGAATATCTGAAGGCCAGCAAGGCCAGGACCATCAGAAACGCTGCCGCTGATAGTAAGATCCAGGCGATCCAATTCGCCGAACAAACTCAGAGGAGCAATTGCCCCTGAGTAAAGTACATGTTTATTGTAAGGCGGAAAGTCGACTGCGATGTCAAGTTAAGCAATGCATGTGCCCTCGATCGAGCCTCACCTGTCAATTTTATCGCCTTGAGCTGAGGAAGATCGTCGACCAGATTTGAGAGTAATGGCCATCCTTCTTCTTCTTCGTCGAATATGGGAACGAAATCGAAACTTATGAGGTTACTACCACATAATGGCGCCAACGAAATGTCCGCCAAGTCCTCTGTGGACAAATCAAGTTTGGACAAAGATATGTGGGTGAGACGAGGCAGAAAATCCTCCACAGGGTGGGTGGAAAGAAGCCAATTGATGATATATGAGGGAATCGAGAAAGTTTCTGGAAGGCGCCATTGATATTCACCAGCAGGCTGACCTAACCTCTTGATCCTTCTAGCATATGGTTGCATTTGTGACCAGTCAGACAATAAGGGATCTTGAACCAGTTGCTAGAAGCATTTGTGAAGGTTCTACGGATCGGGGCCAAGATATAATCACGTACAATGCTTCTTCTCTCGTCTGACCCATTCCTACCGTAAACCTCGACGACCGATGGGGACATGCACATCAGTAGTGGTCCGAAGCAGAGTTGAGTATTCCACAGGACGTCGAGCGCCGGTCCGCTCAAAGTGTGGCACGTTCTCGCAACTGCTGCGATATCCTGCAGACGGAGACGATTGCGCTCATGAGCAGAAGTGGGTTCTGAAAGAAAAGGATTGAGGAACTCGCAAATATTGCATGCAATTTCAGAGAGAAATAAAGCGTTGTGCATAGTGCGCAATGTCAAGAAGGTTCAATCATGGCGATAATCGTTTATAATCAATAAGTTGCACAGGACTAGTACAGGAAGTATATCTCACGGGGGTAGTTCCAGATTTCCCTGGGGGCGCCTGTTATAATGCAAGTGCATCACGCACACTCCGAGTGGCAAGGAATGGTACTTAGGGGGTAAATACCATATAATAACATCAACCCATCTCACGTACCAATAGCATGTCGTGTGACCCTCAAAAGCTCATAGCCACAGCGCTCACCAGCGAAATTACCTCGAAGAATATTACGCTATGTCTTATGAGCGGGGGTAGTTTTCTCTCGCACGTGTGTTGATTTGAGACCAATGAGAGAGCGCAAAAAGAGTCGTGCGAGGTAACCGGGCCGTAATGATAAGCACGTTGTATGGCACACGAGCAACTTCCCCATTGCGGGATGCCAGCCAGTTGCTAACGTGGATTGGTTCATAAGTTGCATAAGTACATAGCAGAGCAGATCAGCCGACCTGAATTGTTTGATGTCTCCCCTCAGACCCATTATGCCACTCAAGCCTCCAGTGGAAATGGTCAGAGCAAAGCGCTTGCGCTCAGACTCAGGTCCTTCAGCTGTAGACACCCAAAGACACTCCAGCCCTATTTCCAGTGACTATCAGGCTGAAGATGACGCCTACGATGCCCAACCTCCTCCCTCCCAGCCCAGACGTCGCGGTCGCAAACCTGGCACGCTATCACGCGCAGCACGTGAAGCCCAGCGGAAGACCAACCACTCTCTCATCGAAAAAGCCAGGCGCACGAAAATTAATGATGCCCTTGCCACCTTAAGAGAGCTCGTCCCTCCAGAGTACAAACGAGTTAACGAAGCTCTCGGTGACCGCAGTGATGACGATGACGATGAACCAAAGAAGGGTAAAGGAAAGTCAAAGTCAGGAGAGAAGGAGTTTAAGCTTGAGATCCTCGTGCGCACTGTCGCATACCTACAGGACCTCACAGAAAAGGTCAAGCAACTCGAAGAAAATGGCTGCCCAGGCTGCAAACACTCGATTCGCCCATCTTCTTCTAACGACAGACCGTCGAAACGGAGGAGACAGGACTTTGAGTCGAATCAAGCTGACGAGGAAGAAGGTGCAAGGACTGACGTGGCGTCATCTGACGACCCACCCTCTCGCTTACCATCCATTTCAACCTGGCTTCCTCCTTCATCAGAACGGAGATCCCTCCTCTTAACTCCCTCTCAGTCACCATCCATGTCCACACCCCCAGTCCCGAGCTCTTCAAAGTCTGCATCACTCCAGCTCCCGACCCCTCCAACTTCCGTAACATTCACTCCCTCTTCCTCCATGTTCGGTGTCCCCCCTGTTCTTACCCTCCCATCTCCCAGTACATTCCTCCCCACATCAGGCACACAAATCCAACCATGTTTCTCGGGTTTCATTCCCCGACGAACTCCTAGCGATACATCATCATCCTCGCCAATGTACTCTCCCGAGGATGAAACTGCTGCATCGCTCTTATTGCGCATCAGTACCTCCGCAACACCACCACATCCACCGCTAAAGCAGGCACCTCCTTCGAAGGATCGATCAACTCAAGAAGAATCTGTGCATGCACTTACTCCAAGTCGTCTGTTGGGTTTGACGGGAGAAAAGTGAAGAAAGTCTATATTTTCGTCGATGAATTCGAGTTGTTTTGTAACTTATTTGCTTAGCCTGACCTAGAGGATTATGTACTTGCACGATCATTGTAATTGTACCCTGTGAAACTTATTTAGAGTACTTGTCCCTTTACGTCGAAACTGATTTTCACCACTCTCATCGCTTGTATGTTCAAATCACTCGCATGCAGGTCTGTCTCTACACACGGAAGACTATATTATTCCAGCATCGCTGCTCGTCAGGAAGCTCCCCATTCTGCTGTTACAGACGCACAAGAAGATGAAGACAACTTGCAGGACCTCATCCGACGGAGACGAAAGACTGAGTGGAAGCGAAGACAAGGGGTAAGCTTCACTCTCCATACACGCGTATTCCTACAGATCACAAACATTGTCCAGGGTCAAACCTTCCTTGACCACCTCATAATCAACGTTCGAGGAGGTATGTACAAAGTATCTAACTTTAACGCGCGCACTACCCTCAGCACCAAAACAACAGGCAACGGAGGCGACGGATGCGTCGCATTCCACAGAGAAAAATGGAAACCGATGGGCCCCCCGTCGGGCGGTAGCGGTGGACGCGGGGGCGACGTCTACATTATCCCCACACCCAACCTCACCACTCTCTCCTCCATCCCAAAACGCGTACGCGGCGCAGCAGGCGGGAATGGCCAGGGGACATGGCAGAACGGCAAAAACGCGCCACCGACGATTATCAAAGTCCCCCTTGGCACAGTACTGCGCGAGCTCCTCCCAGGCGACCCGCGGCGCGCAAAGGACGAGTGGGAAGCGGAGGAGGAGGGTCTTGAGGGTCTTAGTCCTGAGGAACGCCGTGCGAAGCTGAGAGATGACAGATGGGTGCATTATCCGAGGTATGCGGATGATAATGTCAACCGCGACGTGTTCAAGCAGGCGGAGGGGGCTTTGTATCGTGAGGAGAGAGCCAGGCGGTGGGCGAGGAAACAGAGGGCGCTTTCGCCTATTGATATTGATCTAGACAAGACGGAGGAGGTTGTGGTTTCCGATGATGCACCTCTCGGATTGGGCCGGCAGGTATGGCTTGGACATCTCGTTGCGCGGGGCGGGAATGGTGGGCTGGGTAATCCTCATTTCTTGTCACCCATCAATCGTTCGCCTAAATTCGCAACGCGGGGGCATGAGGGCGAGCGTTTAACGCTTTCCCTCGAACTCAAGATACTCGCGGATATTGGGCTTGTCGGGATGCCGAATGCGGGCAAGAGTACTCTCCTTCGTGCATTGACAGGCGGACGAGCGAAGACCGAGATTGCCAGCTACGCGTTTACTACGCTTAATCCAATCGTTGGTGTGATCCGCGTAGCAGACGACGGGACATTCGAAGGCGCGCTGCAGGGTGAACGTGTTTTCGAAGAAACTGCTATAGAGGAAGAGCGCCTGCGACAGCGCGAGCTTTCAGAAATAGAAGATGAAGATCAACTACTATGTTCAGAAGACGCTCTTCCTGACGTAGAGCAACGAACAGGACATCACTTTGACATTCATGAGACTTTTCGCTTCACTGTTGCGGACAATCCAGGGCTCATATCTCGCGCATCAGAAAACGTTGGTCTAGGACATTCCTTCCTGCGCTCAATGGAACGATCACTTGCACTTGTCTATGTGGTGGACTTATCTCGCCCAAATCCATGGGACGAGCTCAGAGATTTGAAGGACGAGCTAGAGAAATACCAACCGGGAATGAGTGATAAAGCTCACATGGTCATCGCGAACAAGGCAGACTTGTTGGGTAGTGATGGGGATCAGGAGGCGGTGGAAGAAGCACGTGAAAAGCTGAGGAAGCTCGAGAAGTACGTCAAAACGGAAATGGTCGTCAAGACGGCGCATGGGGAGCGTATACTGGACGTTGTTCCTGCATCAGCAAAATTGAGCCAGAACATGAAGAAGGTGGTTGGGCTCATGCGGAACTATGTTCAACAGGCTAGAACGACACCGGTTTAGTGGATTTCGTATGTGAGCATGTCATTCTCTATGTTTGGATTTGTAGACTGATACATTTGTTACAAGCATTTACCTTCGTGCTGCCATTCAGGCTGCTAGGCCATTCTTGAGCACTCATGACACTTCTGTGTTGCTACGCTCGTGAATGAACACCGTGAAGGTGTGATTGCAGTCCACATCTAGTAGGCGATGTAGATGACATTGTGCGTACTATTATGAGGGGAGGAACTGCGAACGACGTACTTCGTCCACTTCCCTAGAAGTATTATAGCTTCCGATGGCGAACATTCCTAAGCTGCAAATCCCAGTTTAACCATAAGAGCGACCCTCTTTGTTGTTAACATCCACACCCTGCGTTCTGAACAAATATGTCCTCCAGACGTCACCCTGAATCCATCATCCGCCGTGTAGCGTTGAGATAAAAACGATCTCGTCTTTATCACGAAGTTGGTAGGAACCTTCCCCCTCAAGCTCCCAATCTGTGTCGTTAATGAGCACAAGGATCCCTGGCCGACTAGAGTGAACCATGAGATAGATTCAGGAATTGAGTATAAACTAGACTACGCACACCGTCCCGTTCTCCATGAACAGCTCCGGGCGCTCCTTGAGTAGGCGATCACGGAGGTGATATATCAGGTATTCGAGGTCTGCTGCCTTTGTCTCTCCTACTCCTAGCGAAGGAACGTCACTGTCTGAAGGGGGAGTTGATGGAGACGAAGACGATGGAGTAGAATGTGTAGAATTATCGGATGGAACAAAGTGAGGGATGGAAATGGAGTGATTGCGCTCGTTGTCGAATAGCAGCTCGAGTCCACCGCTGAATCCTATGTTGACGGTTATCGTGTCTGCCATCGTGCGCTTGGCCTTTGATTGATGTCTGTGATCAAGAAATGGTGTTTTAGTGCTAGAAATTTATGTAATGCATCCTTCATTGACATAATGCAATAGGGTTCTCATCTTCCATTTATATGGAACATTCTCTGGTAGTGTATCGGATAAGTACATCCTCCTGTCATGCTCAAAACATGAGAACGGGGTTCGACTCAGCCAATGGTGTTTTTCGTATCGAATTACCAGACTTCCACTTTCGATATCTACCATCTATCTGGTTCATGCCTGAAACTTGGCTACGGAACATGTACAGCGGTTGGACTCTCCGCCTAAGAGATTTTTTAAATAAGCTCAGTCAATTTATTCTTTGTATCGGATTTATAATTCTTCCATTTCCACCGTTGACAACTCTATGGTAGTGTATCGGATAGTACATGCGTATGTCATGCTTGAAACATGGCCGCGGTACGGCGGGGTCTCCAAGACTTTTTTTTTGTATAAGCTCAACCAATTGTTTTCTGTAATGAATTATTAGCATTCTCAAGGTTGCCAAACTCTGGTAGTGTATCGCATTGCAACCGCTTCGTCATGCTTGAAACATGGCCGAATGAGAGCCAGGTCCGACTCCCCACCTGAGAGTAAGCGGATCATCTCCAACAACAACAGCTAAATGGTTATTGAGTTGCTGGACCGCTTCAACAATGTATGCTGGCTCCAAGTCACTCGGCTCCTGCTTGTCGATGTGGAAGATTTGAGTAGTGTTCTGAATAATACAATGGAGGTTGACCAGTAGATAGTGAGGCGTAAGACCATCTACCTGAGGGAATACGAATTCCCGCAGAAGACGGCGGTCGTTCAGAAGCTCGTTATATTCTTCGTCCAACTTCATCTGCAGCTCCAGAGAGTTGTCATCCACGCCGATTTGCAAGGTATTGGGCAGGAAGCCACTCTTGCCATCCGTGACGTCAACACGATAGTTGTGTTCAAAGGCTTTGTTGTCGAGGCCGAAGGTATCGATCGTCTGACGTTCGATGAAAGCTCCGTCCATACCGCCTTCGCCGGTTAGCTGTGCCGAAAGCATTGCAGGGCTGATGCTGATCAACGTTGTAGGGCGCACACCTTATTATTGAAAGATCATCGTGATGGGCAACACGTCGACGATACCTCCCAAGATGTCATTCACTCTGATAAAAGATGAAATTAGTGTTGATGATGTTCGCAAATTTGTCAGATGTTCGAGCAGCAAACTTCGCCACACGAGCATTTGAGCCCAAAATATAGCGCATGACACGCTCCAACGTTTGTCTACGCAACATCAAAACACTACAACAAGAAAATGACCACAGAACCACTCACTTATCATTTATCGCCAGCGCTTCATCACTCCGGCAAAACGGCTGCAAGTGCCTGCATCCCTACTTCCACTAACCGGAGTTTCTTTTAGTCCGCGATGGCCTTCGTCGATTCGCTGATGTGCGGCTTGTACAGAGCAGGGCAGTGTTTTGAGATGTACGTCAAGACCGTCTGCGCTTGATCAAGGTTGGAATAGATGACTGGTGCGCCTTTCGTATCTCCTCGAAGTTGGAGTCAGAGTCTGAGCCTGATGGTGAGCTAATTGACGCAACAGAATTATATAAACATTGATCCTAGCATATGGATAAAGGCTCACCGGCCTGAGGATAATGTGACATTGCACAAGTTGAACTTCTCTGCTGGCGTATGGCTCCTGTTCGCGTAGAAACTGGCGTTTAAGCTGCAGCTGGGAGACTTCCAGAGCGTCAGCAACAGCAAGAGTGCCGTGCTCGAACTAAACGAGACTGGAGAAACACTGACTGTGTAGTATTGGTACGTCAACTATATAAGACAGGATTGCGTTGAAGATTTTACCCATTTGTTGGACCCAGGCCAGTGAATGACAATGGGGAGCGTGTTGTCCCTTCCGACCTCGTAGCCTATCGAAAATCTCACCAATTCCGAGGGCCATAAAATGCCAGAGCAAGTGCGATGGCGAAAACTGCTGCGACAAACGCATGCTCGAGCATCAACTTGATTTCTGTTCTGGTCAGGCAAAAACAGCTACTCATAGTATTGTATGCAACATCAAAAAATATGCATGAACCATGAAAGGAAAACAGCATCACAATATCAGAAATTCACAAATGCATCTCCGCATCTGACCCCAGCTCACTATCTCCATCATGAAACTCCTTCCCTACCTCTTGTGATTCGTTCGTTGTTTGTTCCATTTGAACGTTCCGTAGAGTTCGTGTTCAATTTTCACACGATCCAGGCCTGATAAGCAATTCCCACACAGACGAAATTACTTGAAAAGTAAGTTTCTGATTAGAAATGATCAGCTTAGTCCCTGGATGGTCCTGACGCCGCTACTAACAGGTATCAGCAACACGCGCGAGTTCGTTGAAAACTTGAAGAGAGCCCATACCGGGGGTTACAACATGCGCAGTATGACGGAAGAGGACGCCAGAAACTTCATCTTCCAAAATATGAACATGACGACACGCGATAGCGAAGTGGCATAAGCCACCTGCCATACATTTAGATCATTTACACAGTCTTCGTCTTTATCTCTAACTCGTCACGGTTGCAGGGCTAGATCTTACAATGTCGATCAATCATGATGCTTCCTTGGTGGAAATTTGACACACGGCGTCTCATCCTGGTCCTGCGGGGCCCTGGATTCAGACGTTGCATATTGGCTATTATTGAGTGCACTTATACCGGATGGGAGAAGAGGGTTGGTGCCTATACAGACGAGGACTATATCACAAGAAAGGCGCTCCAGGTATGTATTTTTGATATTGCGGCAGATACAAATTAACATCTTGACCACCTAATAGCCATACCCTTCCTTCCTGTCGGATTCTAGATCACTCTTTGATAACGAACAGTTCTGTTACCATGACTCGGAATTCGTTTGGCAATTGGATAGAGTCCAAGAGGTTTCAGTGCAGGAGTTTATTAATTCTCTGCGTACATTCCAAGCAAAAAATTTCATCGTACCTAACTCATGAACGCAATTATGCCTCTACTAAGCAACTTGAAAACAACACTACTCGGGACTTCAAGGTCACTCAGGTATGTATATCTAATATTGCGAGAGACGCAAACTAACTACGTATTGATAGCAAGCCAATCCAGTACTGCCAGTAGGCGGTGCGCTGGTCCCGCCGGAATCTGGCTCGTTCTTCAATGAGCATGAGCAATTCCCGGTGTCCACGATGATTCATCATATATAGCGCGTCGTAGCAGACGAAACATCTCAGTCAGAGACTGAGATGTGAGTATTACATTCACTTAGACCATTCATCCAGTCACTAACTCGTCATTGACTCATTAGTTAATACACTCGTTTAGGTACATACTACAGTCCTGTCCTTACTGACTAGAGACTAAGATTTAATACACTCGTTTAGCTCCAGCTCCTGTTGCCTGGAGTCCCTCCCCTCGTCGCCCCATAACCTTGAGAACATTGGACGTGTAGCTTGTTCTCGCTCAGGTTCAAAATCTTGAGTGTTCTATTTCGTTTGAGTACTTGAGCTAGGTAAGTCACTCCATTCTATACCAATGTCATTAATGCTTGGTCCATACTCGAAGATACTACTTACGTGAAGGTCATTGCCTTGTAAATCCAATGTTCGGAGGGTTCGAAGCCTTGGTAATGCATCGAGTGCGCGTACCTTGTGTTGAAACATGAACTTCGAAAGCCTTTTTTTCTTTTTGACAAAGTCGGTAAATTTGTTTTTTGGTCTTAAATTATCATGCTTCCATTTTCAACATCGGCAACTATCTGGTAGCATATCAGATAAGTACTCCCGCTGACAACGGCGTTCGACTGCCTGTTTGTGATGCTTGAAACATGACTTCGGGAGCCTCCCTTGTTTTCACAAGCTCAGTAAATTTGTTTTTTTTGTCTCGAATTATCATGCTTCCATTGTCGACATCGATGACTATCTGGTAGTGTGTCCGATATGTACTCCCACTTGTCATGCTCGAAACATGACTGAGGGAGAGCGGCGTTCGACTCCCTGCTCGTCATGCTTGAAACATGACTGCTGGAGGCTTTTTTGAGAAGCTCAGTGAATTTGTTTTTTTGTCTCGAATTATCATGCTTCCATTTTCGACATTGACAACTATCTGCTAGTACTACTTGAAACATGGCTGCGGGAGCGTAGCGCTCGACTCCCCGCCTAAGAGACTTTTTTGATCAGTAACTCAGCTAAATTTGTTTTGTGATCGAATTATCATTCTTCCATTTTCACCATTCACAACCGCCAGTAGCGTATCGGCTGTCATGCTCGAAACATGGCTCCGGGATCGCATAACCCACCTGTCATGCTTGAAACATGCGCGTGGAGAGTGGCAGGATTCGACTCCCTGCCTGAGAGATATTTTTTCATAAGCTTAGCCAACTTGTTGTCCTGTATCAAATTATCATAAGTACTTCCACTTTGGCCATCGACAACTATCTGGTAGTGTATTGGATAGCCCGCCTGTCACGCTGCGGGGCTCGACTCCTCGCCCAAGAGACTTCTTTTAATAACCTCAACCAATTTTTTTTAGTTCAAACTACCGCACTAGTACTCGCAAAATTACAGCTTGTTGGTATTACGTGTCTCTTCGTTCAGGGTTGAAGAGGTTGTCGCACCTTCTATTTCTCACCTCCTTCGACTGCGCAGATTATGATCTGAAATATGGGGGTGCGAATGGAGAAATTGTGTTGACAGTACTAGTGCGATAATTTGAACAAAAAAATTGGCTGAGCTTATGAAAAAAATCGACTCCCCCGCTGTCCCGCAGTCATGTTTCAAGTATGACAGGCGGGTTATCCAATACACTACCGGATAGTGGTGGATGTTCAAAGGTAGAAATCTGGTCATTCGATGCAGAAAACACTTCGGCTGAGCTAATAAAAAAAGAAGTCTCTATTGGAGTCAGGCGAAGCCTTATGTCCAAGAATGATAACTAAGTTTTCAAAAGAAGTCTCTTGGGTTGGGAGTCGAGCCCCGCTCTCCCGCAGCCATGTTTCAAGCATGAAAGGCGGGTTATCCAATATACTACTAGATAATTATTGATGTCGAAAGTGGAAGTATGATAATTCGATACAAGAAAACAAGTTGGCTGAGCTTATGACAAAAACACCTCTCAGGCAGGGAGTCGAACCCTGCTCTCCTACGGCCATCTTTCAACCGTGACGCGCGGTTGTGCGATCCCGCGGTCCCGGAGCCATGTTTAAAGCATGACAGCCGATACGCCACCGGACAGCTGTGCATGGTGACAATGCAAAAGTGATAATTTGATCAAAAGAACAAATTTGGCTAAGCTCATCAAAAAAGTCTCTTAGGCGGGTAGTCAGACTCCGCTCTCCCGCAGCTATGTTTCAAGCATGACATGCAGGTGTCCTGTCCGATATACCACTGGAAAGTTGTCAACGTTAAATCGAAGTCTGTTAGGCAAGGACTCGAATCCCACTGTGCCGCAGCCGTGTTTCAAGCATGACCGGGTGTATTATCCGATAGACTACCAGAGAGTTACGAACGGTGAAAATGGAAGAGTGACATTTCGATACAAAGAACAGGTTGACTGAGCCTACCAAAAAAATCTCTTGGGCAGGGAGTCCATCGTCGCCGTCCCGCAGCCAAGTTTCCAGCATGACAGGCGGGTTATCCGATATACTACCAGATAGTTATGGATGGCGAAAGTGGAAGTCCGGTAATTCATTACTAAAAACACATTGGATGAGCTTATAAGAAAAAAGTCTCTTGGAGTCGAACCCCGCTGTCCCGCACCATGTTTCAAGCACGACAGGCGGGTGAGCTATTCGATCGCTTGTCAATTGTCAAAGTTGAAGAATGATAATTCGATCCAAAGAACAGATTGGCTGAGCTTATCGTTTTTGGTAGTATATCGGATAAATACAGATGCATTGCAGGCGAAAATCCAATAACTCACAAGCAAGAATGTCGTCAACTGGAAGATGCTGGTAAGTTCATAAAGGTTGATAGTTGCTAGTTTGACTGAATTTGCGATACATCATTACAGAGATGAAACTGTGGGTGCGCGTTTGTGCCACTGGCAGGGCACGTGGGGACAAGGGACACTTACTAAGTCGTGATGTAATATGTGCCTTTATCTTTCAATGGGCATATGGTGTAGCTGGTTATCACATCCGCTTAGCATGGGCTGACTGCGGGGGGTCTCCGGTTCGAGTCCGGATTTGTCCATATTTTTTCTTCCGCAAGACCTTTGGACATACGCCCCGATGGTCGTCTACAAGGAACACGAGGACATTTTTACCCTTGGGCCAAGCTTCAAGCTTCAAGTTGGGCAGTTGCCAGCTTCCGTAGGCAGAGTCGGAGCCTGATAGTAGTCATTCCCTTAGACAGCACCGGCTCGTGATTCG
This sequence comes from Rhizopogon roseolus, assembly GCA_930272055.1. Lineage (NCBI taxonomy): Eukaryota > Fungi > Basidiomycota > Agaricomycetes > Boletales > Rhizopogonaceae > Rhizopogon > Rhizopogon roseolus. The sequence continues at coordinate 83,288 of CAKNEV010000058.1, forward strand.
ATCGTGCCAACCCAAGTGATATAGTGTATCGTACGTATTAATATTAAGAAAATTAGAGCAGTACTGTAAGAGTAAGATAGGGAGACCCGCAACACATCATATCACTATCATGACGATCCAGCAATGAGAAGTAGCAATCAATCAAATAATATCCTGGTCTTCTACGACAACATCGATATCTCATGTAGCACCGGGAGGAACCTCTCGCCGGATGGTGTTGAATAAAAGGAGAGAGATGAGTTTTTCTTCCACCATCTTAGCGAGAAGCTTATGCATCCAAGCCCGACTCTCGGTGGCGAATTGATCATACTCTACATCGGCTGCGAGCTCAAGAAGTTGCTCGCGCTGCTCAGATGTGAATATACCCAGAGATATTGTCTGGTTACGAGAGCGTTCCATGGCGTCAACTTTGAGCGCGTTGGGATAGTGGTACTGGTGTCCCTGATACCCGTGTGGTTCGAGTTGTGTAGTATCCCAGACTTCGATACCACCGCTAAGAGTGGCATTAACCCAGTAAATGAGGACATGTCTTGGTTTACTGGGGTCAGGATTTTTCTGTAGGCCGGTGGCCTGCAGAAAAACTTCTTTGTCCGACCGGTCATCGCCATACTCCAGCGAAACATCGTTGGGTCCTCTAGTTGGTAGCGGAGTATTCGCCATGGCAAGTGAAAGGTGTTAAAAGACTTTGGTTGTCGGGATAGCTATCGATATCGAACTTCCTTATTATACGGTGCTCCGCCACGAGCCAGAGCCGTCATCCTCTCCTGACACTATGTCATTTCCAGAAGCTTCAAGCTATTCAAGGTTAACCTTCCCACGCATAGCATGCAATGTTCCCAACTCGCGCCCGAAAGTGAAAACGTCTCTTTGAAAAATATACACACCTTATCGAGAAAGATCATAGTAGGAGAAGGACAGAAGAATCATTCTTCTATATTCATATCCGTCAGCCGACAATTATCAGGAGTTTTGTTGACATCAACATACCCCCTTCAAGCTCATGGTTACAGTGTCTTGTATCCTGACGCAGTTTCATATCCGTCAGTCAATGATTTTCAGCTGTTCTGTTGATATCAACCTACTTCCTTCAAACGCGGTTTGTTAGGTAAAACCTCAAAGGGTAGCCCTTGATCTGTCACCGGTGTCCTTCCAAGGCGTGGTGGGTACGGCGGTGTACACTTCCATAATGATTATTACATGAAATATAGATCAATGTGGCGCAGTCAATCCGACCAAAAATGAAAGGATAGCCCTGGGAATGGTAAAACGTGACATTCGTTCTCTCGAGGATTGTATGAGGAGCTGTGATATCTGTCAGCATTCGCGAAACACTGCATGAAACAATGAGGAGATCACACGATTTGACAAAGACTCATCGTAGTAACGTTGAAAAAATTACCCCCAAGATAGAGAGAAAGAGCCACAACTGGAATGAAGTAAGTGCCGCCGACATTGCCTGGAAAGAGAACTTCGGTATATTTGTCAGTACTGTGGAGCCGATTGAGGGGAAGCTTTCAAAGACCCTTCCCTGGAAGACGGTCCGTAACCGGTTCCACCTGGCGTTTCCTGATTCGGATCTTTAGTGTGTATATAACGATCAAGGTCTGTACACTTGCCAAGCCAGTCGAGGGGGAATTATATCAACATGTGTTGCGCGGAAGTTGTATCATGCATGCAACGTGGTAAGGTCTCTTCACTTACGAGCCCATATTCATAAACCGTGTTTCACGACAGGTCAAAGGCTGTAGAAGATAAGTATCTTCACAAAATGCCGGAGAATATGTACTCATCCCCTTATGACGGAACTTTGTAAGTTGCGGGTCTGATCATAACAGCCATCTAGCCACAAGTTTAATCCAATTCCAGCGTTATTACACCTTAATCGGACATGTTCAACGGGGCCAGGCTGGAAACCTTGACGAAAAGGCCCAGTGATCGCATGTGTACTGGGACGCCTTTGTGACATTGGTTATTTGAACTTACAAGTTCGTCAGAGCTGGTGGATGCGAGGAAATTGAACGGGCATGTAATCAAATATCGCGCCAGCAAGACACGCCCAAAGGCCGCGTCGCGGATATAACACGAAGAAAACTGGGCACTTAAGCCTGGGCTGATTACTGATTGGTGAAAGATCCGCCCCTTGAGAAGAGTTCTCATCCGAATGGTGCCGGTAACTACCAAATGCCAGTGGTGCTGCATCACCGCTGTTTCGCCCGCTCTGGATCGGGCAATAAAGCGGTCGGAAACTGCTTTGCTGGATCCTCGTGGTCCATGGAGATCTGACATTTGACGGTCGGTCACAGAGCCACTCTTCGGATATGATAGTCTTCATGCACTGCCTATGTCTGCGTTGTAATGGTTTCATGCTAGGGCAAAACCGTGAACCACGTGAAACTTCAACGTTTGAACTTGAAGGCGCATAGCTAGGAACGTTCCAGCTTCCATTTGGATTATAATGTTACATCATACTTGTGGGAAGATCCACTTCACGTTGACACCAAGAAGCTTGAAGGTTGCACCACTTTATAAAAGACCTCATTCGTGACCTCATTGTTCGCTTCTCCAATCCCATAAATTCAACGCTCTTTTCATTACAGTCCTTGATCTCTTGCTCTCGAAACCACCCGAAAAAAGACACTTGTTTGTACTACCAAGAAAAATCAATACGAACCCCTACAATGAACGCTTTCAAGACTCTTGCTTCTCTTGCTCTCCTGATTTCCACCCGTCTCGCACTCGTCCAAGCGGCTATCTATGTTAGTAGTTGCGCGAGGATTTCACCGGAAGATGTTTTGACGTTTGCTCGTACAGGTAACTAACCCTGTTGCATCAACTACTTGCCATGGTGGCCAGTCCTGCGACATAGCGTGGGTCGACGACGGTCAGAGCCCGCTCTTGAGTTCCATCGGAGAGTGCACCGTCGGCTTGTATAACGGCGAGATGGTAAAGAAGCTCATTGATTCCTACAGTGCAGCCCTCAGTACACACTTGACTGATGCATGTTGTCACGCAGGTTCTCGTGCAGTCGCTTACGTCTGTCGATGTTTCGAGCACGACTTCGTCGTCATTCACTGTACGTGTTTTTCATTTGAAATTCACCGCTTCTCTAATCTCCGAGCATAATTGTACAGCCCAATCCATCTGCCGGCGCTAATGGGGAATAGTGTGTCCAACTTTTCTTATCTAAGCATACGTCACGTTTAAATGATACGCGCAGTTACCTGGTGTTTACTTCGAACAGCATCGACTACCAGGGCTGGTCCGCTACCTTTACGTCAGTAATACCTCCTCGCTAAATGTACTAATAATCATTGACCATTCTTTACCAAACAGCCTAGACAGTATGACTGGTTCAGCTGGAGGTTCTAGCTCAGGTAATTCTACCTCGGCTGGAATCTCGACCACTACAACTTCGACCCTTCCAGGATCTAGCCTTGGGCCGAGCACCGTGTCTGCTACCTCTGACACAACCACCGTTGGAACTGAAAGTAGTGCCAGCAGTACCCCATCTAGCACATTTTCTAGTGGTACTACGTCCAGTACCTCTACCTCGACGCTCACCACATCTGTTACTTCCTCAGGCATCAGTACTATCACCACTCCGTCTTCCAGTGCCACTAGTTCGAGCACCCACACCAGCAGTGCCTCAACTACATCAGCCACCCAATCCGGCGCTGCAATCCGTGCTGGTACTTCAAACTCGCTCGCCGGTGGCCTCTTCCTTGCCTTGGCCGGTGCTCTTGCTTTCTAAATAGTCGGTGTTGTAGATGGTTGAGGGACTGTGATACCTTTATTGGTCTTTGAATACCACGCAGAGACATTTGGCAGTTTCTTCTTTTGATACCTGACATTTTTACTGTATTATTCTTGTCATAAAGTTGGTTGTCGGTGTTACGAATAATCAGGCGCCTTGGTGCGTTGCCTTCGTTGATCATCGGGAGTGACCACTGTCCAAATTTATTGAAATTAGGACCGCTTTCCTACTATCGTGTGTGCATAAAGAGTGGGAACCCTGTGACTTTCAACGCTTGTTTCTAAGTTGTACGATATTGATATTCCCGTATCAGAAAAACAAGAAACCACTCACGGTGGGCTCTATATGTGTTGTGTGTTGCCACAACTGTTTCTAGGGGACTGTGCCCACATCAACCCTAGGCCCAGCTGCCAAGTCAAGTATCTTGTGGACAGGCAAAAGACTTCACACGCTTGCTAATTTCCGAGTCAAGAAACACCAAAGAGATGGAAGCATGAAATGCATTTTACGCTAAACGGGAGAACCGTTGCACTGTACCAAAGGTGGCCTTGTTCTTCTGATCTCATCTGACGAACGGCCTGTGCCAACTCACTAATGCGACCAGATCCGAACGACGTACATTTGCTCCATGCTACCTGTCTAGTGATCCACGTTCTCGACATTTTCCGACCCTTATACTGTCGTTACCTTGACGAGTCTATCTTTTCCGACATATTCCGATCGTTTCGAGGTTCCTACCTAAAGGAACTACCCCCACTTTAATCCCGTCTTTGTCGAGGCCACACTAGCCAGAGTAACCATGATAAATCAATGGGCATGGTAAATGCATTTCATCAGCCTGGGGCAGGGTTTATGAGAGTACAGAGCACCTATCAAAATGAGAACTTCTCGTGGCGGGGTCCAGTTCCTACAACTGGAGCCCACCGCGAGAATTTATTGTTTTTCCATATATCTAATGATAAAGATGTGGGTGCGTCAATTGCGTACAACACCACTGGCACAAGATCTGTGGCACGCTTGGGGAGAACTGGGAAGGAGAAGGGGGGGATCAGTGTGAGAAGTCGAAGACTAAAAACAACATTATTTATTGCATCGCAGTATGTGAGAATGTGTTGCCCCTTTAAGTCTGCATGATATCGCCTGCGCACAAGTCTGCTCAGCGCCTAATCCGATGTCCGTTGCAGAACCCAAGCGCAATCAGCCTAAGCAGAAGCAGAAAGATCCCAAGCCACAAGCCGCCCCCAATGGAAACGAACGTCTGAAAACCGTCGTCCGCCGCCTCCCTCCCAATCTTCCAGAGGAGATATTCTGGCAGAGCGTCCAGTCATGGGTCACTGAGGATTCGGTCAGTTGGAAGGTGTTCTATGCCGGGAAGCTGCGCAAAAGGTGTGTTTATATACCGTTATCTGTAGTGTTTTGCGGCGTAATTCAATGTCGTGTTGTGGCGGCAGGCAGAACCAGGAGAATGTCCCTTCGCGGGCGTATATTGCATTTAAGAACGAGGAGTTGCTTGCGAAGTTCAGCCGCGAATATGACGGTCATCTCTTCAGGGACAAAGCAGGTTTGTCATGTTGAGCGTAATTGTACGATTATAGTTCAGTGATCTCTGCTGCAGGTAATGAATTCCAGGCAGTAGTGGAGTTCGCCCCATTCCAGAAGATACCCTCCGAGAAGAGAAAGCCCGACGCGAGGAATGCGACGATTGATAAAGGTGCAGTTGAATCAGCGTCTGAACTATCATTATGCTAATGGGTCATAGACGAAGATTACATATCTTTCCTCGAAACGCTCAAGAACACGGGGAAGTCTGAGCACGTATCCCTTGAGACACTAAGTAAGTTCATGTGCTGTAACATCGATCTTTCTGATCAAGTCTATTCTTCTGCAGTTGCAGCTTCTCAGCCACCTGCTGCGCCAACAACTACGCCTCTCCTCGAAGCACTTAAGGCAGAGAAGTCAGCTCAGAAAGATAAGGAAGCTATCTTCCGTAACCATGCACACTACAAGGACTCTGCCGCCGCAACTACTTCCAGGAAAGAGGAAGCCAAGAAGAAAGCTACTCCAGCGACTGTAGCATCGCAGAAACATCCCGAAGCTGCGCCAGCTCCTCTCAGCCGGAAGGCAAAGAAAGCTGCTGCCGCACAGAAGGCCGCCACCCCCGCCCAGACCGCACGTGCAACTCCTACCGCCAAAAGTATCCCTGCAGAGAGTGCTAATCTGCCAGCTAAGCCTCCCCCGAATGCATCTACTACTCGGACGACTCCTCGAACACCCCGTACTGCGCGCCAGCAAGCATCCAAAGTCCCTGCCGCTGCATCGCTCCCTCCCAAACCAGTAACACAGCCAGCTCCTTCTGTCACTACAGAGCCCCCACCACCCGCCGTTCCGTCCGCAAGCGGTCGCAAAGGACGTCCAGTCGTTGGTCTGGGACGGCACTTTGAGGCGGCATTGAACGGTGCTGTTGGTCCCAGTGGAGGGAAGAAACGTGAGAAGGAAGCTCCGCCGGGTCCTGCCAACGTAGCCTTGCAAAAAGATGTTTCGAGCAAACCAAAAGATGTTTCTCCTCCCAGCCTTGGTGTCCCGAATATTCTGCAGCGCAGGGAGGGACACGCTTCTGGGGGCCCTGTGATTGCGCAACGCCCTTACTCTATTCCCATTACCGAATGCCCCGCCGCTGACGAACCACTTATTGGTGGCAAAGATGGACCGCGTAGGGGGCGTCATGCCAGGGGTAGGGGAACCCCTGCTCCCCCCCGTGGTGGCTAGATGCAATATTGGTATGCGGGCTCATTTTCAACTTCCCGATTGGCGATTGTAACGTTAACCGAGTTTTCAGTTGTGATACACGGTTTACTTGGCCATTTCGCATGGCAAATGTCGGCACCAGGAAATTGGCCTTCTGAAAGGGTGGCCACATTCACTTCGCGCGTGGTATCATATTAGCCAAGCACCATCGAGCCATTCTTGCAGCATGAGAGATGTTCTTCGAGTAGAGATTACGTCGGTAGTCAGACCCACCAGCACCCCGTTCTGTGTTCACCAGTTGTTCCCACATGCAGAAGAATTAGCAAATTAGTCGTCTCGTTCCGTTATTAAAGATCCTGACTAGATTCTACCGACACGCCGCCTTACTGAAAACATCGTCAAGAGAACTACATACAGAGCAAGCGAGTCACTCTATCCAGATGATGCCAGGAAACATCCAACCGATTAAAAATGATCCAAAGATGGTGATCCGAAGCACGTAGATGATCAGAAAAGGGCTGCTCCGAGGAGCGATGCAGCAGTGCCAATGAAGCATGCAATACCAGCGACGCCAACTTTGCCTGCCGCGCCGGTGCTCGAAGTCGAAGTGGCCTTTGCAGTGGAACTTGAGCTGCTGGCGTGGGACGACGATGCGGCAGTAGTCTTCGCGCTGCTTGCTGCGGTGCCAGTTGCCGAAGAGCTAGCAGTTGCTCCGATAGGTGCTGTCGATTGACCGTCGATTTCAGCTTGGACGGTAGAGTTGAAAGTTCCGCTCATGCCAGTCATCCTATCAAATACATAATTGAGCCAAATTATATACACATGTTTTTCCGAGTAAAATTTTCAACTCACGTGAATTTAGCGGAGAAGGCTTGAGCAGGATATTGAGTGTTAGTAGCATCTTTCAGGCTGAGCGACTGGAAACGAATGAAGCTGAAAGATAAATGTTTTGATCAGCCTTACGGTATTGATGGAAGCAGCAGGTAACTTACTAATCGCCGCCACTGGGGCCAATGGTAGCATCTGGGGTGAAAACAATCGACGAAGTGGTCGAGACATCAACGCTGCTAGTGATAGTTTGCAATAATGTCTAGCAAAAAAAACTCAGAAGGCCGTCTTATATACATTCGAGTAATAACTGACCTGTTGGTTAGCATTGCCGACGTAGACGCCAACCATAGCGGGACCGAAAGAGGCAAGAGTTGGGGTCAAGCCATCGTCCTGCCAGGTGATGGTCGCGGACTGACCACCAGTGAAAGTAGTAGATGCCACAGGGGAAGTGATCTTTTAAAAACCACAATGGTATCAATTTAACATTCCTCAATAAATTGAGTGAACACTCACAAAGACGTTGGCAAGCGCGGAGGCTGCGAGGGCGAGAGAAACGACGGCTTTGGAGAACATTTTTTTTCTAATAGAGAGAAGGAGCGTTATTGAAGAGAGTGTGGGGAGCTTGTGAAAAGCTGAGTATGCGTTGATGATACTTAAAGGTTGGGAACGGAGGAAAGAAAGTGAGCAAGTGGTGGCGAAGAGGATATCGAACGGAGTTCGAACTTTGGCGCGTTCCCTGGACCTGGCGAACAACATAATAATATTTTATCAGCGCCTCCTCTGCCGATTAATCATGAGCCTGAGATTTGTTGTGTCACTCTGATTTGGATGAGTTCTGCTAATAATAACTTGTGATAGTTGCCTAATAAAGAAATCAAGCCCGTGGTCGATCCCGGATGTCGCCTGCCAATTTCACTCGTGAAATTGAACACATACATATAACCTGTGTAGTCCAGTCGACACTAGTATCAGTGAGTCAATTGTTAGATTGGGACAGACTACCACAATACCGACGCAGGTCTTTGGCACCCATGGGGCCGGCCTCAGCGACGTCAAGTCGAAGGGTGGTCTCACCACAAGGACGGCAGTCCGGCACGTACACTAGGTTACACTCCAAATTCAGACCGAACGCCGGGTGTAACCGTGCCTGGCTTGCTGACAAGGTACACATTTGCACACAAAGGAGACCCTCCGAATAGTAGCAAATAGCACTGACGAGATTGTCATGCGGCATCTACAAGAATACCCGACGAACATCAGACAAATGTACTTATGTACATATTGCTCACTTCAGATCATTCCGGGGAGTCAAAAACAGTCCGCATGACATGGTCCACTTTTCTCCCAGTGTGCTTGATGAATCCCAGGAAATCCAGCTCCTGGAGGGCGCGGATGAACCGTGCTTGCACTTCCATGTGCCATTCCTCCTCGTCGTCTTCCATGTCCTCACGATCGACATCTTCCTCCACTTGTTTTTGTTTCCCCTTCTTCTTCGACGGCGTCGCAGAGTTTCCACGGGTGCCATCAGGAATACGTTGCTTTACCAAGCGCCGTTTCCGAGCTTCCAAGACGACCGCGAATGACTCAAACCAGTCATAGACATTGATCATTTTTCCACTTTCTAGGTAGCCTTTGAACAGGATGCTTATGTCCGGCATGTCGTCATCCTCATCATCCTCATTCGTGTGTCCAGGAAACACATAGTCCTGGGGATATATCAATCCTGCGAAGATGGAAGCGCGAGGTGACGGGTTGACGAGCTGGGGAGAAAAGGAGGTAGCGAATCAATTTGCATCTATTTAGTAACGCGAATGTATGGGCGTTAAATACCTCGGATGGGAACGGCGTCGAGGCAGTGTACCAGATGTCCCACAACGGAGTATCTTCCAGTGTAACGATGCGTAACCTGACCATAAACTTCAGACCAACAACCGCCGTAATAACAGCGGTACGTACTTGAAATACTCTGATAGCCAGTTCCCGAGCGGATCCGAGATACTCTGCGCGCTCGTATCCCGACCAAGCATCTTATACGCCGTATTTACGCGCGAGATGACTTCATTTTCTGCTACTCTTACGTCCTCAGGAACATCCTTGAAAAAGTCATGCACAACCCGCACGAAGTCATCAAGTTTTACTTCGGGTAGCTTCCTACAGGGTGCAACGACTCAATTAACTGCTTCTGTCAACACAGTGTAATCGAAAACCACACACCTGACCAAAGAACACAAATAGCCGTATACATTGCTCAGACGTCCACGCAACGCCATGCACATCAATTCGGGCACCGTCTGCTCACCTTGAGCGGTCTTGTACCCTTGTGCCAGCATAAATTGGCGAACACGGAACACAAGCCGAAATGCTACTCGGAGCAACTTCGCGCGCATCCGGAAAGTATTACGTGCGGCATCGACTGAAGATAAGAGTGAGTCGACGGTTGCGGTTCGCCAGCGAGTGGCATGTTCTGCAGGAACGATGAGCTCCGAATCGTGCACCCGAGCAAAGAGAGCGTCAAGAAAGGAGAAGGCATCGGGTGTAAGGAGTAATTTGGCAACATCTTCGGGTCGTCCGAACGGTTGAGCAAGAGCGAGCACACTGAGGGGCTCCTCAAAGTGCTTCATATGTGCAAGCTGCAAATGATCATCTTGATTTCCAATTATCGCTGGAAGAACAAGATAGCACACCTGAAATATAGACAATAGACCGTCAAATGAGGAGCTGTGACGAGTGAAAAACTCGACTGCGAAGTCAATAACTGCCGGACCCATCATAATTTCTGGCTCGAAAGTAAGATCAAAAAATGTCTTGATGAATTTCAACAGGGTGAATAATGGCAGCATCGAAATTTAACAAACCTTCAATAAAACAGTGTGCATGGACTGCTCAGCTAGCGGGAAAGGGCAGTCTCTCACTCGCAGCAATGCCAATGTGGACTGAGGATATGTTGCATGAATGTAAGATGGGGAAGGAGGTGAAGACAGCGCGAGGATAAACACAAGTGGTAGGCGCGGAATGTACGAGCTAAAGGAGGTTTGATAAGAAAAAAAAACCAGGAAGGGCGGTCTAACCTGCAAATTTCAAACATATCTTGAACGACCTGAGGCTCCAGTTGTTCGAAGTCATGCATTATAACTACCAGACGTGCTCGATTATGAGGATCGTCTTTCACTTTCGCTCAGCGAGAGGCAGGATGCGAATGGTTGAATTCCTTACCTCGCACTTCGCATGCGACCCGATACCATGCCTCAAGGAGCGCAATATCGTATACCGCCAGGGAGGTAGACGGTTTGCGTTTTACGGCTAGATGCATCAATGAGTAGATTGGACGGTCAAAGAGACGCATAGAAATACCTTTTTCTCCATCAGGAGATCGAGATATGAAACCTGAAACGATTGCCTTCATCGCTCCAATGATATTTGGACAATCGCTTGGAAAGACATGCGTGACGAAGTGGTCATTTGCGTCCCCAAAAAGCTCGCCGGTGCTTCCTTCTAGTCGGGAAGTAATTTCGTCGAAGAGAGAAGACGACGTGCTAGATGCTGCCAGAATAAGAGATGGAACAGCAGCCTAACTCGAGAAGGAAAACGGACATGTGACGGATACTACTGGCAACTCAGGGTACGGTAGTCCTGGAAGCTCATCTGTGTAGGACTTCTTCACATATTCGACAACACTCTCCACAACCGGTGCGTGCAGTGAGTGAATGAGTTCCTGTTTATGTGAGTGCTCTGAAAGGATCAACGGATGAGCCACACACTTGCATCCTTCTCAGACATTTGGCCCAGGCTGTTCTGCATGCTTGGAAGCGAATTTGACATCCTTGGGGGAAATCTCGCTCGGGGAAAAGGGATTGGGGTATTGTGGTACTTTCCACATCATCTGGGTGATCTAGTTCAGTTGTATTGTATGGATAGAATGCATATTTATGCTACCAGAATCACTGAAGGGGATGTAGACGGTGGTCTAACGATGAGATCAGTAGATATTTCTATGGACCTTTTTGTGAAACTGACCTGGGCAACGTCTTCTAAATCTGCGTCGACTGCCATGATTCCACCGTAGAGGATGCAAAAATTGGATTGAACAGGCTTTGACCTGCCCTTAATGAGACATCATTGACGCGTCGCGACGCGTCTGACACCTGCGTTTTACAAACATCGCAAGTACGCAGTCGAATTCTCGTTTTCAGGATGTCGTCTCCTCCTAGAGTTGATTTTCCAACGTCCGATATCGATGATATCGAGATGGATGGGCCACCCCAGGATGGCACCATCGATCAATCATTATCCATAGCTCCTCCGCCCCAGCGTCTTTTTCTACAAGGAACACCGTCTGCTGCTGGCACTCCTGCCCGACAAAGATATGCTAACAGCGTCGTAGCCACGCCTATGAGCGGCGTCACTGCCAGACGAGCGCTCGGGATGAGTACTCCTCGTCGAGCACCACGAACACCTCTTTTCGCTCGTGAGTGATAACTCTACGTCCGATTTATTGCTATTTATGTTCTGTGCTAGCTGGAAGCTCTCCCCTCCCATTCCCAAGCTCTTCGCCTACAAAAACTCCCCGGAGGGGGTTTCCCATCGATTCCGACCCCCTAGACTCTGAGCCTCTTGCCTTTCCCTCGTGAACCACCTTTCACAATATAATTGTAATTTAGCTGACATTTTATTAGGAGTCCAGCAAATGCTCTCGCTACACCGGTCAAGAACCGTCGCGGGGACATTCACTCATCCCTTTCCCTGACCCCAACCGCACGGCGAACGAAGCGCGGCGATTATAACAACGATTTAAACGATAACCTCAACTCAGACGGAATTCACCTCTCTCTTCCTGCATCATCTGTCCCTCATCTTTCAGCACCCGCTGCGCCCTCTGATGAGCCAGATGAAATCCGCGCTATTTGGGGAACCACCGTTAACTTGGCAGAGACGATGAAACTCTTTCGTGACTTCTTACGTGGCTTCAAGCCCAAATATCGCGCCATCCATGATCGCCAGGAGAACCTTCGAACTCGGACATTTGCTACCCCAGAAGAAGGCGAAGTTGTATTGTATGAGACGTACATGCGCCGTATCCGCCAGACGGGTGAAACCAACCTCAATCTTGACATGATGAACTTGCTTTCCTATCCGCCGTGCAAAAAGCTCTTTGCGCAACTCCAGAAGTACCCTCAAGAAGTGGTACCCGCGATGGATCAAGTTCTCAAAGACCTTATGCTCGAACTCGCGGATGAGGACCAGCAAGCCGGAATGGATGGCATGCAGGGCGACCAAGGCGATGAAGAGATCGCTGACATCATGGGCAAAGTTTACAAAGTTCGCCCCTTTGGGTTGACAGCTGTGAATATGCGTGACCTCAACCCATCTGGTATGCTGTCCTGACCTCCTAAATATCTCCGATGATCCTGATGTACTGCAGATACCGACAAGCTCATATCTATAAAGGGTTTGGTCATTCGCGCAACCCCTGTTATCCCAGACATGAAAGTTGCCTTCTTCCGCTGCCTCACGTGCTCTCATACCGTTCAAGTCGAAATCGACCGTGGTAAGATTGAGGAACCAGCTCGTTGCCCAAGAGACGTCTGTGGAAGCGTAGGGACGATGTCACTCGTGCACAACCGCTGTGAATTCGCGGATAGGCAGGTCATCCGGCTACAGGAGACTCCTGACGCCGTGCCCGATGGCCAGACGCCTCACACAGTGTCACTAAGCGTGTACGACGAGCTCGTTGATGTATGCAAACCTGGTGACAGAGTCGTCGTCAATGGCATCTACCGCAGCGTCCCCGTCAGGGTGAATCCTCGACAAAGGACGATGAAAAGCTTATTCAAAACCTACCTCGACGTCGTTCATGTTCGACTCAATGCAGGAGGCTCCCTAGGCGTTGACCGAAGTACACGTCCTGCGGGTGGTGATAGAATGCCGGGTATAGGTGGCGTTGGGGATAGTGCCGATGATCAAGAATTTGAGGACCTTCAAGGGGGCCAAACGCGCAAAGCACAGCTTGAGGCGAAGCTCATCGAGCTCAGCCGGCGGCATGATCTCTATGAACTCCTATCTTGTTCCCTTGCACCGTCAATCTGGGAAATGGACGACGTGAAGAAAGGTATACTTCTTCAGCTCTTCGGTGGCACCAACAAGAACATCGCAAGAGGTGGAGGCGGAGGCGGGCCTCGCTACCGCGGAGACATCAACGTGCTTTTAGTTGGTGATCCCGGTACCAGTAAATCGCAGATTCTGCAGGTATGTCAGTTGCTGCTGGTGTGTTTGTAAAGTTAGCTGACTCATTGTTAGTACGTCCACAAAATCGCTCCTCGCGGAGTCTTTGCATCTGGTAAAGGCTCTTCGGCAGTGGGTTTAACTGCCTATGTGACCCGAGACCCTGACTCCAAGCAGCTCGTCCTCGAAAGGTAAGGAATGCATGACCGTTATCTCGGGCTATTATTCATGGACTTGCAGTGGCGCTTTAGTGTTGAGTGACGGTGGTGTCTGTTGCATTGATGAGTTCGACAAGATGTCGGATGCGACTCGGAGTGTGCTCCATGAAGTCATGGTCAGACACATCCAGACAATCTTTTGAACATTATTGACACTTTCCTCAGGAACAACAAACCGTGTCAATAGCTAAAGCAGGTATCATTACCACCCTCAACGCCCGTACGTCTATCCTCGCGGCTGCAAATCCCGTGGAATCAAAGTACAACGTCGACCTCCCTATCACGCGTAATATCGACCTCCCTCCAACACTCATCTCTCGTTTCGATTTGCTATATTTGGTACTCGATCAAGTAGACGAAAACCTCGACCGAAAGCTCGCGCAGCATTTGGTCGGGCTGTACCTCGAAGACGCACCCAACACTGGAGGCTACGATGTTCTGGTGTGTCTCACATCACTCATCCTGCTTACTGAGCTAATTTTGTCGTAGCCTCTCGAAGAGCTCGCCGCGTACATTGACTACGCGCGCACGCATATCCACCCCGTCCTTAGTTCCGAAGCAAGCGACGAGCTCGTTGCCTCTTACGTCTCCCTGCGTGCCATCGGCGCCTCGGACCCCCGTTCATCTGAAAAACGTATTACCGCTACCACCCGTCAGCTCGAAAGTATGATCCGCCTGTCCGAGGCCCACGCCCGCATGCGTTTTGCTGCACACGTGGAACTGGAAGACGTACAAGAGGCGTGCCGTCTCATGCGCGAGGCCATCCGGACGAGTGCTATGGACCCTCGCACGGGCAAGATCGATATGGGTTTGCTGAACACCGGAACTGGTGCTGGGCAACGCAAGATGCGGGATGACATGCGCAGAGAATTGCTGGCGATGCTTGATGGTGGTGCTGGAAAGGGTAAAGGCGTGAGATGGGGTGATGCGATGAAACGCCTTGCAGAGCAGAGCAGTATCCGCGTTGATGCTGCGGAATTTTCTGAAGTTATCAAAGCGATGGAGAACGAGGGAATGTTGACTGTGGTCGGGGAGCGGGATAAGAGGATGATACGCAGAGTTGGAGGGGCTTGATAACCGAGTTGTGTACTCTGGAGAACAAATTTAGTTTTATACCTTCCTCTCTCGTTTCACTCGATGTAATTCCCTGTAATTCCTGCATGTATACTGTATTCTCCTTCATGCCCTAGTATTCAAAGCGGAACATACTCATAGTGCATGAGGCGCCCACGCCCTACCACTATCATAAAACCATACATGATATCCTCGAACGACCGAGGCATCCAAGATCCTTAATACTTCCTCAGACTTTCTCATCCTCCCTGACATGAATGGGACACCGCCAGCATTGAAAGAGTTCGCGGGGAATGGCGTGGCGGAGTTCCAAATCAACAGATAAAAATTTTTGAGCAACCTCAAAACCTAGGTTGCAGCTTCGTCCAGAACTTATTCCTCGTCCGTAATAACCTTGGTAAGTTGTCATCTCACAATCCATCTCTCGTTTCTTCTTGGTCCTTCAAGTTTTTGATGAACACAATATCACATTCAAGCTCAACAGTCTTATAGACCTCTTCGTCTAGCTGCTGACTACCTACTTCTGCAATTCTGATTTCTCTTCAGCATTCCAAAATTTTCATTTGGTCCCTATGCTGATCTACCTTTTTGCAGTCGTCAAGTTTGTAATTTGTCCTGCCCGTCAGGTTGTACTCACTAGAGAGTGCATGAATCGGTTCAGAATCTTCAAAAACTGGACCGGAATCATTCAGTACTACAGTTTACTTCGTTCAATCTCA
The DNA here is from genome assembly GCA_930272055.1 of Rhizopogon roseolus. NCBI lineage: Eukaryota > Fungi > Basidiomycota > Agaricomycetes > Boletales > Rhizopogonaceae > Rhizopogon > Rhizopogon roseolus. The sequence goes on from CAKNEV010000058.1 coordinate 98,848, forward strand.
CCACGCATTGACTCTAGTTACTTTTATAACAATCATATGAGCCGCATGAACCTGTCCGAAACGCATCCCTGCAACTTGATCAGAATAAGAGTACCTGGCAGTGTTTCAACTTTCCGGTGAGGTAAGGACTGTGAGGATGGGCACAGTCAACAAAAGTCAACGATCATCCTTTTCCCGGATTGACAGTTAACGTTGATACTCCAGAGGACGGCCCCTTCGTTATCTCATCTAGCTACAGCACGCTTTGTCGGAGGATTCCGAAGAACAGGCGACAAAAAGGGTAAATTCCAGTTGATTCCCAGTCCCTTCGTCTCATTTTGTGCCAGCACGCTTTGTCGGAGGACGTTCCAGAGAAAGGGCCGACAACTGATGCCTGGTTTATTGGCGTCTCATCATTTCATCGTGCGCAAGCACGCTTTGTCGGAGGACCCTCCGGATGAACAGGTGAGATGTACGAGGTAGCAACTTTCTTGCTCATTTCTCTGCCATTCGCTAACTGATATGATGCAAGCACACTTTATTTGTGGATGCTGGGAGTTGGAAACAAAGCAATGGAGGAAGCACTACTTGATGCACAAAATTTACGATGGTACCTATTGTCTCGTCACCAATTCTCTTTTTTTCTTCCCACACATAGGTCATCGAACTGGACCCTTCGTCTTACCTTGGATACAAATCGAAGCAAGCAGCGCTTCACGGAACACAACGGTATGATGAAGCGATCATGGTCTTCGAAGTCATGCTGTCCAAGTTGAATGATACTCCCGACGTGGAAATAAGAAGTAAGCCCTGAATTACACGTACCCCAAGATGTTTCACCATTTCTCCAGAGCTCCGCCGACAGCATAGAAGCAGCAGTGGCTATTCAACAAGCCATCCACACCCGACTCGATAACACCCCACATCGTCTATTGAACACCTTGACTGGGCGCTTATGCCAACCGACATTAGTTCATACATAGCTCTGCCGTCAACGCTGCCATCTCTAGCAGAAGATCAGAGTCGGACGTCGATCTTCTCGCTGCAAAAGGTTGTGGCTGTAGACTTCGCTTACAAATTCTACAACCGACCCCACTCCTTCTGCAGAAAACCTGTCATCAAGCCGCCCTCCGGCTTGCCTCACTGCCGTAACGTCACCCTCTACACAAGCATCTCAAACATGTAGCGAAACACACAGGAATAACGTGTCATCGCTCCTCCATCCATAACCCCCTCGCCACGTTCCAAACACTCCCTAATGAAATCGAAACTGTAGACACCATCAATCACTCAGCAAGCAAGGGCGATAATATGTACGGAACTCACATAGCTGTCAACGAGGATAAAGCTGTCAAAGAGCATGGTGAACATATACACCCAGCTTCGCACACGTCACATCCCCTTCAATCACCACCTCCAAGTAATGGCGTGCAGAATGTTGGAAGCCTGTCAAGACCATGCGCTAGACTTATATGCACTAGACTTATGCAAGAGCGCTTAATATAGATGCACAGCATTGTGTAATTTGTTAATCGGTATTCGAACACGAGGATAACTCATGGTACGCAACTTACTGAACGACTTCCACGAACACACCCAGCTTCCGCCACACCAGACAAAACGTCGACCGTTACGGTTTTCAGGTCGTCCCTCTTGTTAAAACCAGCGTTAATTGCCGAACGGTGTGGGACGTGAGTAGTAAGTTGATACCTTGGGCGCTTTTGCCAGGTAGAGTTGACCATTGCCTAGGGTTACCTACATATCGCCTAAGTGCACTGCAAGGACGTTTTCATGCGCAGTCAGACTCGTCCACTGAGTCCTCTCTCGCATACGATCGAACATCGTTCAGGTGCCCAGCGTCCATGATGCCTCCACACACTGCTAAGATGGAATCGACGTGCGCGATAAGACCCCACCAGACGATGCGAGGACATACTGGTTGGGCAACAGGTATTGCGCACCTGCCCGACGGACGGCGGGTTATCACGTGTTCGAATGATGGTTCACTTCGACTATGGAACCTAGAGAGCGGCGTACAGATTGGCGATGACTGGCGTGATGATGACAAAGACAGTGTGTGGAGCATAACATTGTCTCCAAACGGCAAGACAGTTGCTAGTGGAAGCAAAGACGGGAAAATAAGGTTGTGGGACATTGAGACGAAGAAAGTTGTCGCTAGATGGACCGGACATACAATTCAGGTGGGGTCGTTGTGTTGGAGTGTAGACGGTGAACGGGTGGTGAGCGGGTCTGGTGATGGGACGATGAGAGTATCGGATGCCGAGAGCGGCGACACAATTCTAGGTCCAATCAAGACTGGGCACAGGTATGTGTGGGCGGTGGTGTACTCACCCGACACAACAATGATTGCGACAGGCGGTTACGACGAGAATGCAGCAAAAATCTGGGATGCAAAGACAGGCAACCTGCTCTCCACAATCGAACACGATTCCATAGTTTGCAGCTTGGCATGGACCTCGGATCAAAAGAAGCTTATCACTGGGTCATATCCCTCGATTAGGATATTCGACGCCGCCACATGGCAGCAAATCGCCATTCTCGAGGGTCACTCACACGATGTCAGCTCCCTCTCGTTGTTTCAGAACGACCGCCTCCTCGCGAGTGGATCAGATGATAAAACAGCGCGTCTATGGAATCTCGACACGAATGTCTCCGTTGGTCCACTCATCCAGCATGAAGATCGCGTCCAAAATGTAGCCATTTCTGCTGATGGAAAGCTGCTAGTCACGGGTTGTGAGGACAACAACGCGTACGTATGGGACATTCATACCACCCTCAAGAATGCTGGCCTTGAAGAACTCTTGTCCATTCCCGATGTAAACACGTCAACTAGCGTTCCATCACAACACTGACGAGTTCACTCTCAGAAGCCGCAAGATGCACTCAAACAGAAGGTATGATCTATTGCTCTTTCGTGCAGATCACACCAATCTCTCACTCGCAGACCATAGCTCGAAAGTCATTAATGGACGTACGTGACCTGCTTGCTACCCTTGGCCATGCATGTAACTATCCGCGTTTTAGATGGATGGCACGCGACGTCTAGCCAAGCACGAGTACACCTGTCGACTACCACCGCGCTTTCTCGACGACGCTCGAGATGATGCTCATGTATGTTGCGAATATCCGATCAATTAGCTGCCATTCAGACCTTGGTTCTTTCAGTCCTCTACGACACCTCCTCGTCGGCGCAATTTGATCGACTTCCTGCGGTACACTCCCCCACCTATTGTATCTCCCACTTCGACTCGGGTGGGTTCAACAGTATTTTCCTGAAGCAACCTGACCTCTCCTCTAATCCAATTTCACTTTTACATTTTTGTAGTCTAAACGTACGCCAGAGCCTATCGCACAATCATCCACTACCACATCCTCAGCCACCACACCACGCCCATACATCCTGTCAAAGTGGTGGCCCATTCATACACGTCATGCATTGCCACCTGTCGTCGATGTTTCTCTCACGCGGGGTGACCAGGTGCGCTCGGTTGTGTTTCATTGCGGTCTGAAATCTCACGCATGAAATTTCAGCGCAACGCTACAGCAGGTGCTCCGAAAGGTAACGGCGGCTTCAGACGTGATGAAGACTTTGATCCCCCTCCACCTTCCCAAAATCGGAACACCGATTCACAACAACGGTCCGCAGTAGCGCAAACAAACATAGGAGAACATGGAAGCGGTCGGCTCTGTTTCTGCTTGTAAAAGAGGCTTCGTGGACATTCAGTACTGACTATATATTTTCCTATGAAAATGGATTGGACTCTAACTATAGTCCCTTCTCGCCGTTTGTCCCTATGTAATACACGAGGTCCTTACTGATGTTATGACACGAGATTTACACATCGATCTCGTTTGTTTAGCAATTGCAATATTCTTGGTGATCGTGCCATTCAGAAACAGATGGTAGGAATGGAGAATATAAGAAATACAGCTTGTTCTGTCCTCCCTAAACGATGCTGGACGAGGGCGGCTCTGTTGGAGTTCCATTTATTGGTTGGTGTCATGACATCGGTGGAAGGGGGAGGGAAATCTATTCAAGAGCGCATGTGGAGATGATGCCGAGAAACAAGGGGGGCGATGTGCAGAGGAATGAGGATAACGCCGGATAGCTGAGGACGCGGATGTTGGACAAAAAAGTGGTGAATTGAATGTTCACAACGTACCTGAACACTATCTCGCACATCATCGGGGGAGCGTGGCGGTAGTCGATAGGCTTACTCGTGCTTGGCTGGTTGTCGCTTAGCATGGGTCTAAAATGTCAACATTTAGAATCATGGCCGACGTTAGCAAACGCATCAACTTCGTATGTCCATTGACGACTCCATCACTTAGGTCGTCGTCGGTCCGGTAATATCCCTCATCATGATCACATGGATCATTTATACTCCTTCTTTCCGATCAATGTGATCTAGGAGTGAGAGATTGATGTGATCTGCATGAAATAGCAATGAACCACTGATGCCTTCTGTCCATCTTGCGGCATCTGAGAGTGAACATTGTCAGCGTTGCTATGGAACACCACTCAACGCGTTTACATTGAGAATGGACAAGAGTTCTCCAAGGCCTGTCGAAGTCACTGTAGTGCGGGACATGTTTGTTCGTTTGCTTGTGGTCAAATGATTTCTGTTCAGACAGTCTTCGCCCCACCAGAACGCGCCAGCGCCATAGCAAAGTGCATCAAGGACCCCACATGGTTGGCCCTTTGCATTTCATTCATCTGCTGTGTATCTATCTAGACGCCAATGATGCTCAAAACAACGATCATCCCCGAGTCACCAGTAATGCTCAAGACGCGGGCGATCAATACTAAAGTTGCGGGGATACCATTGTTTTCATAAGTTCTCTTGTACTTTTTAACTTTATTATTCATCATTCATATCTTGCGCTACCCCGTCGGTCATCGATTACTGTTCGAGGTCACCCATCCGAGTCCTGATTATGCGTTATACTGGCAATACATCCCACGCACTCCGATCAATGCATGCATTCTAATTTCTAACAGCACCGCCATAATCGTGGGCGATCTTTATAGGCAGCGTTCGAAAATCGTACAGAAATAGAAACACGCCGAAGACATGTAGACTCACTACTTCTTCGACAATGAAATCATAAAATTCTTGTCCATCAAACGAACCTTCAATCGTTCAAGCAGCAACTTGAATATATCCCTCCACTGTCATAGCAGCACATAATAAGTAAGGTCTCCTCGAACAAACATATCAGTCAGTTGTGCTCACTGTCTTTTTGGCACCCAACCATAATGTCGTGCGTAGGTTCACTCATCCTTGTAGTCTCATCGAGGACAACGAATTCGGAGCCGCTGCCAATGAAGTTATTGTGGAGACTAGCTTGGAATTCCTGACGAATGTCCTCACGTTCAGCTGAAAATCTTGCGGGTGAGGCCAGCTTGCTCGAGCGTACGGGAAAGTGTGAAGGGACTGATGACGACGTTGCGCTCAAACGCCAACCATGGATGTACTTCATCGAGAAACACATCGGCGTCGACCGCAAACAGACCTCGAATAGCTTGACAATAGAGCGCGCAGATTGTATGAGTACGTCCTGTGAGGTGATGGCAGTCTTTTAATAGTGCCATCTTCTTCGAGTATCTGTCTCCAGCGATAGCAGTTGCTTCTCGAGACGCCGAAAGTTTTGCATACATCTTCCACATCCCAGTAATGATTACAGAGTCCAAGTGCATGTTCCTTGATATCCTCCGGTTGACTGGCATGACGTGGACTCTGATGAAATCAGAGCTGAACAATGGCTGGCATTCACCCCCTACGTGTGTGCTCAACGAAAATTATGGCAAAATATACTACTCAGTATGTGACTTTGAACTAAAAGAGACGAAGCTCTTAACCAAGCCCAAGCCGAACAAGAGAAAAAAGCAATGTAGCAGTATTCTAAGCGCTCCGGTGTCAGCAGAACGACTACTTAAACTGACGTTCAATTGCAGACCTACCTTCCCTGTCTTTCTCGGCTCTAGTCTCTGCCGCTACCTCTGCCTTATGTTCAGCGCTAGCCCTTCGATCTACATCATGCCTGGCTTTTTGGAGACTGTGAGCGGCTTCCTTCGCACGCCTATTGATTTCGGCGAGGTCGTCCGCTTGTTTCTTTGCAAGTATGTCTGCATCTGCCTGTTGATCGGCCTTCTTCTTTGCCTCCCGATCATCTTCCGACTCCTTCTTGGCTGCCTTTTCCTTCTCCTCCGCTATGTCTTTCGCACGCTTATCCTCAGCGGATATGCGTTCAGCTTGCAATCTCGCTTGCTCATTCTGTTTTCTTCTGCTCTGCGGCCTTTGTCCTTAGTTGTGCCGCTGCGATCTTGTCGAGCATAGCTTTCGCCTGCATGTCCTCAGCCCAAGCGGCAGGTACGACCACAACGAGGGAACGTAGCATGAGCGAGGAGGGAGCTTCGGTGACTTGCAACTGCAAGTATAAGCGGCTATCCTCCGTGATGCGGACATTAGGGAGGAGCTGCTGTCGGTCGACGTAATGGTCACCATTCTCCTTGATGGCTGGGACTGACGAGAGGCATGCGATTGGCAAACCGTCTATCATCTGAGGGATTCCCACTCCAGTGCCATTAACGTACGCACTAGGGGAATCGATGGTGATCGCATTGGATGGAATGACTGTGGAGTTAGCGCCTGGGATGGCACCACGAGTCTTGGTGAGCAGTATGCTTGTTGTAATGGTAGATGTCCCATTTCCATTCTCTGTGCCGTATTCGATGGCATAGTCAAGCAACGTAAGGGTGGGGTAGACCATCTTATAGGAACGTCCAGCGAGAAGGTCCATTGACCTTGGTCGCTGTTAACAAGATCAGGAATGGGCTCCTTAGAATAGGACGCAGTGATGCGGGCCTTGTTAATATCTTTGGGTGGAAAAACGGCTGCAACAGTTGTAGTCAATGCTGCAGGCTGAGCCTTCGTAGCCAAAGCTGACTGCGCACACTGGCGGTTGTTCTTCTCATTGGTGGAAATGGGGACAGTGGACATTAAAGGCGATGAATGCACCTTTAGTGACTGAGCCACCAGCCCAGACTGCACAGGAAGCGATGAAGGACTCGGACGTAAGATGTGCAGAGTTTGTAGGTTGGGAGGGTAGCTCAGAAGTACAGGTGATTGCATGATGATAATACGTCGAAGTAGTTCGTGGACTGTTCTAAATCATAGTTTGATCGTCATATTATATAGGTTCATACCCTTGGGAGTATTGCAATTGATGATTCGTCTTCGACAATCCTTCCGCGCATTGTTGCTAGCGCGGCGGCGTATAGGAGAATCCCAACGGATCGCGTTATCATGGCGCAAATCCGGGACACAGCATCTGTTCGCAAGGTGATGGACGTCAGGATAGTAGAGATATTGACGGCGTCATGAGCAGATATTGAAGGAAAGAAGTAATCATATGCCATGGCTCGAACTTGAACATCAGCCATCACGAAAACATGGAACAAACGTAAACAAACGACTCACAAAGATCAGAGAACAACGACGTACAGCCCGAGCGTAGCCGCCAAGGAGAGCATTTCGTCCATAAATATCGAATTCGTGAATAAATTGCTCACTCGCTCGTCCCTCCGCCTGCTGTCTGAAATGAGAATGCTAACATCCACGGTAAAGTCCTTGTCACTGATGTGATGAGCAAGGTGCGCGTCAATAATTGGCGAAGAACATATACAATGAACGAGGAAGCATGATTCATGCATCTAATGCGACCTCGGTTGCAGGGGTGAGGAAATGGAGAATGGATCATGTACGTTCACGAATCACAATCGTGTCTCTTTCCCCATCCCGTCTTCGGTGACGATCGTATTTCTGGCTGCGCCTTGTGACGGGGATAAAGAGAGTTGTGCGGGGAGTTGTGCTATGAGACTATTGAGTACGAGGAATGAAGAGACAGGCCATACGAATCGAGTTTTAGAAGGAAGAAATCTCTTTGGATCGTATTGGGGAAGGTATTAACATGACCTACAGGGGCACCTCGCCCATGGGAAAGTGGTAATAACGTGCAGAATGTTGGAAGCCTGTCAAGTGTGCGAGGGCGCTTAATATACATACACAGCATTGTGTAATTGTTAATCGGTCATCGAACACGAGCCCAGGTCACCTACGAATCGCGTAAGTGCGCCGCAAGAACGTCTTCATACAGAATCAGAAACGTCCAGTGAGTCGGGATCAATTGTTTCAGAGCAAAGTTTCTGATGAGTCATGCTTCGTGGGCATGTATTGATAAGAACCAAGGGGAAAAAAAATAGGCGCGTCGACTGACCAGGAAGCTCTGTTTACCGAACAGCCCAGAATTCCACTCCAGATTCCCTAACTGGCTGCTCTCCCATACGTGCCCAGCGCCTACCATGTCTCCTCCACTCACTACTAAGATGAAATCGACGTCCGCGATAAAGCCCCGCCACACGATGCGAGGACACACTAATAGGGTAACAGGTGTTGCGCACCTGCCCGACGGACGGCGCATCATCACATGTTCATCGGATGGTTCACTTCGACTATGGAACCTAAAGAACGGCGTGCAAATTAACAATGACTGGCGTGATGATGGGCAAGGAGTGTGGAGCATAGCATTGTCTCCCAACGGCAAGACAGTTGCTAGTGGAAGCAACGATGGGAAAATAAGATTGTGGGACATTGAGACGAAGAAAGTTGTCGCTAGATGGACCGGACACAGTCTCACAGTGGTGTCGTTGTGCTGGAGTGTGGGTGGTGAGCGGGTGGTGAGCGGGTCTGATGATGGGACGATGAGAGTATGGGATGTCGAGAGCAACGACACAGTTCTAGGCCCAATCACGACTGGGCACCAGTGGATGTGGGCAGTGATCTACTCACCCGACACAACAATGATTGCGACAGGCAGTGTTCATGATAATGCATTAACAATCTGGGATGCAAAGACAGGCAACCTGCTTTCCACAATCGATCACGATTTTGAAGTTTGGAGCTTGGCATGGACCTCGGATCAAAAGAAGCTTATCACCGGGTCATATTACTCGATTAGGATATTCGACACCGCCACATGGCAGCAAATCGCCATTCTCGAAGGTCACACAGACGCTTGTCTCGTCCCTCTCCTTGTTTCAGAACGACCGCCTCCTCGCGAGTGCATCACACGATAAAACAGCGCGTCTATGGAATCTAGACACGAATCTCCCAGTTGGTCCACCCCTACAGCATCGAGACGTGGTGGAAAGAGCAGCAATTTCTACTGATGGAAAGCTGCTAGTCACGGGTTGTCGTGACAACAACGCGTACGTATGGGACATTCATACCACCCTCGAGGATGCTGGCCTTGAAGAACTCTTGTCCACTCTCGACGTAAGCACTTCAACTAGTGATCCATAACAACACTGACAATGTTCACTCTCAGATCCCGCAAGATGGACTAAAACAAAAGGTATGGTCCATTGCTCTTCGTGCAGATCACACCAATCTCTCACTCGCAGGCCACAACTCCAAAGTCGTTAATGGACGTACGTGACTTGCTTATTGCCCTTGGCAATGAATGTAACTATCGACACCTTAGACCGATGCTACGCGACGTCTAGCCAAGCACGAGTACGCCTATCGACTACCGCCACGCTTTCTCGATGACGTGCGAGATGATGTTCAGGTACGTTGTGAATATCAGATTAATTAAGTGTCGTTCAGACTTTGGTCCTTTCAGTCCTCCGCAACGCCCGTCACTCATTCTGAACGTGGCTTTGCGCCCTTCTCTGCGTTTCGCGCAAACGTTCTCCCCTCACTCTTCCGCAGCTCACAATCCAACTCTCACGAAGCAACCGCACTCCAGTCACTACCAAGACGAAGTCTGTTCTCTCATCACCGCACTCGTGTTGTCGAAGTGGCGACCGCACAAGACAGACAGGTATGTCTTTTCTGCGGTAGCTATTTAATCACCATAGTCTGACGATTCTGTGCAGTCACTGTATGTTGCTCGGCGACCGGAACCACCTGGCGACAAGGGAAAAGATACACAACAGCAGCAAGGTCAATCAGAAAGTCAAGCTCGGGTATCTACGTCTCAAATCCCACCTGCCGTTGCGTCGACATCTACCGGAACCCTTCCAATTCATAGTTCTACCTTGGCGGGTGCAACAGGCACACAATCACAACCCGCTGCCACCAGCAAGAATCCCCCTTGGTGGGCTCGTTTGGTGTTTTTTGTCTGCTGTGCTTCTGTTCGAGAGGGTCGATAATGGAGATGCAGCGCATGGGCAACTATTCCCTCTTCATGTGTATTGTCTTGTTCATTTCCGTCGTGACACTGTTGATATGGCCAATTCAGGTCTCGCACACACCCTAGAGGCCCATATATTTGCTTGCCGAGGCAAAAGTTCTGCGCGTACAAGTGTTGAAAATATCGAGTCGGCGCGTTCAATACTACCGGTAGACGATACAAATTCTACACATAGGGTATACTACTGTAGGTAGCTAGTATATATCCTAAGTGCCTCGTGTACTACATGCGGTAAACACGAGTACGTTCGCTTGAATATTCCAACAACAAGCTGTTGCAGCTCTCGCTTCATATATTCATATTTAACGACTTCTGTGGGTTCTTGACGAAATGTCTGGAGTGCCTGCCGGGTGACACATAATAGAGGGCACATCGTATGCGCGAAAATGGTGGTATCAGTACTCCTGACGCTGTACCGATACAGCTATATCAGTGCGGCTAGTCCAAGAGCATGCGATAGTCTACTTTTGAGGAATGGTGTGCGCTTGTGACTTTCTCTTCCGCTCGTGCGATACCAGATGCGACATGGACAGGAGCTTGTGCAATCAAGGCGTCGCAACTGCACTGGCTCGCATACTTACAAGTGGTCATTGACGAGTGCATGCCGATTGTCACGCCGGGAATACATCTATGTATAACATCATCACAGGAATGTGCCGTCCGATGAACACATAGGTCATCAAACTGGACCTTCCTCTTACCTTGCATACAAATTGAGCAATGCAGCGCTTCACGGAACACAACGGTATGATGAAGCGTTCATGGTCTTCGAAGTCATGCTGTCCAAGCTGAACGATACCCCCGACGTGGAAATAAGAAGTAAGCCCTGAGTTACACATACCCCAAGATGCTTCATCATTTCTCCAGAGCTCTGCCGAAAGTATCAGATGCAGCAGCAGCTATTCAACAGGTCATCCATACCCGACTCGATAACACCCCACATCCTCTGTTCAATACCTTGACCGAGCACTTATGTGATTGTGGGGCACAGATCAATGCCTTCAAAACGAGCACAGAGCACAAGGAACTTTGGTCATTATCAATCAAGGATGTAGACATGCGAATGGAACATATTGAACAGGCTGTGGTGATATACTTCAGCTATGCTATGTTATCGCACCGACGGGAGAACTAACCGCTGCTGCAAAACATCCAGGACAAGGTCGTTTACCATTTGGACTCCGTTGGCGGCGTTGTGAAGTTGCAATTGTCCTGTAAAACAGCTTGTGAAGCAGGGTTTCGATGGGCAATGGAGTGATACGTGTTGCCTTCCGTCTGGAGGCGGGAGGTGCCCGACAGACACTTCAATGGGCGTCGGCACGTTGCCGGAAGACCTGTCTTACTCGTTGTTTGGTACCTTCGGCATCTACCTACCCGTTATTTATGGCGAGAAGAAGCAAAACGCACTTGGGCGGTGGCTCGATCAGCCTGAATTGAGTAGGAAAACCATCCGAGTTCAATAGTTGTCTGCCAATCGACATTAGTTCATACATAGCTCTGACGTCAACACTGCCATCTCTATCCGAAAATCAGAGGCGGAATCGATCTCCTCGCTGCGAATGTGGCTGTGGACTTGGCTTCCAAACTCTACAACCTGCTCGATATCCAGAGCGTTCCTCGTTTCGCCAACTGCAAGTGCCAAGCTGCACCTGCCTTGCCTTCCTGTTACAGAAGCCAGACGGCGCAGTGCTCGAGGCCAGGAGAGCCCATTCAGTGAACTCATCCGTCTCAGACGGCCAGCCGAGGGTGACAATGTACCAAGGCAGATGGGCCATCCCATGTCGGCCCATGGGGGAGATTGTAGCAATATAGACGAGTGGGCCGGAGTATTGTGTGTACTCGATG
>CAKNEV010000059.1:0-110871 GCA_930272055.1 Rhizopogon roseolus
CTCCTTAGAAACTAACTCCCGGTTCAATCATTCACTTTCGAACTCGTACAGCTACACAAAATGTAGCAACCTTACAGAAGTATTGGTCGCTGTCCTCGACGCGCTTGCTGGGTGCGAACGAGTCGTAAGTATCTTCCTCCACACCGTCCTCCGCCTCTTCTTCCGCAGCCTCTTCCTCCTCATCCGAATCGATTTCCCAGTCCTCCCTCTTGTTGCGCCAGGTAAAGCACACAAAATCGACGGATGAACATCAGCATATCATCCGTTGACTTTGTGCGCTTTACCTGGTGATTTACCTCCGCCTCTGCAACGCAAAGGTTATACTTCCAGCCGGTTTTGAGACCACTGCTGGTAAGTGTATTTGTCTAGAAAAACAATACAAAAACGCAACACAATATTACCTTGGTCGACATGACAGTAAGTTCCACACTGGCCACTGCTCCTACTTCACATCTTATTCCTACAGTGGGCCTTGATTGCGAGCGGAAAGTAAGGGCGATGGCGGTATCAATGGATCGTCAATGGGTTACTACTTCGTGATGATCGTGGTGAAGCTAAAGCGTGGGACTCAAGGATAGTCAGCTGCATTATGTAATATCTCTACACAGGCAAAGTCGTGGCTGGCCATTCGAGTGTGCTAACAGCATGGGCGCTGTTCGATTCTCGCAATATTCGAGGAAGCGTGCAGTGAAGTCGGGTGGTAAACATTGCTTTGAGGTTGGGGATATCCAGGAACAGAAATTTGTGTTAAACGAGTAACGTTGAGGCGGCGTATTTTTTCTGAGCTCTGAGCTCCCCTATTAAATGAATAATTTTCCTGATGGAGCATGTTTCGTTCTGGCACTTCGCTCTTGTGGAAAAATGGCGAGCGCGCGCGACGACGACGGGCGAAAGGCTCGAGTTACTCGTGCTAAACATGCGTACTAGACCGTACCATACGATTAAGTAAGCTGACTGACTACGCGAGTTCGCAATTTCCAACAGCTCTTCCCTCCAAACACACTTCCTTTGCTCAACTCGCTCTATCAACATTTTGCTTACTTGAAAACTCAGTACTCATTCTTCGTACTATGTTTGCTCTATCTGAAACTCATCTGCTCGACCCCAACAGTACGTTATTTTTCGACACGTTTTCTTGCTCTTCGACTGTACTAAACTACTCGTATTCTTTACTTAGCAGAGAACATTGACGTTCCCGTTCGGGTCGTTCTTGATGACTACGTGAAGAGCAGCTGATGTCGAACTCGGCACTGTTCACGGTGCTGAATTCGACATCAGCTGCTCTCAGAAAGCACGCGAGCGTGCTAGGGCCGTATCTTCTGATGATAGTGATTCGTCCAACGCTCCAGACATCCTCGGAGTCCGGCTTACTTCTATTATACTGGGATTAGTCCAAAGGGTTGGCCTACGCTTGTCTGGAGAGATTCTACCGACGTCTTCGAAGTCACCACTGGGCCGTACACGTATGTTCGTCGCATGAGCCTTGCTCATGTTCCAGAAGGCCATGAGTTCGGCGGGAAAATGTTCGTGATTGGGTGCGTGACTTGTTCACTGACATCTTGACCGAGACTTTCTTATTCATTCGGGCCCGTGCTACTATCCGCCTCACGGAACAAATTCCTATTATCACATCGATCGCAGTCTCGTTTCTAAAATCGTCCTTGCACCTATTTACGCCCCACGGATACATTGCGCACTCACGCTATCCTTCATGCATACGTCTACGCGCACGGATATAATTCACCACTGCCCAACACAATCTTTCGCGAAAGGATTTTGAAACGTGCAAATGTAAGGACTTGTACTCCCCTGACGACGGATTCCCTTTATATCGCTTTGACTTGCCACTCCCTTTCTTTGCTTTGACCATCCTTTGTAGATATATAAGCATGTCTGTGATTCCGTAACTCTAGTGAATTAACCCCCTTCACTCATCCTCTCATGACCGACTACTTCCCCTTCGAACTCGTATTGCGCAACGATTACTGTACCGAACGCAGTCTTCGCATTACACAAATGATCCAATTATAATGGCCGGTTGTGTAATGGAAAAGCGACCTATCGGGTCAAATAAGTCTGAAAGGGCTAATAGTAATGAGTGTGCTAAGGTTGCAGTGTGAAGGGTCGGTGAAAGTACCGAGGAAGGTGGAAAGCCATTCTACAAGCAGAAACACAGCCTGTAACTTTCATGCTCTCCTCTGTCGGTCTGCACTGGTGCAGATGCTTGCTGAGAATTAGAGTTCGGTGAAGCAGGACGAGAATCGAAGTCTTCATCGGGTATACAACCATCGTTACCTTTAGGAGCGCCAGCTGCGGCATTGCGCTGCAAGCCGAAACATCATATTTAGAAGACCATGATAAAATCAAGTGAGCGCACCAATTTACCCTGCGCGAGAGGAACATCGGCAACAGGCGGTGGCGGATGATCTCCACGAATGGGCCACCAGTTCGATATGTGGCGTAGGCGCGTTCTAATGGTGGTGGAAGGGGATAGGGAAGTTGACTGTGCTGCTGCGGGTCTCAACTGAAGAAATGTAAGTGGAAATAGTGAGTAGCGTGATGTACTCAGGATTCAATCCTAAGCGCACCTGAGTTGCGGCCTGCGCAGAGTCAAAGGGTAGCGGGCGTGATGTAGCAGGAAACTATAGGGCAGTTGTCATTATAAAGCTGACGAGAGAGGAAACAAGATAAAGATACGTGCATCTAGGGGATCACGAGACTCGTCGTTCTGAAATGAAGTAATTTGGCCCCTGCCAAAGTATGAGGGAAGGAATTTGCGCAACTGTCGAACGAAAGTGGGCTTCTCTGGGTGGGAAGACCCTAGCGGTCGGGAGGCTGGAGACAATGACACTTCGCTACGACGCACGGTAGCAGGATGAAGAGTTGGGTGAAACTAAAATAAAGGTGAACGATGAGCGATAGAGATGGGTGAAAGAATAGGATGACATACATTGAGTGGGTCACTGCGGTGCGAATGTTCAGGCGCAACGGTCTGCTGGACGAGTTAGCGCCCAAGAGGTGGATGTATGCGGTGAAAATACACACACTGCATGTTGGTTGTTCAGGCCATATTCTAGCAAGGATGTCGGATGGAATGTCGCATATATGGATTTTGGATTGAATAAGTGTTGTGTAAGCAAGTTGCCGTGAGTCGGGCGAGAGAACAAGGTCGCGGGGGTCCAAAACGTCGAATGAGGCGAGAAGCTGGCGGGACTCGAATGCCCAGAGCTTGATGGTGTTGTCGGAAGGTGAAGCACTGGCGAGGAGAGCACAGTCAAATGATAGTGCTAGACCTGCAACAAGAAAGGTCTGCCCTTCGAAGGGAGCACCGACGGTCTCCAGTGTTGATGAATCGAATTCATAGATCTCTGTGGAGACGAGGAAGTCATCCTCGAAGCTAAATGCGGCAACGATGCTTCTGTCTTTCGTTGTCCACAACATTGGCGTTTCGGGGAAGATACCGTCACGGCCTTTCCCCACTCTTCCATCCAATTTCTGTTCCTGGATATCCCAAACCTCAAGGCACCTCCCAGCGCTTGACGTCACTGCAAGCTTCTTCGAATCTTGCGAGAATCGAACTTTGCCCATCGTGCGAGGACACTCGAATGGACCAGCCACGAGTTTCCCAGTGTTCAAGTCCCATATTCGCGCCGTACCATCGCCGGACCCGCTCGCCAGTAACTTGCTATCCACGGAGACATCGATGCAAGTGACCATGCTCGAGTGCCCTTCGAATGTTTTCATCATTCCTGTTTCAGCCTCATACGCTTTGAGTTCACCACTGCGATCATAATGACCCAAATCTCCACCGCCAGTAATAACCCATCGACTATCCTTTGATACCGCCACCGCCCATACTTGCTGCTCGCAAACAACTTGTGCATCCCCAATCTCTCTACCTGTCTGTAGGTCCCATCGCCGAACCGAACGATCCGTTGATCCCCCGACCATGCGTTTGCCGTCAGGAAAGTAAGAAATGAAAGTAAACACTCCCCCCCCCCTCCCCCTTGTCATTAGTTCGTTCTTCAGCGTCCAAGATCATGACATCAATCAATTTTTTTGCTGGTGCAGCAGGCGGTGTCAATTCGGGAGCCATGGATGGTGCCTTTACTGCGTCACGGGTAAAAAAAATGTGGTCTTGTGCTGTCGGCCAAATGTTGAGGGTGCCTGACTCTTACAACGCTGTTCCACGCTGAAAAACAATCCGTCAGTTCATATTGATGGAAGTTCAAACAAGGCTTTGAAGTTACCAAACGCCTAGAAGGACAAGTAATTGCCCGATTTATGGACATTACTGCGCCCGACCCTTTTGTATCTCTTCACGCATTTTCCACGACTCGGACAGCCTTGACTTCCACAGCGTCCTTCATGATAAGGTATTTCTGATATAGAACATGCCTCACAGATATACGATTCCTGTGTTGGAGCGTCAACACAGCAAAAATAGGCACCACGCAACCTCCAATCTTGGGAACCATGACCTCGTGGAGCGTGGATATTACCCTGCTACATATTTGCTACACCTTTGCCGTGAACACATTGCACGTCGCACATTCAGCAACGACTCATATTGGGTCATCGACAAGACACCTTGCCCGAGTTTTTCTTGTTCGTTCCCATGCGTCTGCCTTGCGGAACCAAACACCGTCATCACATCGATCGCAGTCTCTCGCTTATAAAATCCACCCACGCTATTCTCCGCGAATGCGTTTAAACCTTGAACTGTACGTGGCCGACGCAAAATAGGCTGGGCATGAATACGTTTCGATGTTATGTGCGTATTGAATACCGAAACCAAACTCGCCAAAATTTGATGTCTTGCGTGCCTTCGCGACTGTAAAAGTATCATTGATAGTGACACGTAGTACAACTTTATGTGTGTATCTTTCGTTCCAGGACTGGAATACCATTTTAACACACTCAGTCGTGTGCACGTATCCGAAGCACCGAAGAAGGGCCAGTTATAAAGGCGGAGCCTCACAGTGAACGCTTAAACGGCCAAGGTTTACCATGAGCAACGAGATGACGTATGAAGCGAGACCGCTGACCTATACTATAAGCCCTTCTAAGAAGAATCGCGCGATGATGCCTCCAGACATCGACTCTCAGCTTATCTGACCCATCACGGGTGTTCAGAGCCCGAGCGGTAGGTAATCTTCGTCGTCATTGATTCTTGTCGCGGACATTATGCACACATACTCGCATGGACGCAGTGCATCATGGACTAGAATTAGATCTGATGGAGGATAACAAGAGCCTCTGTGTGATAGATGCGAAGGCTAATAAAAGGAGATGTATTTATCACATCGTTGATGTCTGCTATAAGCCAATATTCAGTGAACCGAGTGACAACATCAGCGTTAAATGCTCGTGAAACTTCTCTAAAAGCAGAAACATGACCGATGACTTCCATATTCTCCGGTGTATATCCGTTCTGCTTCGGATGGCTATTGTGAATCGGAATTCGGCGACGAAAGGGAATCAAAATATTCGTCAGGACGCAGCCATCATCGTCGACTTGAGAACAAATTAACCCTGCGCAAGAGGAACATTGACAATAGGCACGTCGCACCAGTGTACGACCAGTATCAAAAGGCCACCAGGTTGATAGGTGCCGTTGGGCTTTTGCCATTGGTAACCCAGTACCGTTCTGATACTCATCTCCACCAGCAGCGACAACCTATCGACTATACCTTGGTACCACCACCGCACGTTCTCGATCTCCTTTCCCGCCTGCATGTCCCATCGCCGAAGGGTCTTATCCGAAGACCCGCGGTCCATTTCCTCGCGGTCAGGAAAGTAAGAAGTGTATGGAGGTATTAGGCCGCCTAGTATCTGGTTGTCGTTAATGCATGGTTCATGACCCTCCAAGGTCATGATCACATATGTTTCAGCTGTTGCAGCCTGCTGCTTGGATATCGGAGATCATGATGGCGTCTTCAACAGCAAAAATAGCAAATTATCAAGTACTTGTGGAATTGAAGGCATTTGGTGTGAGGTCTCATCGCTTGAGATTCGAGAGTAGCTTGCTGTAGGCAGATCGTAGACAAAAATGAAGAGAGGTTCTTCCTTTTATGTCGAGAGTAATTTTACATAAAGATGCCCGATTTGTTGAAGTCCCTGCTGAAGTCGGCGTACTGGGTAAGCAAAGGGAGAAACAAGAGGAACACGTAATCGGTGAGCCGCCGCATCAGCATTCGAGCGCCGACTGCAAATGACATGCCAGTCTGTCAGAGCAGATGCACTATAATATGTTATCGTGATATGTATGTAGATCCACATAGATGAAAAATGCAACTAGCGTTGTCCAAGCTACGCATTTTCCATGAAATGTCGATGAGTCGCAGAGGCTATTATGCAAATATGACGATTTGGCGGTGGTCGGAGTTTTGTCGATGTATAAGCCTGACATAGATCTAAAATGTTGGATGACTGTTAAAATTGTTACCAATGTTGATACCATACCACATACCATTAGATCTGGATTTCCATCATGGCACTCAGAATCAGCGCACGGGAGAGGGAAGCTCTCAAGGCCCTGCCTCGGTTGATACAGGTATGCTTTTGAATCTCTTCAACAGGCAGGATAAGCCTCATTTCTCGGTTTTCTTGACAAAAGCGTAAAGTTTCTGGGGCGTTGCGTGGCTCAGTAGAAGATCTCCGGGATGTAGTTGCTAGTCTCAATCAACTCGGGGATGCCATGCCAATATTGCTTCCGGTCTTTCACGCTCAACTGGAGGCGCATCCCATTCCAGACGGAATCAGTCCTGAAGTTGTGCCAATCATCATGCTCGCCAAGTTCTCCATGGGCGGTATCGTGCAAATCTGTCATAACCTCGGCAATAATATCATCCTCGGAGAACGCCTTGTCCATGACGCTGTGGCGTCCAAGTGGGAGATGTTGTTCCCCTGGATGCAATTCTTCAGCAACAACTTCCTCCCACCCTCCCAAAGACCCGCGGTCCTCCCACGTGGTCTCTCTGTCAGCACTTACGAGGCCCTCAGGATCACTGTGCATCCCCTTTCAGCTCTGTGTCAATTCACAAAGGTCGGCAGAAAGTTGATGAAGACGAACCCCATTGTCCAAGCATTCTTTTTCCGGGCTTGGGTTATCGTAGACGGGCTGAATAGCGACGACTTCGCTGATCCTCTTCGCCCAGGCGATAAAAATCTCGCTGCATTGATACGGGCGAACATGTGCTCGCTCAGCGTTACTTGCCTGGATGACACTCCAGCATCTCTACCGGTATCTATCGTCGCTTCCGCTGCCGGTGGAATTTTCCCCATGGCTTCATTAGCTCTTCGATACATTCGTCGCATGGCCAAAGAGGTGTCTAATATGCCAGAACCACAGATACGAACAAGGGAGAATATCGACTTCTCGTCCATGACAGTATGTGCTACTGGTGTGGCACAAGCCATCCTCTTCATGCAGTCCTTGGGAGACAAAGGAAGCGGCTGCCAAGAACTACTCCTTCGAATTGGCTCGATTCGCACTGTACTACATGCAGTCGCCACACTCTGGGAAAGGCTTCTAACCCCGGCTGGGAACAGCTCAGATAATGAACCAGATGTAGGGCTAGCGGCGCGACGCAATGTGCTGTACATGGCATATCGCTATATTGGCTATTCGATGAACTGCTCGGATGACTCTGCGACAGTGATATCTCAAGCCATTCGGTACGGTCTACTTGAATGTCTTCTGCGGACTGGTGCATCGCCAGTAGAACGTGTTGACACCGCCAGGCGTTTTGAAGATGACCACGACATACAGTTACTCAAAGAGCTCCCCCGGTTCTTCATATTCCAGAAAGTGCTGCGCTCTCTTGGCCCCGCCCTTCAGAGAGTGAATCAGGCCGGTCTTGAAGCACGAGCTTCAAAAGACCCTATATTATGGGAGCTGTGGCAAGCCGTCGATTCCGCAGCGCGTATCTTTACCAATTTCTACGAGCTTCCTGAAGGAGTACCTTTCTACCGATATCAATGCGGTAGCCCAACAGTGCGTTCGATAACAGCCTGCTTCTCATCGGCAACTGAAATCCTTGATTATTAGTGCTTTCTTCATTTTAACGAAGACGATGTCACACCGTATCGCTGTTCAGGGTGTTTATTGACTCGTTACTGCTCTATAAGTTGCCAGAAAGAGGCTTGGGAATCAGGTCACCGTATTCATTGCCGCATGTTGCGTTCTGCTGTTGGTGAGATTCTCGTCTTACGCATGGCTACATTCTTCTCTGACACTCCAATCCAAGGCAATCGAGACGTACGCGAGATCCGTAAAAGCTTACCCGTTATAGCGATGATTGAATCTTGGATATTCGATGAACGACTCAATGAAATCAAGGCGCTCTATCATTCCACCAGAGATACGGCGGAAGCCCCCAACGATCGCTACGTCATAGAGGTGGACTTGTCTGTTTATCCTGTTGAATTGAACATGTATACCTTCCGGGATTATTCGCGCGTCGGCGGCATTGGCAGCCCTGATACCTTCGCGCATGGGATCGCTGACTTGGTCACAACCTCAAAAGATAGCCCGTACGATCTGGTTGCGGTCAAAGTCAGACTAGGGAGAGAGTATTATTCCTTGTTCAGCCCGGCCGCAGCTTTAGGCATCGCATTCGGTTGGACGTCGAGCATACATGGGGGACGATACGTCCGTGACAACGCTCAGGCGCTTAGGACACTTGATCCATGAGACCGCATGGGACGTCCGGTTCGGCGTTATCGTCTACCAATGCAGCACGTGCACACTAGGTCTCAGGCGAGGTGCGTTACTCCCAAAACCTGAAAAAGGAGTATTCAAAGTCAGTGAACGGTTGAAAGACCTATTGACTGGTCATCAACGGAAAGTCGTTCGCACCATATCTAGGATTGCAGAAGCCCTTGGAGGCCTCCAAAGTCACGGAAACGCTGGATCTAGTGCTATGAGCACCAGGAGATGGAAAGATTAGCCCTTTAGATACAAATCTACATCTGTTTCGAATGATTTACATCACGGCTCTGGCGAGCGGACATGCAATAGACCAAAACAAAGGTACAAATGATTCAAGAAGTGAGCAAATCAACATGTATTCATCCCATCACCACATGCGAAGTCAACTTTTCAAGTTTTGCTTGTTGAAACTACTCGTGGTGAGTGTCAATCATCAGAGATGAAACAGCGCTACTGATGTCATTTCGTCTACTGAGTTGATCATAATCATATGATCCCCAGGCAATAGCAGCACATCACAGTTAATCGATGATCGAATCGCGCAGCTGAAAGTATTGATGCAGGAAAGTAACAAATACTAACTGCCTGGTATCGGCCCGAAACGATGATGCAAATCATCTTGTTGCCCGTGTTCTACCCCGGACCCCACTTGAATCCAAGACCCCGGTTATTCTGCTTCGAACTTCGAAGTTATCTTAATATCGAAGATCTCGAAGTACTGGAAGAGTGGTTGATCCAAGGTATTATTATCCAAGTAAAGTATCCTATGGGATGGAACCAGAGGAATGCAATTTTAATGTTGCGTTGTGGGATTACTGTATGCAGTTCATTGGTGCTAATCGTGATTATCTCCTTTCAGAAATTCCGTATCTCTTTAAATTCAGATACTCTGGAGTGGTTCGCCACTTGAACTACTCAAACTCGCCACTCTTCTGCTTTCATGTCTATATCATCACATAGCTGTCGAGGATCAGCTCGGGACGTCTGCTTTTGCTCGAGACATTTTCTGTGGGGCAAGTGTTACGTTGACAGTATTGGTTTACAGCCATCGGCAGGATAGTTCATTGTCAGTTCTCGTACTACATCAAGCAGGGAGCTCGTGGTGTAGGAAGACTAGTGTCGACTGGCTCCCAAGTACGTACGTCGCACTGCTGAAGATATTCACTCTATTGACGCGTCTCTCGCACGAGAGAATCAATTCTCGCAGTTCAAGGCCGACTATCTCCACTCAACTTAAGTGATGAAGATGCCGGCTACATCGCGCGATTCTAGATAACATCGGCTCTGTACGTATTGTGGAAATCGCTATTTTTTTCTGCCTACGATTCGTTTGAAATCGATCCTACACGCATTCATTACCTGTCGAGCACGCCTCGTTACTTCAGTGCTCAAGGTTCACATTTTATTTTTATTTAATGCTACTCTATATCTTTGACTCAATAGATTCTCCCAAAGATCCTTCTTCTCGTGGAGCCTGTGGAAACTACTGGCACAACGTGCAAGAACGACGTACAATAATACATGGTTAGCATGTGGAGGAAACCCAACACCTCATGCTACATTGGGCAGGAGAGCGGTATGTTCCAAATATGTCCTGATTATGTTCATTTGGCATTCCGCCATAGCCGGTCTTCCGTTGTTCCTAATCAATTGGTTGTTCGATATTAATACTCTCGAAGACATGTCACTGTCAGGGAAAAAATGGAAGTCTAATCTTCGGGGCTCGGTTCGCAGTACAGCTATCATGCACGTCAAGTCCTTGACATACTTTGGCTCCGCTCCCTAAACTTCAAAGAACACGGAGCGCCTGTTAGTACTACGTCGATAACCTTTCTAATATACTCTTCCCAGCGCTGAAATCGCTGGAATCACTCTTTTGCATGTTCCAAAACCCGTTTAAATCAAGGATTGCGGGACGATAATCAATCCCACTGCAGTGACTCGTGAGCTTGTAATCAAAATCAAGATCAAAATCTTATGTAAATGTAAGTCAACATACTTGTGCGAACATAGCGATCATCGGTCTGTCAACCTTCTGTCAGTTGAGAACAAAAATGGACACCAGGAGTAATGTTCGGGATCAGACGTTTTAAGTGTGAAGACCGCCGGTTCATACCTGCACACGGATATATATATATTATCGGTGAGGTTCCTGGATGGCCTGGTGATGTTCCTAAAAACAAAACTTGTTTCGAACACTGTCCACATATGTACATCCTTTCGTGAAGCCTTGCGAGTCAGAGCGCTCAAACGTTGCTTTGGGCCTCACCCTATATGCACGTGTTGATAATTCTGGTGATGAACAGGTCCAAAGGCACAACCTGAAATATGGACTTTGCATCACAATTTGAGGGTTGCGCAACGGTTAGTGGCGCTTTGAGTGAATCTAAACCGCCAGCACGCTGTTCCCAAACAGTCTGGTTCTGAGTCATTGAAAGATGTCTCATAGCATATATACCCATATCGAGTCTTGCTGTGTATCAGACGTGTATTTGTCAGTGTCAGCCCTGACCCTGTAGTAGGTTCGAATGCGCCTGATACTGTGCATCGGTGTGGACAGGCTCAAAACAACCTTTCATTAAGACATGTCCACAGTAAGGAAGATCGAAATCAACATCATGCGATGTGATCACAGGTCTCCATAAGAAGTGGCACTTGTATTTACAGGGTGCTAATGATGTGGTTGGCATGCACATGCTCGTGGGAGGCACATCAGGAGTTACGCGATCATGCTGGCTTCTCTGTACTCTTCACTGATTCGATTGCATCTTGGTGCTGCGAGCTGGCATTGACAGCGCTGAGGTATGTGTCTGATAAACGATAGTGAATAAGGGAAGGTACTTCAGGAACTGAAACTTACTCCAAAACAAGCTGACGACGCTGACAACGACAAAACGAAGGTGATGCGGCACGATAGCGAAATTAATGATTTGCGTGGGTATAAAGACGCCCCTAGATATATTTTAGTGTTGTGCATACGCATTCCGAAAGGCCAATCTCACCAATTACGAATTAAGGTCGGAGTGTAAGCCTGTGAGACATGTGAAGCAGTTCTCAGCTTGTATCGGGGGTAAGCTTACAGTAGCAATGCGGTCCCGTGCACCAGAAATACCCTTTCCCTCGAGGATGCTCATTGTTCCGAAAAAGAATCCCACAGCCACTGAGGAAAGAGTGAGAAAACGAATATATATATATACCCATCGCCAACTAACCTGGGGTCAAGATTGCCTGGTCGAGCCAAACCTGTCGAAAGGTAATCAGTCCTTCGTGAAGATTAGATGAACTACTGCGTCCCATACTCGGTATATGACGGCCTTCACAGGACTGGGGAACTTAATGCGGTTGAGAAGTTGGTACCATTTCGTTAAAGCTGGCCCAAATAATGCTCCTGATAAAGTTAAGCGCGAATTACTCTGTCAACACATGAAAGCCTATACCTCCATAAAAAGTAAGGCGAGCAGTGCGCATGAACTGCACAGATGATGGGCGCGATCAGCACTAGTGCTTCCGGTAGTAGCGCCGCCAGCACCAGGCACTCACATCGTGGTTCTTGCCCTGACGCTCAATTGCTTGCTGGGCAATCACGTCCCCTGCACCGAATAAGACAGCAGCAGTAGCAGATTGTGCGAGCACTGGTCTTCGAATGAGAGCTGCACTGAAGTACTTGAGCAAGCGGAACTATGCGAAGTGGATTTGCAACCACTACTAACTTGTACAACCGGAGGAGTGAAGCCATTGTTGACGTTTTGGTTGTAGCTACCGACAAACTTCAACAAGTTTGGGTACCAAGTCTAGTTCACAATCGCGGAAGTTGAAGTCCAATTATGTAAGCGTCGAGTAACGTCAAGATTTATTTGGTCAACTCATGGTACGAGAGTTTGGCGTTGGCACATCCTTCGAAGAAAAATATGATGATATGTTGATTGCAGTGGCACATATTTCCCATTGTCGCACCGCCAACCTTTCTGACAACAGCAAGAAGAGGGGCTACCCCTCCGTCGACACATGCCGTGAGTACAAGGTACCACCCAACAGCGTGGCTCTTGAAAATCTACGTCGCTGGAAGGACGTAACTTTAAAAATGTTTTTGACCGGCGTTTCGCTGCTTGCTTTTCTCCTGTTCCAATCATGAGATGGCAGGATTGATATCAACGACAAGCAGCATTCCATATTATTTTCTGTCAAGGCGTTGATTTGAATCAAACAAATTCGAAGTAGTGTCTGCAAACTGAATCTGGAACGAAACAGGACCATGAGAGGGGTCATTTATCTGTTTTGCGTTGACGAAGCGGCAGTCGGGCTATGGGTAATGTGTGCATAGTGCGCACATGGGCGTTTCCAGTGTCCCCACCCAGTGCAACAAAGAGTATGTCCGAATTTGTCGTCCATCAGCCATGAAGAAAGTTTTGGAAAATCCACCGTTTCCACCTGTGGTTACCCGGCTGTTCCAATTGTCCCGGGCTGGGTTACTGACTGGTACAGCTAGTGACTATCGTACAAACCTTACCAACTCCAAGGTCCTTGTTCCGTCCGATCGCACTCCGTGATATTTGCTGTCTGTCAAGTTGTAAGATAGGTAGCCACGCAGGAAGTCTGGACTGTATCTCCTGTGTATTCTATGTATAATAAGCACAGGTCCGAGGACTTCACACGCAACAGCTGCCGCTGCAAACTCAATTGATGCTCCAAATCGTCCAGGTCTGAAAATCTGAAGGTCAGTTTGATACGAAAGTGGGTAGGTAACGAACGCATACTTGAAAGTCAGGAGAGTTCTGTTACAAAGCGCTACTAGTGCGGAAGTAGCCATTTAGTAATTTAATAATAAGATAATGTCATGCAGATGACGTGTACTCGAGGACAGATGAATTTGGGCTGCTTCCTAGCGTGTTGAGGTTATCATTGTAGCTGTAGTCTTCTGTTACCTGCGATGTTCACTGTGTGACATGTGTGTGTCACGGTGTGAACCACTCCTGAAATGAAATAAGACAATACCGAGGACCAACAGTGATGATCTAAAGATAGCCTGCCATCGTCGTCTCATATACAAGGTTTGCAGTACAAAACACCCACCAAGTGAGCGAGAGAAATTATTCCTATCCAAGTGGAGTAAGGCCCACAGCGCGTCGGGGCTATCTTGGAAGGGCAATGCAAAACGACCAAGCCGACCTTCTGTGATGACAAGACGAAAGATAACGGGAGAGATGGAGTGGGAACACTACAGGCGTGGATCTCCTGATGATCCATCGCATTTGACTAGGTTTGAGTTCGGAAACTGCTCGAAGAGGCAACTATTACATACCTAATTTAGGGAACCGACCTAATTTAGGTAACCGAGGGCTCGGCTTGAAGCTTTGTACTCCGAAGATATGCACCCGGCTGTGATCAGAAACGACGCGTTCCAAACTACGTCTGCGCACTGCAGCCACAGCACGACTGGGTCCAAGACTAAAGGAAAGTGATTATCGCCTGGAACGACGTGGGCACAACATACCCAAACTGGGTTACCGGTCCTTCATCAGATGTTTAGTATCCGTTCAACGACCAGAATTCGTAGAACTGCCTGAAACAGATCATTCATCTCATGTAAGTGCCAAGCGATAAACACCCCCGATCTGGACAAACTCGAAGGACACAGATAGTCCGAACCACATCCCGGGATGATTTTTCTGTGCGAGATAGTCGGGAGTAGTTGGATCTTTGGTGGGAAGTAAACAATGCGCCTTTTGGATCAGTACCTGGAATGCACGGTCACCCGCCTTCGAATTCTACAGTAACAGGGTTCACTCCCTCACTCTTGCGTATGAGATCTAAATCTAATCACGCCATCCACTACAATGGCACAGTGCATGTTATTGGCGCCGTACGCTATATGTGACAGAGATATACGAGTCCTGGTATAAAGGACTAAGATGGGCACAGTTGACTTTGTTCCCGCCCTCTCGTCAGAAGCATAACACAAGTCGACACTAGTCATTTGTATAATGTCTTCGAATTCAATTACCGAGAAGGACTCCAAGGACAACTACTACGTCCAGACCGTCGCTATGGACGCCTCTGCAACCCCTCCACCGCAGCAGATGCAGCCCTTCCAGAGGACGTTCGGTAACCCAGTACGTCTTCCGTGCTCGCTTGATAGTATGTCTACAGCGTTTAAATGGATCTTCAGGCACCTCTGGGAATGATGGCATACGGCACTGTCTTCCTGTGCTCGTCAATCTTGACCCTCGCGTCAAAGAACGTCGGCTCGCCAAGCTTGGTCTTGGTTTTCGCCACCTTGTGAGTTTTCAGTATCCACAAACAAACGTGATCTAGACGCAGTCACTTCCAGCTACGGTGGAATCTCTCAGACACTTGTGGGCATGTGGGAGATGTTCCTCGGGTATGTTTCCCAGCTTTTGAATGGAAGGAGCTACCACTGAGATTTTTCATAGTAACACTTTCAGTGCAACGGTTTTTGCTACCTACGGTGGTTTCAACTTGTCGTATGGTGCTCTCTACATGCCTTCAATCGGCATAGCGTACGTTGCTTATCTAGTACTCATGTCGGCTTCCATAACACACATCCCAGGGCTGCATACACCGTTGATGGGGTTGTCGGACAGGAGTTTTACAACGCCATCGGCATCTACCTCGCAATCTGGGACCTCATCACCTTCGTCTTCCTGTGAGTCTTAGGAAACTTACTGTATGCACACCGCTCTAATAAACTGTACAGTCTTGGCGCACTCCGCACAACGTTACCTATCGTTGGGACTCTCGGAGCCACCATCTGCGCGCTCACTTGTCTTTCTATCAATGCTTTCACCGGTGCGTTTTGACCTACCGAATTTATACTGCATTCTCATATCCAATATGCAGGCAACCCACACTTTGCAACCGCAGGTGGTGCCCTGGGTATCCTCGCTTCATTCGGTGCATACTACGGCGCCCTCTCGCTGTTCTGGACACAGCAAACCACATTCTCATTCATTCGCCTCCCTCCTGTCATTTTAGCCCCTTCACCCGTTTAAGTGATGGCCTAGAGCCCGCAACGGCATTCTTCCCTTCACTTAATAATTCACTCTCCACTACATGTCCTGTCTTAACGCAACTTTAGCTCATTGTTATCAGATTCTACATCTGGCAGGGTGGTTTATCACTTAGAGCGTGGAGTTAACTATTTTTTTTTCTATGCCCGCCACGCTGCCAGTGCAGCAATGGTTATGATAATGTAGATTACCGTGCGATATGAAAATTGATTTTGTTCCTCTCCAAGATGCGAAAAGGTTTCTTAAAGTCCCGCCCAACTTGTTCTGGTACACAAGAGTTCGTAGAAGTTGATTCTTGATTGTTACAATTAAGCTTGAGGCAAGATTATCATCAAAAGTCGGAGCCGCGGGCGTTGTACCTGAAACCACCTGAGAGGCGAATACGCTAGACCTTGATATCCGGGCGCATCAATACCGCCGCCTCGAGGGCCATCAATCATTAATGACATTTTGACATGAACAGTCGACATTTCCGAGGGAAGGAGCCGACAAGTGGCGTCGTATTTGACCAAATGGTCTCAGATATCACATACGAGTCCTCGGCAGGCGCTCAACTCCGTCCAACTGGGACAGAGTGATTCAGTGAGAGCTTAATGGCAGAGATAGAAATGCATGTCGAAGAAGACGCGTGAAAAAGGCATCACGGCAGGCTACACTGACAAACGGTAGAACTTGGAAGATGTAACACGAAGATGTGGGCACTGGGCGAATTCTCGGTTTACCGAGCGTTGAATATTGAGTCGAGATAGATGTGCACGGTATCAAGAAGATTACCCGACCGAGTCTCATTCAATTTGACTGAAAAACATATTTAATATACATGTCAGCAAGTACGCCCAGTTATTCGGAGAAATTTAACCGTTCACGAAGCCAGATGAGAACATGAAAATCTCTCGCGGCCCAAATTGGCCACACTGTGAGCACGACGACAACCGACAAACCAGCTCCGGATATTCCCAAAAGTACGAGCGAGGTAGATCTAAATACCAAGAAGGAAAATGCAACGAGGAAGCATATCATCCTGACCCAATGATACCGTGAACGTCGGAAGGGATAGTTGGATGGAAGCTCACCCCCACATAAGTAGTACATATGGAAGACTTTACACAGTCTTCCATATGTGCTACTTATGTGGGGGTGAGCACTCTTCCATCCAACTATCCCTTTTGGTGATAAATTTGACCTGTAGAATAATTGTTATTTCTGAGCGATAGTTCGGGGTTGAAGCAGCATCTCATACAACTATTGGCTGACACACTGCCATATTTGCGGTTCTATCCAGCGAGCAAAATGGACACAGCCAAGGAGCCGATTATACAGAATGTTGACAGATATGCCGTGGCCCGTGATAATGGCAAGCTGAGCACTCTGCGATGTTTAGAAGTTCTCGCTAGCAATATGAGAAAAACTGAGACCCACCTTCGGAAAAAGGTAACTTGCATTCGCACATTCTTGTGTAAGTATTTCTAAGCAGCCGAGGTACGAGGCGGCATAGAATTGTAAGGATTCCCATTCCTGTACGCCCCGAACCACAACGAAACCCAGTACGTGGAAATAACCGAAGTCACGTGTCGAGCTCGAACAGCACCGACTCCAACACCGCGTGCCGCACTACCGCGCCACAAAGTCTAAATTCTGAAATGCGAAGTCCGCGTTCGGTACGGAAATCGGTGCGCGATACGAGTTCGAAGGGGAAAGGGATCGATTCAGAGAGATGAGATGAGATGAGATGAACGATGATACGGAACGGCAACACTTGCGGACGGACGGACTTGTCAATGAACTTGGGTCTAAATTGTGACGATCTATTATGAGTGTACATGGAACTCTTATATACGAGATGGGAGTGGCAAAGCGCTGCTGTGGATACCGCTTGAAGTCAAGGCGAGTGGCGCGAGGTGAAAGGGAAGTGTCGCTTCGTCGTATGGACAAAGCGTTGCGTGGTAAAGCATCTGTGGCAATGATAAGACAAAAGGATGTAAGAAGTAAAGCGTAAGGTGTAAGGGAAATGTGTCCGAAAGGGCTCGAACGCGACGAGTAAAGCTCGTTGCATTGTGAGACCTGACGGGCGGAGTTTACTGTACCGTTGTGGCTTAAACCTTATTTCGCTGGCTTTTAGTAGTGCGTAGGGACGTTTTGTATTCCTTACGCGTTTCTTAAGGGTTCCGTGTAAAACCTGAGTTGGTATTACTTCGGAAGAACGCGCCTGAGACTGCGGAAATTCAATACGCGGCACTCTTTTCTCTGCACTGCGCTGTGCTCGGCCCACTCTCCAGCAGGTTCCAGCCAGCCTGCTGCATGCTGCTTTTCTTTTCCCCACCCGCCACTCCCTTTTCTTCGTTATTTCTCAGTATCTCGCAGCCTTTTAGCGTCTTACTTCACCCATAGACACTTAGTTAAATAGTTTACATTGTCTGATGGTTGGTACCTAGACTCCTACCGGTCTGGCTGCGAGACGGCCCACCCGCCCTCGCAGCTCACCTCAGACCACCTCACACAGGCTAGGGCCACTCACTGCGTTTAGGCTAAGGGTAATTGTGATTGAAGTATGTATGTTTTGACGACACATTTCAAGCTAATTAGATGTGAAAATATATCTGTTAGTCAGCACTTGATTAGTCCCACGTAGGTGTAGGGACATGACATACTTGATCAGCGACTTGATGACCTATGTTAAATACAATTAGCATACAGTAGATTGTCTACACGTAATGCAAGTAGGTGAGGTTAAACTACATACTTGTGGTCTCTGCTAGTTTCTTATTATCCTTAGAATAGACCAACTAATGCAAGGTTGAACGCATGGATATTTTCATATATACGACTACACCGCGTGCTCGTCATATCAGGAAGCGTCTAGATCTAGCTTCGTATCCACTTCGTTCATTCCCTGTGCACTAGTAGTACCCTCTCCCCGCCCTCCCCTGGAATCACAGCGTCCCCCCACCATCGCCCTTGATGTTTGGAATACATGGCCGGACGCTCTGAAGAGAACAGTAGCGGAAACCCCGGAGGTATACATGGCCACACCATCCAACATTGATCCCATTCTTCTCAGTAGCTCCCGAAGGCGGCCTCCTCATGGTCCCAGTCGAGACGGTCCACATGAGCCATTGCCATTTGCAAATGCACCTACAGGTAGGGTGAGACGAGGGGAGGATAACAGGTGAGTGAATATATGCTGCATATATGCGCTGAGACTCACCTTTCCCCCTCTCAAAAGTACCACCCCGCCAACGTGAGCCCTACCAGGACAGGAGGAATGGTGGATCTGGACATCGGCGACCACATGGAAGGCGCCAGCACTCAATTTCACGATCATATGCACATGTCAAAATAATGACTTGCCTGAAAGCGTGCAGTAAGTCGGAAACACGCAAGGACAAAACACCTGATGAGTGACTCAATCCATTTTACGACTGAACCTTGAAGGAAAATGGTTTAAACACGGCATCTCGATAATGTAGACAAAGTATGCGCACCACAGTAACTCCAACACGTAGTTCGCTAGAGTTATCTTCGGTCTGAAAAGAAAGGTTTCTTATCTGCGTCGCAAATTGTCTTCCATACCTCACCGTCTGATAATTACAACTATCTTCATTGTCGCCTCATGCTAGAAAGTCGGCAAGGAGAGAAAATGGGGATTGAATTGGAGAATGAGCATCCCACACGAGACGTCGATTTGACTTCATGGTGTGGCGAATGCTATTCTGTGGGCAGAATGGTTAATCATTGAGCAGGTGGGAGGGGAGGACTTGCCTGCCTGTCGTTCATGACGGTAAGAAGATAACGCACGTTAGAGGGATGCGTGGACTTAGACCTTTTTAAAAGTCATATTGAACCATCTACTCACTTCATACATACATGGGCTAAACAAAGCTCACTTTCACTTACAACTATCGCACCAATCGGAAAGCAAAGGAGGTGATCTATTTGAGGCAAGCAGTACATATAGATGTCCTGCATAGGACACTGTAGTTGACGCCATCAGAATGTTGACAGATATGCCATGATAATGGCAGCTGAGTGCGATGTTTGGAAGTTCTCGCTAGGCAATATGAGAAAACTGAGATCCACCAAAAAAGGTAACTTGCACTCGCACATTCTTTCCATATCTCTGAAATGCTGAAGCCACAAATGAGATCATATCACGGGGCGGGTGCTGAAGATAAATCATTTCCGGCGCTGTGACGAAAGAGCCAGTAATGGATGCTGAACTGCAGCTGTCTATGCTCCTAACTGCCTCGAACATCATGTGAGTCGCATAATGATAGGTTGATTGCTGGTAAGTACTCTTACCGGATGCATTGCTAGGCGTTGTTGAAAGAGTGCTCGCAGCAATTCCTGATGGTACCGTTAACTGAGTGCTAGGAAATCCACCAAGTGGTTAGGACCGATGTGGGATTTGACATAGTGGTTTTCGAGGCGGGTAAGAACGTAGGAAGTTCAACAGAACATAAAGCAGGCGCCGAAAGAAGGCCACAGAGATGGAAGAGAGTCTACCTTCTTTATACAATTGAGTAAGATTTCTTGGCATTAACCACAGATACACTAACTAACTAGGCCTTGTATGCTTTCCTGCAACTCCAGCTTCGAGTCAAAGAATGTCAAAATCCTCACTGCTATATCTGTGTCAATTCTTAATCCGTTAGGGCATAATGGTCACATGCCTTGGGTTCCCGCTTTAAAAGCCGCGCAAACGATGATGATATTTTGCTTGTTGTTGATTTTGGTGGTCGATCTTTGTCTTTCTTCGGAGGATGAACAGTCTCTGGTACGGCTTTTTTGTCCTTGGATCCTGACCCCTTCATTGGCGGCTGGTCTCATGTAAGTCTCCACGAATCAAGTTGAGCAAATTCACTGACCATGGCATCACGCCAAGTTTGTGGTCCCATCTCAAGATGACGTGATGGTCAAGGTGTAGATTTGCGTACTGTGAGATTGCGCTGCTCAAGCTGTGTGCTGGACGGGAGAGCGAGGTTTGAAAATTTGACTCCCCTATTCCTAAGGAATGCGCCAAACACGTGACTTTAAGCAAACACATTAGGTCGTGTTTGAAATTATCCCTGGATTACAACACCCAAGTTCCAATAATCTTGACTCAAACGGAAGCAACGTGAATCTGAGTTTTACGCGCCGCATGACCCTTCGCGCTCATATCCCTCCCTTTGGCAGGGCATTGCTAGCGTGCGAAAGCATTATTGGAATTATTCGCTCCAGATCATATGCGAGCGCAATCGGATCTTCCGCACTGCCATAGTGCATAGGTACTTATCGGATCGGTAAACTACAATTAGCGAAAAGTAATCAGTAAGTAAAAGTATAGACGAGTCGAAATAGATTCATTTCCACAAGCGCTCTACAAAGCACTACATCTGCATCAAGGCTCAGACTGGTACTGAGTATTCACCCGTAGGCGATTCGGGTTAAACTCCCTTTAGCTCATCCGAAAAGAGTGAGCCAGCTGTTTTTTGTGGTGTTGCTGTCGGCGCCCGTAATACCTATCTTTTTCGCTCCTACAACCCAGCCAGATTCTCGTCAGTATTGAATGTGCTATAGTAAAGGATCATTGCGATGGAATCAACTTCGACACTGGGTCCATGAATACCCACAGCTCAATTATAACTATACAGTGTAGTTACCCATTTCACGTATACATTTGACATTCGGGCGCATCAATACCGCCGCCTCAAGGGTCATCGATCGTTAATGATATTTGGACATGAAGAGTCGACGGTTCCGAGACAGTTGGCGTCGGATTTGACCTTTGAAATGGTTCCAAATTTCACACATAAGTCCTCGGCAGGCACTCAACTGGGACAGAGTGATTCAGTGAAAGCTTAAAGGCAGAAATGGAAATGTATGTCGAAGAAGATGCGTGAAAAAGACATCATAGCAGGCTACATTGACAAACGGTAGAACTTGGAAGATGTAACACGAAGATGTTGTGAGGGTTATGGATACCCTCACCTATATTGTAGAATTACTTGTCTTTGCCTCATATTGCGTTGTCTCTGATTGCGCCATTCGCGCATCATCCTAAGCGTAGTATAAGTTTTCCTGTCGTACGCCGCCCAATTGGCAACAATTTGTACTCCTCGCAGATTCAACGCCAGTGATTGGCATCCTTACTCGTCACTCTCGCCTCTCGTTATACTTCGACTCGATGCAAGATCTATCCACTTGTCCCTCGTAGTGACGCTGCCCGTCACAAATGTGGGCAAATTCTCAGTTTACCGAGCGTCGAATATTGAGTCGAGATAGAGGTGTACGGTACCAAGAAGATTACCCGACCGAGTCTCATTCAATTTGACTGAAAAACATATTTAATATACATGTCAGCAAGTCCGCCCAGTTATTCGGAGAAATTTAACCGTTCACGAAGCCAGGTGAGAACATGACAATCTCTCGCAGCCCAAATTGGCCACACTGTGAGCACGACGACAACCGACAAACCAGCTCCGGATATTCCCAAAAGTACGACCGAGGTAGATCTAAATACCAAGAAGGAAAATGCAACGAGGAAGCATATCATCCTGACCAGATGACATCGTGAGCATCGGAAGGGATAGTTGGATTGAAGAGTACTCACCCCCACATAAGTAGCACATATGGAAGACTGTGTAAAGTCGCCAGGGCTTTGTCACCGAATATAGAATCCGTCATTTTGGTGATAAATTTGACCTGCAGAATAATTGTTACTTCTGAGCGATAGGTCAGGGTAGAAGAATCTCATACAGCGCTATTGGCTGACACACTGCCATATTTGCGGTTCTGTCCAGCGAGTAAAATGGACACGGCCAAGGAGCCGACAACGCAGAACGTTGATAGATACGCCGTGATAATGGCAGCGGACTGCGACTTCTGGACGTTCACGCTAGGCAATGTGAGAAAACTGAGATCCACCGTCAGCATCACTGTAGACTTGTAAATGGGTCTGTTTTCAGAAAACGGGTATAGTGAGTAGGATAGATGATCTCGTACATAGATTGTGATAGAGATCCATTCCTTGCCGATTTTGTCGTTAAAATCCTTCCATCGGGGTGAACTTGTACTTTTATCTACCCAGACTCTTTGCAGTTCCATCAAATGGGCTTGGGGAGCACCGAAACATAAAAGCTCTACCACCCAAGAAATTGCGGAACTTGCCACATGCTCATCTTTCGTATGATATATTGACTGGTCAGCTTCTAAACGTGCACAAGGTTGACCGCAGAAGTTGAAGAACTTGGCTCGGGCTATTTTTGAGTGATGAGATAGCAGAAATATTGATGTAAAGATAAACATACCGAAATATTGCATAAATCGCGCTAAGCGGAACGTCAGAATACTTAGAGTGAAATAGTTTGATCAATGACGCACCAATGACACACATTGAGTAAGGGCGATAACCATAACCCTTAGATGTGGTTTCTGTTGTATGTAAATTATCTTATCTCGGCAAGGTATAGCTGAAAATTTGCGCACCTTGTAGGTGATTAATTAAGTCGAGTATTTTTGACAACTCTTCCCCTCCGAAGGGTGACAACGACTTGTCAGATGTTATGATATCTATGGCGTATATATGAGCAAGATAATCAAATGTAAATTGGAGACACCTTGACCTGCACTCGCATGCATGACAATTTCTCTAAGTTCCATGAGGAGCCCTTTTTCTGATTCTAACTCCCTATTGTTGGGGTAGAGTTCGCAATGGATCCTAGGAATACATTTGCTGGCTTGGATTACAACACTAATCCCACAATTAGTATTGACGAAGACACGCCATGAAAGACTACTCACAAACTTGAAGGAATGGCATTTACCAGTACTGAAATTGAATGGCGTATCCTGTGTTTGGGATTGGTTTATTGACATTCCAATATGATGTAGAAACTCACGAATATGACTGGGCTCTTTAACTCCCCTAACCCCATCGAAAAGATCACCGGTGCCTAAAGGGTGGAGCCAGAAGAGGGTGCGCTTGTCACGGTCAACGAAATAGTAGCTGCAAACACGTCTTCCGGTATTTGAATCCAAACCAAGCTGCACTGTCAGCTCTATGTCATTTGTCAGTTGAACGCCATTTCCCTCGGCAAGCGCGCATAAGAAATTTGTGCACGCGTTTAGGTCGGTAAGGAACTTCTCCTCTTGAGCATCCGTATCGGTGAATACCCTCTAATGTAATGTTTGAAGTCTTGTGAACCATGACAGTGTCACAGGAGGAAGAGCTGACCTTCAGTGGCTGATAGAAATACAAGGCACCCTCTGGATGAACATGCGCTTTCCAAATAGCACTATCAGATAAACGACGTCTCAAACACATAATATTAGCTAAGCACCATTTACCAAAAAACCTACTGCTTACTCGGGGTAGTACTGCTCCATGGGAGAGATACTTTCTTTTCCGCGAGAAGGTTCACTACGCATATGATCAACAACACATCTCCGTAGAAAGACATCGAAAAAGATAACTTACATTCGCACATTCTTTCCGTATCTCTGCACTGCTGAAGCCACAAATGGGATCATATCACGGGGTGGGTGCTGAAGATCAATTATTCCCGGCGCTAAAGAGCTAGTAATGGGTGCTGAACTGGAGCGGCCTATGCTTCCGACTGCCTCGAACGTCATATCAGTCATACAAACATAGGTTGGCTGCTGGTAAGTCTTACCGGATGCATTGGTAAGCGTTGTTGGAAGAGTGCTCGCAGCAATTCCTGATGGTAACACTGATTGAGTGGTAGGATTCCTAGGAAAACCACCAGCTGGTTGGGAGTCGGACAGATCTAGATGTGGAATTTGACATAGTGGTTTTCGAGGTTGGCAGGAACGTAGGAAGTTCAACAGAACATAAAGTAGGCGCCGAAAGAAGGCCACAGAGATGGAAGATAGTCTACTCGAGAGAGCTCTGAGACAGTTGTACAGCGCGGCAAATATAACGGATGGGGGAAGACGAGCCATATTTTCTACAAGGGTATTACTGTCGCGCCGGTGCAGTGTTGAACTTCTAGTTGAAATCAAGTCTTAACTCTTGAGTCTTGAGAGTTGAAGCTTGAAGTGCTGGCGCCTTTTTTGCTGCGTAAAGCGAGTATGCTCGGGCAGCCAAAATCTTAAGTATTAAGTTGAAATTTAAGCATGAGTATTGCATGAATCATTGTCAGCTCGACGCATAGTTATGATACTCGCGCCGTTTAGTAAGGGGTTGGTAAGGGGTTGGTAAGGAGGCATATTACAGTAATGTCTAGGTATTCCTACTTTATACAATTGAATATTGGCAATAGCCACGTGTACAGTAACCACCTAGACCTCGTATCGTTTCCCGCAACTCGGCTTCGAGTTGAAGGATATCAAAATCCTTATTGCTATATGATATATATCTGTGTGAATTCTTAATCTGTTAGCATAATGATCACGCACCTTGGGTTCCCGCTTTAAAAGACGCTTCATCGATGATACTGCTTTGCTTGTTGTTGATTTTGGTGGGTCTTTGACTGTCTTCCGAGGATGAACAGTCTCTGGTACGATTTTGTTGTCCTTGGATCCTGACCCCTTCATTGGCACCTAATCTCATATAAGTCTCCACGAATCCATTTGAGTAAAGTTACTGACTTGTGCCCCACGGAAAGTTTGTGGTCCCATCTCGAGGATTGTTATTGACGTGATAGTCAGGGTGTAGGTTTGTGTACCGTGAGATTGCGCTGCTCAAGCTGTGTGCTGAGTTCACTTCTTGATGCCATTCTTGGTTAGACTGTTCCTTGAAGGAATGCGCCAAACATGGGACTCTCGAAGCAAACAGCATCTTTACTTCTTGCCTTAGATCGTGTTTGAAGCTATCCGTATTTATCAGTAACGACCTCGACCGAATGCCTATCCCTGGATTACAACGCCGAGGTTCCAAGAATCCTGACTCAAGCGGAAGCAACGTGAGTCTGAGTTTTACACACCGCAAGAAGAATCTTAGGTCTTACTCGTTCATATCCCTTTGGCAGGGCATTGCTGCCGCGCGACAGCATTCCACAAAGCAGAACATCAAGGCTGAGATTGGTACTGCTGAGTATCCACCTGCAGGCAACCCGGGCCAGAAACCTCTTAAGCCATCCAAGAAAGAAAAGAGTTGCTGGTTTTCGTGGTGTTGCTGCTGCTTTTAAATGGTTCAGTTAGTTGGTCCCCTGTCTTGTTTCACGCATACTTCGTGCAATTGTTCATACATGGCATAGGCCCCTAATACCTATCTTTTTCGCCCCTACAACTCCGCCAGAGTGGTCCATGGTTAAAACCATGGACTATACTAGCATTCAAGCCCTTTCGTCAGTATTGAACGTGCTATAGTAAAGGATCATTGCGATGGAGTCAAGTTCGACACTGGGCCCATGGATACCCACAGCGTAATTATAACTATAATGTAGTCATCCATTCCACATATACAATAGCCCCATCGGAGTGTAACGTTTCCCTATGATTGTCATGACAAGTTACGGGTGTATTTTCTAATAAGCTTGGTGTACAGGAAGACCTCCCGACGAGAACGCAATGTACATCGATTATCGACAACCTGCCTCACAAATGTGCATGATTTTCCAGCATATTATCTTCTCTCGGTATCAACTGTATGCGATAACTTGTGTATTTAGCTGTTTCATCTCAAGATGAACACTTACACAACGATATTCTGTCGTCGCCCTAACACTTCCAAAGCGCGAAACGTCATGGCAGTATGTAAGACTTTGACGAAGCAGGCGGTGAGAAAAGCACATTGACACAGTTCATGAATGTGAGGCGCAAGCACGCAAGGAGTTTGTATGACCGGAGTAGCAGATTGAGAAAATGCATCTATGTGCCTGCCGGGCGTAAGTAGCGCAGAGTGTGTTGGATTACAGCTGGGTTATCGTTTTGCCGCTGACAGTTCGACAGACATGGGAGTATGATCCACAAAAACCATCTCAGAGTCATCATCCCGCGTTGTCGACCTGTGATTTTGCCGCCTCGAAGTAAAACACCCATTTATCTTCGCCGCTCCTTAACGTATGCCTGTCCCAGTAGAACTGTTTCTTTTGTCCGTACGTCCACTTCTGTCGCTCTGGAAATCGCCATTAGAATGGATTTAACTCGATGGTCCGTTTTAAACAATTTCGTAGTGGGGTGAATCGATGTGTGGTTCCTTACCGCCAACGAGAGTGTATCCTAGCAGCCTGTCTCGAATGACGACCTGCTTCGGAAGTTTATCGGGGCCATTAAGGTGCATATACAGTAGTGTTTCGATAGCCGTCTGTTAAGATAGCGATTGAATGAATGCGTGAGACACCCTTCGAACTTGCCGACACTGGCATGCTGTACGCACTTACCGTGATATCTTGCTGCTCTATAGCAAATATGACTAGTTCCTTCTTTGAAACTTTGAAAGACTGGAGGGGAAATGGTCAAGACTCCAAGGACAAATACAGACCTATCTCCTGCAGTAATGATTGATTACCTTCCGTTCCTGATTTTGATGGTGACCTGTACAACTGTCCCAGTAGTATCTCTTAGAGTTGATGGTGCGGCATCGTCATTCTTGTGAGGTTGGGCCTCCAAGAACAGTAATCGAGTCTTGTTGAGGTAGCGTGTATCCTGTCATCGTTCCGGCTTGAACTCCAGATTTTACTTGGTATAGGCTATTTATGTGTGTTTGCGAAGTGGGAGGGACCATTAGAGTACTTACATTGCTCTAACTTCATATCATCCATGCCACCGAAAGGACCAGAAGAACCGGAGCAAAATCCGTACGAGCTGCTTGGGATTTCCCAAGAAGGCTACAGAAGCCGAGATTCGAACGGCTTACCGAACACGCTCAATGACTGAGTGACTGAAAGTTCATCCAGATAGAGTACGTTTACTTATGTAAATATCTCAAATTGACGCTGGATTGACCATTTTACTTGCAGAACAGAAACGATCCCAATGCAGGTGTGTTCACCTAGTTTCTTGACTTAACCTCGTGCTAATCCACTACCGTCAGTATGGCGAGATCAATGATGGAGCTGTAGTAATGTCACAGAAAGTCAAGAAACGGAAAAAGTCCAAGAGGCAGACAGAGGGCGAGACGATGGTGACTGCGTTAATGCCATTCAATCAGCTCGAAGCAGCTTTTGGTATGATATCAAGCGCAGCGTCGCTGAAAGAGCAGGGCATAGATGTAGCATGGGCAGGCGGGTCCGAGCCGCCGATAATAAGCTGGCTTCGGGAACGCGGAGATCTCGGGGGGACTGCGTCCCAACGCGCCAAATCGCTACGAACACCATCCACTTCGGAGGGTATGATGTTCAG
The DNA here is from genome assembly GCA_930272055.1 of Rhizopogon roseolus. Taxonomy (NCBI): domain Eukaryota; kingdom Fungi; phylum Basidiomycota; class Agaricomycetes; order Boletales; family Rhizopogonaceae; genus Rhizopogon; species Rhizopogon roseolus. The sequence goes on from CAKNEV010000059.1 coordinate 28,030, forward strand.
TTCATTTCCATCGAGTTTTGTGAGTACAGGCTCGGTCCCCCCCCCCTCTAGTAAACTGATTTTTCTTTTATCAGTCCTCTTTCGATGATGCGCCACCGAAGCCATCATCTGTTGCTACGGCAGGGATGGACTATGAGTCATTGACACTACTCCGGATGCGTGAAGCTGAACAGGCACGCTTAGAGAAAGAGATACTAGAAGCAGAAACTGCTGGAAGTGGTTAATCACCACTTGCACTCGTACGGGTTTCCGTGACCTTCCTTTTGACATCAGAACATACCGGAGCCATGTTTAATCACGACAGTCTCTACAGCATCGTATACTTTATGGCAGGTCCCTTTTGGGTAATGATGAGGGAGTTGTGAATAGAAAGTTGGAGGCACGTATTCATGTTCTATGGCGAATTCATCAAATGAATTTTACATTTGTCGAAAGGTTATAATCAATTGACCTCAAAACGTAGCTATATTGCAATGACACTCGTGGTCATTTTATGCTGGTCATCTTCTTTGAAGTTGAACTGACTCCCGATAAGGCGGTGCCCAGGCTTCACAAGAGAATGAACAACTTGACCTTGTAAGTCGAAAAAGAAGTATTGCATGTGATGACCTGACCTCGAGCATACGCAGAAATCAGCGAAAAGTCATCTACTCAGCATATCCTGCCCCACGCCCATTCTGAATGGAGATCACTACTTGTGCGAATGCCACTACCTTTTCCCGCATGACAACGAAGTTGGTCTCGGCCTCCGTCGCGTAATATCCCCAAGAGTCATTGGGATATTATGCGACTGAAGCACTGACATAGCGAACAATCCTGGCCTCCTGTTGATGGATGTTACCATCTTTGGCACTCATGAATGTCATTTCGCAATCAGTCCGAGTCCTCAGGATTACCGCCGCCAGTGTAACATGGTTTCGGGGTGATGATAAGGCGTCAGGGCCCATGGTACGAGTATCATGAACTTTACCAATTGACTGAAGCATAACACTCGTAGCTGATAGCTGATAGTGTCAGTTTCGAGCGTTATGCTTCAGTCAACACAGGCTATATATAGACATGGGTGCGTGTTTGAAATGATCAAATCTTCCAGATGTATGTTTGATCCAAGTGACAAAGTTCCGTCAGAATTGCGAAATGATGCCGCGACGGCGGAACTGGCGAACTAGGTAAGATTTTCAAGAGTCGAACATGAGAAACAAATTATTCAATATGTACCTTGGACCCCAGAAGAAGTTCGTTGACGCCACAGAACGATGCTGTATTGCAAGACTGCGACATGACAGTAGATGTAAACGAGAGGTACGATATAGACGTATATACCCACCCGAACGTGGATCTCATCACGAATGTTGACAAAGGGAGAACATTAAACTCTAAGTGTGCTCTCAGAATCTTGTGTTGGCTGTTACACGATTCATAAAACCACATCATACATCAAGCCTTTAATCGACACCCAATTCCTCAGCGCCGCACAGTCCACGATCATGGGGGATTCGGATATGGTAATTTATGTCTTGAATCACAGAATGGATAGACTGATCACTTACCAAATGGTGATCAGTAGAAATATACTACGCTACGTGCAACATCTCAAGACAAATCTGTTCAATCTGATAAATGCGGCGAATGATCATGGAGGTGCAGGGAGCTCAGAGGAACAGCGGTATCGCACACCGGTCGTTCCAAACGAGTTCTGTCGAAGGGAATCATAGCTCTGATTGACTCTTTGGAGGTTATCTTGACCGTACGACGAACTACTACGGGTCAGCTTGACATGTGAAAGCTGGACATAGTTAGGATGTGCACTGCGTAGTGGTATATAGCGGAGGAGGTCTTGTGTGACTGTCTTCTATGTTATATCTCGGGGTCATAAATGTAGCGAAATATCAATACCTCACGTGTTACAACTAACTCTCAAAGCTAACATATTATAACCCATTGTGGAAAACGGACTAAACGGCGTGCCGACTGAAATTCTTGACATTGAAGTTACATGATACGGTAGAGCCTTCTGCTGAAGGGAACTGATGTAGGTGATGGTATTAATATTTGCGAGTATCAACACTCATCGATGTACTCATCAGTGACTAGGTCAGAAATAACTAATGCCTGGCTCTCAGACCGCCCTTGTATTGAAGAGAGCCATATCATGATCGTTTTCAATCGAAGGACTTCAATGATCTCAGGCTCGGTCATGATCAATCTAAGTCTGTTTCTAGCGCTAACTTGCGACCATGTGACACGCCGTTGCCTAACACCTTAAACTTCCAATACTCCGAATGCCTTCCCACCTACTAGTAGCACCTACAAGTCCACCATCTTAAGTGAAGGGAAGTTCCATAGGAGCAAACATTGAAGGTGACCCACAGTGACAGAGCGCGAAAATATTATCTAAACCGGACCCTGGCAGATACGTGTGGAAAAATGGCGAGCGCGCGCGACGACGACGGGCGAAAGGCTCTATTTTCTAGTGCGAAAAACATGCGTACTACCGTACCATACGATTAAGTAAGCTGATTGACTACGCGAGTTCGCAATTTCCAACAATACGTGTTATACACAGCCTCGAGTAGGCAACCTGATGTTTGATTGGATGTTTCCCATTCAGCCCTCAACTCTCCCACAATGGATATCGGTAAGAACTCAAGCGCACCATCTCGACCCACACTAACATCAAACGTAAGAACACCATTCCTATTCTGCTGATGGCGCATGGAATCGTCTATGCAATGTTGTAGAACACAGTGGTATCTTCGATTCCGAAAAACGCCAGCCCCACTCACAATGCATGGCGAACACCCGTGTTGCCCTTCGAGCGACACTGAAGGAACTCCTCGATCGTTACGATCGGACGAACATTTGGCTCAATGGCCTTGCTGGTGTCGGAAAATCATCAATCGCGTTCACCGTAGCTGAGGAGATGAAAAGAGCAGGAAAGCTTGCTGCCACTTTCTTCTTCTCTCACAAACATGCACAGAGGGCTGACAAGATCATTCCAACAATCGCATACCAGCTGGCACTAACTTTTCCTCGCATTCGAGATGATATCGCAAGAGCCGTCGAGAAAGATAGGATCCTCCTTTCATCTGATAAATCTCGCAGTGATCAGATGCAGGAGCTCATCATCAACCCACTGCACACGTTGAAATTCCGTCAGAAGACGCCTTATGTTATAATCATTGATGCTCTTGATGAATGCCTTTCTGCTGAAGAGGCAGCAAGACTGATTACGCTGTTGACGGAGACGCTCTCGGGCCCGGACTTGCCAACTGTCCACCTGATGTTCACAAGCCGCCCAGAGGCCCATATTCGTTCGATCATGAAAGCTGTTGTCCACGAGATTTCCCTCACCACCCGTGATGATAACACCATACAAGATGTTCGCTTCTTTCTGCGAGCATCACTAGACAGCATGAGGACAAGCCGTCCTATTATTTTCGGACAACCACCAAAACCTTGGCCATCGGATGATGAATTTGAGGCGCTTGCCTCCAAGGCGGGTGGTCTTTTTGTCTACGCTGCAATGGCCATCAATTTTGTTTCCACCACCGGTCATCACCCACCGCAGAGGTTAGATATCTTGCTTCGCGAGCGGTCGACAAACGGTGCTGACATCGACCAGTTTTATCGGCAAATCATCGCGACATCAAAGAATCCAGGCCTGCACTGCCGAATATTGGCGTCCATCATCCAACTCAAATTCCCACTTCCTCTCGTGGGACTCCAAGGTCTCTTTCATGATGAGCAGGAAGCTTTGACTATGACGCTTGAAGTATTTTCGCCCGTCATATTGAATCCGCCTGATGGGGTAGGAAATGTTGAAATCTATCACGCTTCGCTCCGCGACTTTATAAAGGATCCTCTGCGCTCAAAACAATACCACGTGGACGATGCACATGCACATGCGCACCTTGCGTGTTGCTGCCTTGGCTTGTTGATACGAGGTTCCCGCTACAAAGCAGAACATGGTTATGCATGGGCTGAGTGGAGTAACCACCTTGCGGAAGCCTATCCCAGCAGTGCACTTCGAAAACTGCTTGCTTTGTTTACAAAAGGGACCTTGTTTAAAGATAGAACCTTGATTGCACATGAAATCGTTCTGCCGCTTGAAGGACTATTTCATCAGCAGGTCAATCTGCACACAGCGAGAGAGACTTGCTTATCCGTGGTGAGTGCCATGGTTATGTTCAAAAAGCAGGGTATATTGAATATAAATTGCTCAGCGGTGGATCAGGAGCCCATTGGACATTGTGGTCGCCTGGCGTATCGTTAAAGCCTCGAAACGCGCCGATGATGTAGCGAGAAATATGGCCAGCATATACTCGAGCAAGTAAGTCACACGAACAAGATGCCACAGGTATATACTGAATGACATCACGCAGTCCTCGACGAGTAAGAAAGCTATCTAGACGATGAAGAGTATGGAAGCCACGAGGACACTCAGAGAAATTTGCTGTCTCTTGGATTAATGCCTCCCTGGTCACCCGGTGTATATTGTTGAATGCGTGTACATTATCTCTACTAATGGCGCGTGTGCTGCAAGGCAAAAATACACGTGAAGCGACGCCCGATTGAGCTGGAACTTGGTGGATGTTCAGTTGCAATTGTAATCTACGTGCTGGAAATGCTCTATGTGCTTCTTCTAGACGCGAGCGATATCCGTCGACTGGAGTCCTTGCATGGGTTCTGAGTTCGTGGTGATTTATATTCGTTCAATTTTTAGAAGGATTGTCTAATTTGTTATCTGGATGCTTTATGTTAAATCATGGATGCCTATCAAACAGACGTCCGATGATACAGTTATTCAACCTAGTGATGATTACAACTTAGTTGGGTGAAGCTTCGCAACCGACTCCAAGCCCGACGCTCCCATGGGGGCAGCAATACCCACGACCCTCGTCACCGCTTTCTTGCAAGCCTGGCACTGAACCGTATGATGCGCACTCCGAGCAAGCGGTGTAATGGCAAGGACTTGTTGTGATCCTTTTCTAGTCTGTTTGATCGTCCCGCCTGCACCGAAACTCATCGTTGGCGTCGGTGCACATCCCCATCCCTTCAGTCTCTCAATTGAATGAAGAGTTGTCTATTATAGTCGAAAAGTGGCCGTTGCGTCAAGGAGTAGGCGCCGTATATCCACCTGGAGTCTGTTGATGTCTCTAATTTTATATTCAATACAATCGCAACTCTCCACCCAGACAACTCCGTCGAGCGTGTTAACAAAAACTTGCCCCGCGCTGGTGGAGCAACCCTGAGGTTGGTCGTCGTTATTTCGGAGCCGAGGGAAAGTCCAAGCTCGCGAGGAGTGCGATAGATATCCTCTCCCTCAAATTCCACAAAAGTTTAGCAGGTGGGTATCAGCTCGAATTGGATGCCGCCTGTCGTCTCTGATCCTTCCATCTGATTCACACCGTTAGACGTTGTCAATTCCGTAAACAGTAAGAGCTACCTGTAATCTACCGAATAACCCGACCCATAAGGGACAGCAATAAACTGCTTGACCGTACCCGGACTACTTAGTTGCAATGCCATTTGGTCACAGTTGTTCGTGTAAGACGACGTAGTCTGCTTTTACCGACCCCTTGGCCATTCTGTCGTCTGAGTAGGGTAGCCGCGTCAGGAGTGAGGGGCTCGACAGAGATACCATCGATGCCACCAATGAATATCCGAATGGCGAATCGTATGTTGCTTAAAAGGCGCAACCGCACTGCCTCCCGTTCTACAGCAGCGCATAAGTAAGAAGCCACGGGTCCCAGCTCGGGTCGGATAAACTTACAGTACATGGAACAAACCACCTTTCTCTATTATATTTTGTGTTGAGCGAATTCCGCGATGTTGTAAAGCGAGAAGGTCCCGAATTCTGGGGGAAGATAGTTTGGCTCCCTTGTTTCAACTACATGGATTGTGTATTGGAGAGATTTTGATAGAACCAGGATTGATGGAGAGGTAGAGTTAACACCAAATCTTTCGTTGTAACCGTAATGCCCGAGTTTAGCGCGGAGACTCGCGAGGGAAAGCTTTGTTGAAGAAGGCAATCACTGGCTCATCCTGGTTGATTTGGAGGCCATTTTAATCGTACATCGAATTGTCGGAGGTCAACTCGACAGTCCGACTGGACATAGTAGTTTGAACGTACATGATGATGATATAATTCGAATTTGGTATATAAGCGGATGGCAGGATGATAGCCTGGGACTCCGTCAAAACCTTACACGGCTGCTGACGAATACCACTGTTAACCATACTCAAACTCCAATCCCATCTTCCTTTTTAATTGGCTTATCATCCGGCGCAAGATGCAACGCTCGAGAACACACTATGATTCAGACTCAGTCAGTTATTAGAAATGGAGGAGACGACGACATACCCGAATGACGTTCTTGATCACCGTGACGGTCCCCGAAGTGAATAGAGCGGCTCAAGGGAAACTGATGTACGTTGTGCACTCGTGAGCGCTTACCAGTTCACTTATCACTTAGAAGAAACTACAAGTTGACTATGGCCTTGCTCTTGCACAATGCTAGTCTGGCCAGATCCTGCCCTTGTACTGAAGAGGGCTTTTGCATAATGTGTTGCATTGAAGGACTTCGAGAAGCTTTTTCCGGCGTCATCACTTAGATTGTATCGAAAGCGACCGTAGCTGAATGCGATGATAGTGTCTCGATGGACACAGCCTCTACTCACCCTTGGAGTGAGGACATGATATTGGGCGCCTCACAGTCCACACCCAACTCCCTCTCAACCCTCCAATAATGGATTTCCGTAAGTATTATCCCTGTTACACGATCTCCACTCGTAGTTAATCTCACCTCCAAGTATCTGCTTTCGCATGGCGGAGACTATGCTGCGCCGTAGAAAAGAGCGCCATTTTGAATTCCGAAACGTGCCTTCGGTGCATGGAGAACACACGCGTTACCCTTCTGGAGAACGTAAGACAAGTGCTCGATTACCACTACCAGACGAATACTTGGCTCAATGGCCATGCCGGCATTGGGAAGACGTCCATCGTGTTCACTGTGGCTGAGGAGATGAAAAGAGCAGGAAGGCTTGCTGCCACTCTCTTCTTCTTGTCCAGACACGCACAGAGTGTTGTCAGGATTATTCCTACAATCGCATACCAGCTTGCATTGACTTTCCCATCTATTCGAGACGATATCGTGGAGGCGATCAAAAATGATGATGACCTCCTCTGGTCTGATACATCTTGCGATAAACAGATACAGGAGTATGTCATCAAGCCTCTTCGCAAGTTGAGTCGTGAGGCACCCCCTTATGCCATCGTCATCGATGGTCTTGATGAATACCTTTCCGCTAAAGAGGCAGCAAGGCTGCTTGCGCTCTTGACGGAGGCGCTTTCTGGCCCAGACTTGCCAATTATCCACCTGGTATTTACAAGCCGCCCAGAGGCCCATATTCGCACTGCCATACAAGCTAGTTTCCACGAGATTTCCCTCACTACCCATGATGACGACACAGTACAAGACGTTCGTTTCTTCCTACGAGCATCACTGGACAGAATAAGGACTAGTCAACCCAGTATTTTCGGCCAACCTCCCAAGCGTTGGCCTTCAGAGAATGAATTTGAGATGTTGGCCTTTAAGGCAGGCGGTCTCTTTGTCTACGCTGCAATGGCCATCAATTATATCTCCAACACTGGTCGTGATCCAGAGCAGACGCTAGATGTCTTACTTCGCAAGCGGTCGATTGTCGGTGCCGACATTGACCAGCTCTATCGGCAGATCATTGCAACATCGGAAAATCCACTCGTGTACTGCCGCCTATTAGCATCCATCACTCGACTCAGTCGTCCGCAACCGCTCGTGGCACTCCAACAGCTCTTTTATGAGGATAAAGAGGCCTTGGCTGCGATGCTTGGATCGTTTTCACCCGTTATATTGAACGCGCCTGATGACTTCAAAATTGTTCGAGTTGAAATCTATCACACTTCGCTCCGTGACTTTATAGTGGACCCCCTACGATCAAAGGACTACTACGTGGATGATGCACATGCTCATGGTCATCTTGCATGTTGCTGCATTGCCTCATTCGATCTCCAGGGTGGGCCGGGACACGGTTATGCATATGCTGAGTGGGGTAACCACATTTCTAAGGCCTATCCTAGCAGCAAACTTCGACGTCTACTCAATTTGCTTTCAAAGGGAACCTATATTGAATCGGATCACGGACTACTTCAACATATGATGCAGTCTCGGCTGCACTTAGTAAAAGAGACTTGCTCATCCTTGGTGAGTACGGCTATACTCCGAGAGCGGTGTCTACTAAACATAAATTCATCAGAAGTGGATCAGGAGCCCTTCGGATATAATGGTCGCCCGGCGTCTTGTTAAAGCCTCAAGAAGGGTTGACGAAGCAGCAATAAAAAAGGCAGAATAGGCAGCAAGAAGAAGGGATGCAGCAAGAAAAGAGGCTGACGAAGCACAAAGTAATTTGATTGGGCAGGCGAGAATTCGGCCGACTCTACGATGTGGGAATTCTTTTCCGGCATAGAATGTATATGTATACCACTTGTAGTCAATTGTGCTGCCGGAGTCACTGTCATCTATGTGCATCAGTAGTATCTCTCCCCTGTTAGTACAGACGCAGAGCAGCGGGGAATGGTAGGTTGGTCTGAGGAATACATTGCTGGTGTGCTGGTGAAGGTTGCAACCATTAACTTTCCGAGTTCACCTCACCCCGGGCCCAGGGTCCGGGTCATGACTGGTGTCAATCTCGCGGGATGAGCTGGAGTCCATTTACGTTTGTGGGAAGACGTACATATTTACAAATGAGCAATCAGCTGGTATTGATGTGATGTATCAATACAAGTTGCGTTGACTGTACATGGAGACGAGGAAATGGAATGTGTCCAAACGCAAGACAGTCGTACATCGTGCCATCTGTAGATATTCTTGTTCTGTATCACTTCGACCAACGAATCTTGACAGCTGTTTGCAAATATCTTCACAGTAGCGGCATTTCTACAAAGAAAAATAAATATTCTAACAGCTTGGTAACGCGGCGTTCACCTTGTACCCCACGAAAACCGCGCACCCATACACTTCATCACAGAAAAGAACTGTGGTAGTCGGAACTGAGGTAGTCACATTCATCAATTCCTACATACGGGCGGCCTGGAGGTTTTAGTGTACCGTAGCTTGATATGAAGTGACAGACATGAACGACGTTATGTAATGCGACTGGTGTGAGCAGAATAATGCCTTAGAATCTCCGCTACTCTCCGCTCCAGAGCTGTAGCATCCAGTGAAATCCTATTTGTTGTTGTTCCTTTCATCAACGAGACGGGACCTTGAGTCGGTGGAGGCGACGTCGCAGTGACCTCGGCCCGGTGCGCCCATCCTAAATGCGAACTTGGTATCGCTACCGCATTTGTTAAAGAATTACTTTACCCCATCTATGTTGACACCGAGCAGATGATCACAACTTGTGGCTTGATGTTCCCTCCGTCCTCCACGGCAGCAATGAAGGGTATCTCCCTTCGGCATCGTTTCCTCGACCTGGCAAAGTGTACAGGCAGTGATCCTCAACCTGACGAAGATAAATAACCTCTACGCGCGCCAGGGACCAAGTACGACCTTCCGATTCTTCCTTGGACCTTGATCCTCTTCGATCACCACCTGCGAAGTCTATTTTGTACCTGGGGAAGATGCACAGATCTTGTCAGATACACTGAGGATCTCGAAAAATTCTCTGTTACACGAAATTCCAGGCACTCATCCTTCATTCAACAACCTTACTTCCTTGTCCAGTGTCCTGTGAGGATCTTGATGGTAGGGGGTCGGCAGCGGCCACGACGCTACTCTTGTATCTCCATGTCTCACATTAGCACTCCCAAGCGGACCTTCCGGTCCCTACGCATTGTAATCGATGAGACGATTGGATAGATAGCAGTGCGCACCAACCGACACAATTGTGCAAGAGGAAGAGCCTTGCGTTGTATCGAAGGGGAACTTGGATTTCATGTTGCTCCTCTCTCGAATGTGATTATATCTCTGGCTTCGTTGTTACCACCGAAAGGCAAGATCACATTCGGTCAGGCAGTAGCCCAGACATACCCATGTGAGCACTTTCTTCCATTATATTAAGGTCGTGTGCCTAATTCTATTAGGAATACCATCCTTGACGTTTCCTGGGAAAGACGTGCGCCCAAAGGGTCCTGTGGTTCTACGCTCACAGTAAGCACCCGGAAACACGGTACAAGAAATTCAACATTCCCCCTTGGCATCGCGACAGTCGCAATTCAGTGAAGTATGACCAGGTCAGAAATAACAAATGCCTAGCTCTCAGACCGCCCTTGTAAACCGGGCACTTAGTGCAGGAGTATGATGCGCACTACGAGCAAGCGGTGCAATGGCAAGGACGACTACTACAAAGAAAGTCAGCTTCATCCACGAAAAAACTCACAAATCTGCAAGACGTACACGCAGTCCAACATATTGGCGTTTGCATTTCTGCAAAGGGATATCCGCGCCGGGGTCGTAAGTGTTCGACCACACGCTCCAACATCTGATCCATCCCGGAAACAGCCCTAACCTCTTTAAATGCGTCAGAACAGTAGATGTTGCTTGGCACTTCGTTGAAAATGTCGAAGAAGGGAAGTCATCTGTTATGATACCAGCTGTGGTTGGGGGTGCTATCACCTTGGTGACATCTTCAAAGCGGGAGGCGTTCAGGACTTGTACATTGAAGATCTTTGCTCTCTCCAAGTCTCAGATACAGCTTGTTGTGATCCTCTTCGATAGTCTGCTTGATCGCACCGCCTGTGCCAAAACTCATCGTTGGCGTCGGTGCACATCCTCATCCCTTCAGTGTCTAAATTGAATGAAGGGTTGTCCCCTTTTGGATATTATAGTGGGAAAGTGGCCGGTCATCTTCAAGTGGTGTTGCGTCAAGGAGCAGGCGCTGTGTATCCACCTGGAGTCTGTTGATGTCTCTAATCTTACATTCAATACAATCGCAACTCTCCACCCAGACAACTCCGTCGAGCGTCTCAACAAAAATCTGCATGCCCCGCCCTGGTAAAGCAACTCTGAGGTTGGTCATCGTTATTTCGGAGCCGAGGGAAAGTCCAAGCTCGCGAGGAGTGCGATAGATATCCTCTCCCTCGAATTCCATAAAAGTTTAATAGGTGGGTATCAACTCGAATTGGATGCCGCCTGCCGTCTCTGATCCTGCTACGTGATTCGCACCGTTAGATGTTGTCAATTCCGTAAACAGTAAGAGCTACCTGTAGTCTACCGAATAACCCGACACATAAGGGACAGCAATGAACTGCTTGACCATGCCCTGACTAGTTGCAATGACATCTAATCACGGTTGTTCGGGTAAGACAACGTAGTCTCGCTTTTCCCAACCCCTCGGCCATCCTGTCGTCTAAATAGGGTAGCCGCGCCAGGAATAATGGGCTCGCCAGAGATACCATCGACGCCACCAATGAACATTCGAATGGCGAATCTTATGTTGCTTGAAAAGCGCAACCGCACTACCTCCCGTTCTACAGCAGTGCATGAGTAAGAAGCCACGGGTTCTGGCGCGAGTTGGACAAACTTACGATGCATTGGAACAAACCACCCTTCTCTATTATATTTTGTGTTGAGACGTGAGCGAATTTCGTGACGTTGTATTTCCAAATTCTGAGGGAAGATGGTTTGGCTCCCCTGTTTCAACTACACGGAATGTGCGCTGAAGAGAGACTGTGAGAGAATCGGGATTGATGGAGAGGTAGACTTGGCCCCAGATCTTCTGTTGTAACCGTAATGCCCAAGTTTAGCGCGTAGAGACTCACGGGGGAGAGCCTTGTTGAAAAAGGCGATCAGTGGCTAATCCTGGTTGATTTGGAAACCGTCTTAATCGTACGTCGAATTGTCGGAGGTCAACTTGACACATAAATCCCTGAACATAGTAGTTTGGATGTACATGATGATGATATGGTTCGAATTTGGTGTAGAAGCGGATGACAGCTGGGACTCCGTCGAGGTCTTGGTGTGGGGCAAGCTGCAGATGGATGTATGGATATTCTGAAATTCGCTGCGGAAACGGGACAATGAAATAAATGAAGACACAGATATGGACCTGATGAGTCGTTCCGTACCTTCTATCCGTACCTCCTCAAACTCGATTCTTGGCCACAATCGTTGTGAACCACAAACTGTAACAACTTGAAGTTGCTCAGGCTGCTGACGAGTACAACAAACATGCTCTAAGGAAACTCCAATCTTCCCACTTCATTACTTGCTGTCTTCCTTTTTCTATATGACCGGTTATACAGATCTGGCTATGTGTGTGTCGTTTGCTATGGAAGAATAGAATTCCCATGGCCAGACCTAGTGGCAACTCAGTGTAATTAGTGAGCTGGTATGTGATGGTTTATTATCCGGTGCAAGATGAGTCTCAACGCTCCTCGAGAACACACTACTATGACTCAGTCAACTATTGGAAATAGGGGAGACGACAACATACCTGAATGAAGTTCTTGGCCACCGTAACGGTCCCATGATGAAGTGAACAGAGCGACTCAAGGGAAACTGACGTATGTTGTGCAATGATCTGTAATCGTGAGCGCTCACTAGTTCACTTATCACTTAGAAGAACAACAAAATGACCATAGCCTTGCTCTTGCACGCTGCTAGTCCGGCCAGGTGCTGCCTTTGTACTAAAGAGATGTTGGATTTATTCGCTCCGGATCATATGCGAGAGCGCAATATCGGAACTTCCGCACTGCCATATCATCGGATCGGTAAACTACAATTAGCGAAGAGTAGTATAAAAGCTAGTCAGTAAGTAGAAGTATGGGAGAGTCGAAATAGATCGATTTCCACAAGAGAGTCTTTGCGTAATGTGTCGCATTGAGGGACTTCAAGAAGCTTTTCCCGGCGTCATCACTTAGATTGTATCGAAGGCGGCCGTGACTGAATGTGATGATATTGTCTCGATGGACACAGCCTCACCCTTGGAGTGAGAACATAATATTGGATGCTTCACATGTTGGAATTGGAATCTCTCGGAGTCAGCCGGGTGGCTGAACCTTATCTACGGTACATAGTATACGGTACAGCGCACCTGTATTCCTTATTCACTTCGTTGGATAACACAATTTCTATCATCACAGCCCACACCCAACACCCTCTCAACTCTCTAACGATGGATATTTTCCGTAACTATCATCCCAGTTACACCATCTCCACTCGTAGTTAACCTCATCTCCAAGGACTTTCCCCATCTGTTCTCGCATGGCAGAAACTATGCTGCACCATAGAAAAGAGCGCCATCTTGAATTCCGAAACGCGCCTTCGGTGCATGGACAACACACGCATTGCCCTTCTGGAGAGCATAAGACAAGTGCTCGATTACCATTACCAGATGAATATTTGGCTCAATGGCCATGCCGGCGTTGGGAAAACGTCCATTGTGTTCACTGTAGCTGAGGAGATGAAAAGAGCGGGAAGGCTTGCTGCCACTTTCTTCTTCTTGCCCAGACACGCACGGAGAGTTGCCGGGATTATTCCTACAATCGCATACCAGCTGGCACTGACTTTCCCATCCATTCGAGACGATATCGTGGAAGCGATCAAAAATGATGAGAACCTCTTGTATGATAGTACATCTTGCGATAAACAGATAAAGGAGTATATCATCAAGCCTCTTCGCAAGTTGAGTCGTGAGGCACTCTCTTATGCCATCATCATCGATGGTCCTGATGAATGCCTTTCCGCTAAAGATGCGGCAAGGCTGCTCGCGCTCTTGACGGAGGCACTCTCGGGCCCAGACTTGCCGATCATCCACCTGGTATTTACAAGTTGCCCAGAGGCCCATATTCGCACTGCCATACAAGCTGATGTCCACGAGATTTCCCTCACTACCCGTGATGACGACACAGTACGAGATGTTCGTTTCTTCCTACAAGCATCGCTGGACAGAATAAGGACTAGTCAACCCGGTATTTTCGGCCAACCTCCCAAGTCTTGGCCTTCAGAGGATGAATTTGAGACGTTGGCCTTTAAGGCAGGCGGTCTCTTTGTCTATGCTGCAGTGGCCATCAATTTTATCTCCACCACTGGTCGTGATCCACCGCAGATGCTAGATATCTTACTTCGCGAGCGGTCGATTGTCGGTGCCGACATTGACCAGCTCTATCGGCAGATCATTGCAACGTCGGAAAATCCACTCATGTACTGCCGCCTATTAGCATCCATCATTCGACTCAGTCACCCGGAGTCGCTCGCGGCACTCCGACAGCTCTTTCATGAGGATAAAGAGGCCTTGACTGCGGTGCTTGGATCATTTTCACCCGTTATATTGAACCTGTCTGACGACCTCGAAAATTTCCAAGTTGAAATCTATCACGCTTCGCTCCGTGACTTTATAATGGACCCCCTACGATCAAAGGGCTACTACGTGGATGATGCACATGCCCATGGGCACCTTGCATGTTGCTGCATTGCATTATTGAATTTCCGGGGTGGACGAGGATACGGTTATGCATTTATTGCGTGGAGTAACCACCTTTCCAAGGCCTATCCTAGCAACAAACTTCGACATCTACTCAATTTGTTTTCAAAGGGAACATCTATTGATGCGGACCACGGACTACTTCAACATATGATGCAGTTTCACCTGCGCAGAGCGAAAGAGACTTGCTTATCCTTGGTAAGTACGGTTATGTTCCAAGAGTGATGTCTACTAAACACAGATTCATCAGAAGTGGATCAGGAGCTATTCGGATATAGCGGTCGCCTGGCGTCTTGTTAAAGCCTCAAGAAGGGTTGACGAAGCAGCAAGAAAAAGGGCCAAAGGGGAAGCAAGACAAAGGGCCGAAGGGGCAGCAAGAAGAAATGCTAGGGATATGGCAAGAAAAGAGGCTGATGAAGCACAAAGTAATTTGATTGGGCAAGCGAGAATTCAACAGACTCCACAATGTGGGACCTTTTTTCCGGGATAGAATTTATACCACTTGTAAGTTGTAGTCAATTGTGCTGCGTTGTGCTGCCCGAGTCACTGTCATCTATGTGCATCAGTAGTATCTCTCTCCTGTTAGCATAGACGCAGAGCGGCGGGAGTGGTTGGTCTGAGGAATACATTGCTGGTGGCTGGTGAAGGTTGCGACCATTAACTTTTCGAGTTCACCCTCACCCCGGGCCCAGAGTCATGATTGGTGTCAATCTCGCACGATGAGCTTCGAGTCCATTTATGTTTTGTGGGAGGATGTACTTAGTACTTACAAATGAGCAATTGGCTAGTACTCATCTTAATGTATCGATACAAGTGGAACATTGACTGTACATGGAGACGAGGAAATGGAATGTATCCAAGCGCAAGACAGTCGTACATCGTGCCATGTGTAGATATTCTTGTTCCGTATCACTTCGACCAACGAATCTTGACAGCTGTTTGCAAATATCTTCACAGTAGCGGCATTTCTACAAATAAAAATACAGCTTGGTAAGCGTTCACCTTGTACCCCACGAAAACCGCGCACCCATACACTTCATCACAGAAAGGAACTTTAATGGTAGTCGGAACTGAGGTAGTCACATCCATTAATTCCTACATACGGGTGGCCTGGAGGTTTTAGTGTACCGCAGCTTGATGTGAAGTGACAGACATGAACAATGTTATGTAATGCGACTGGTGTGAGCAGAATAATGCCTTAGAATCTCCGCTACTCTCCGCTCCAGAGCTGTAGACAGTAGCATCCAGTGAGATCCTATTTGTTGTTGCTCCTTTCATCAACGAGACGGGACCTTGAGTCGATGGGGGCGACCGTCATAGTGACCTCGGCCCGCTGCGCCCATCCTAAATGCGAACTTGGCATCGCTACCGCATTTGTTAAAGAATTACTTTACCTCATCGATGTTGACAACGAGCAGATGATCACAATTTGTGGCTTGCTGTTCCCTCCATCCTCCGCAGCAGAAATGAAGGGTATATCCCTTCGGCATCATTCCCTCGACCTGGCACAGCGTACAGGCAGTGATCCTCAACCTGACGAAAATAAATAACCTCTACGCGCTCACGCTAGGGACCAAGTACGACCTTTCGATTCTTCCTTGGACCTTGATCGTCTTCAATCACCACCTGCGAAGTCTATTTTGTACCTCGGGAAGATGCACAGATCTTGTCAGATACACTGAGGATCTCGAAAAATTCAAATCCTTCTCTGTTACACGAAGTCCCAGGCACTCATGTCTCATTCGGCAATCTTACTTCCTTGTCCAGTTTCCTGTGAGGATATCGATGGTAGGAAATCAGCAGCAACTATGACGCCGCTCTTGTATCTCCATGTCTCGCATTAGCACTTACAGGCGAACCTTCCGATTTCTAGGCATTAGAATCGATGAAACGATTAGATAGATAGCAGTGCGCACCAACCGACACAATTGTGCAGGAGGAGGAGTCTCGCGTTGTATCGAAGGGGAACTTGGATTTCATGTTGCTCCTCTCTCGAATGTGGTTGTGTCTCTGGGTTCGTTGTTACCAGGGAAAGGCAAGATCACATTCGGTCAGGCAGTAGCTCAGACATACCCATGTAAGCACTTGCCTCCATTATATTAAGGTCGTGTACCTAATTCTATCAGGAATACCATCCTTGACGTTTCCTGGGAAAGACGTGCGCCCAAAAGGTCCTGTGGTTCTACTCAAGCTCACAGTAAACACCCGGAAGCACGGTACAAGAAATTCAACCTTCCCCTTTTGCATCGCGACAGTCGCAATTCAGTGAAGTATTCAGAGGTCATCCAGTTTCAAAGTCAGTGAATCGTGGTTGAATACTCCCCTGCAAGATCGTCATCTTGAACATATGAATGATCCGTGGGCAATGCGCCTCAATTCAGAGCAGTTATTTTTTCTTCAGCCGGATACACGGCCACAAGGACTCAAGCGCCCCCCCAAGCAGTGACATTGATAAGCGTTTACTTATCTGGATGTGTTCCGCTTAGCTCTCTCTCGAGTCTCAACTCTCCTGCATGGATCTCAGTAAGTATTTCCTTAAGCACACCATCTCAACTCGCACTAACATCGACTATGAGCACGTTCCTATTCCCCTGACGGCGCATGGAATCGTATCTGCGATTATGTTGAATACAGCGGCATCTTCGATTCTGAAAAGCGCCAGCCTCACTCACAATGCATGGCAGACACTCGTGTTGCCCTTCGAGCGAGTCTGCGAGAACTCCTCGACCGTCGCGATCGGATGAACGTCTGGCTCAATGGACTTGCCGGCGTCGGGAAAACATCGATAGTGTTCACCGTAGCGGAGGAGTTGAAAAGAGCAGGAAGGCTTGCTGCTACTTTCTTCTTCTCGCACAAACATGCACAGAATGCTGCCATGGTTATTCCGACAATCGCATACCAGCTGGCACTGACTTTTCCGCGCATTCGAGACGATATCGCAAGAGCGGTTGAGAAGGACGGGATCCTCCTCTCATCTGATAAATCTCGCAGTGATCAGATACGGGAGCTCATCATCAACCCACTTCACACGTTGAAGTTCCGTCAGGAAACACCTTATGCTATCATCATCGATGCTCTTGATGAATGTTTTTCCGCGGAAGAGGCAGCAAGACTGGTTACGTTGTTGACAGAGACACTCTCAGGCCCGGACTTGCCAATTATCCACCTGCTATTCACAAGCCGCCCAGAGGCTCATATTCGCGCCGCCATGGAACCTGGTGTCCATGAGATTTCCCTCACCACCCGTGACGATAACACCGTAGAAGATGTTCGTTTCTTTCTGCGAGCATCGCTGGACAGAATACGGACAAGCCGTCCTGCTGTTTTCGGCCAACCACACATGCCTTGGCCATCGGATGATGAATTCGAGGCACTGACCTTCAAGGCGGGTGGTCTCTTCGTCTACGCTGCGATGGCCGTGAATTTTATTCCTTCCACTGGCCATTACCCGCAGAAAAGGCTGGATCTCTTGCTTCGAGGGCGGTCGACTGTTGCTGCTGATATCGACCAGCTTTATAGGCAGATTATCGCAACATCTGAGAATCCAGTCAAGCACTGCCATATGTTAGCGTCCATCATCCAACTCTATGAGCCGCTCCGGCTCTCACAGCTCCAAGATTTCTTTCATAGGGAACAGGAAACCTTGGCTGTGATGCTTGAAGTATTTTCACCCGTTATATTGAATCCGCCCGACGGCGCTGGAAGCGTTGAAATCTATCACTCTTCACTCCGCGACTTTCTAGCCAACCCTTCACGCTCAAAGGACTACCACATAGAGAGTGCACGCGCTCATGAACACCTTGCGCGTTGCTGCCTTAACTTGTTGATGCGGCAAGATGCCCAGCGCATACCAGGATACTATTATGCATGTAAATCGTGGGGTCTCCACCTTTCTGAGGCCTATCCTAGCAGGAATCTTCGAAATCTACTTGTTTTATTTACAAAGGGAACCTTTCTTGCGTCACAACAATTACAGCATTATGAGCAGTGGAATGCGCTGGAAGTCGCCAGAAAGACTTGCCTATCCTTGGTGAATGTCACCGTTATGTTCTGAATGCGATGCCTACTAAATACAAGTTGATTAGAAGTGGATCAGGAGCCCGTCTGACGTTGCAGTCGCCTGGCGTATTGCTAAAGCCTGGAGAAGGGGCAAGAAAGGATGGAGGAAGAAAGTTGTGGTAGACAATGAAACGAACACAAGGCACATCACATACTTCCGTCGCAAGCCTCGCCGTAATAGGTCATGACCTTGGGAAAGATCCTCATGATCAGCGCGATTTTTTTTGCCTAGGATGTGACAATTTTCTACATAAGATTTATTCTTACTTATATATACCTTTATTATGGACGATGTCAACCCTTCGTACTTGGTCACTTTCCGGATACTTACATAGGTCTTTCTAGTAGTCTAGTCAGTCTGGCAGGTGTATTAGTGTGGGGTCGAGAATGAACTGTCAGTTCGAGCCTGACCTCAGCTGTGTTGGAATTTCGCGGCTGCCCGAATGACGAACGACGAAATGATATTGGCAGGGATTCGGGAACCCTTTGCAAACGCGCAAAGGTACTCGACTCATAGATACGGTTATATATGTAGATAAATTTTATCTTATCACATGCGAAATGCGACAGACTTCAACAACGCCCGAAATATTCCGACAAGCTGAACCACCTCTGACACGCTTTATAGCTGTTCAAATTTCCAGTGCAGTGTGCTGCGGTTAGTATTTAGGCGGAGAGAGATCCGCGGGAGCTGAAATGGTTTGAGCTTAACCTGCATTAGGCAAGTCAGATCTTCTTATGCGTGACCGTACTCAGTTTATTATTTTACAGTTCACGGTGACCCAAAGGAATTCTACGATGACCTGCCGAAGGAATAATAATTCAACCGCTAGTTTGAGGTTGTATCAAATACCTTTCGCTGTTTTCTTTTCTTCAGATAGCTACGAGTTGAAGTTCACTGAGGATGAGCACGCCTTCGATTGGATGTCCTGCCCCGCTGCCCGTACGCAGTGCCTGTCGCATTGATCCGTCTTCGTCTTTCGAGTCGCTGCCTTCACCCTCGCCCACACATCAACTCTTGCTTAGCATGCAGTCTTTTCCTACGAACAGAAACATCGACCTACTCCATACCAATGCTTATACCAGAGCTCGTACGGACTCGTATCCTCCAATTAGGCCCTACCATCTCGTACATGATAGAGATCACGGTAATCATGATGCTAGGCACTTCGTTCATGCGTCACTTCCGGCGTCCTTTTCGCCTGAACCACTGAACCAACACTCGTATTCGCGTCATTACTTGCTAAATGAGCACCTTGATCTCCCGGGAAATGCAACGCCACCAAACGGGGTGCCAAGGAGGTGGTGGTCGCGCGGCTCCCTTTCTCCCAGTAGAAATTCGTTCAGAGACCTAGCAGTTTCAACGAATGGACTTGATGACAGTCCTCTCCTTCTGCAAAAATCGTATCCTTCCTCGTCACATGAAGTTCCAATTATCCCTCTTTCGTTCAGCGATCTTCCTTCCTTGTCCAACGAGGATCTTCAAGATTGTTGCCCTGTATCGAAGAACACCGGTAACAAACACGAAGACCGAGAGCTCAAAGAGTCGCTTTTATTGTCATCTCCCTGCCATCCTCCTGCTGCCCCAATGTCCCGTACTGGTGCGCACAAGCGGACTCTCAAGTCCCTAGGCATTGGAATAGAGGAGGATCTTCGGAACGATGAAATTGAACATAGCTTTTGGCCCAGGCTGCTAGGGAGGTCACCAATTGGAAAGTTGCCTTCAAACACGTGTACTGCCGCGTCGGTTGCTGACGTGTTTCTGAACGAAACAATCCTGCAAGCGGAAGAGAATACCACTGTCTCGATGGAGAATTGGGATGGGAAGTCTGTTCATGTCGCTGGTTTCTCTCCTGTGATTGTGTCCCTGGGTTCGTTGTCGCCTGAGAAAGGCAAGATCACTCCATCGACCAGCCGGACTACGATATCCCATGGCGTCGAAGAGAAGGCACAAAACATGCTCCCCGATGCCCTTCCTGTGCCTACACCGCGAATCCACCGTAAACACTCGGAAACATGGTATAATAAGTTCACGTTCACTCCTCTGCGTCGCGAGAACGCGAAAGGACGAGAAAAAGAAGGTAAGGTGAGGGAGAGGTGGCTTCGGGCCAGGGAGGTGAGTTATTTTATTTTCTTGCCGCAATTTCTTTATGTCCTTGTTGTGTGTGATGATTATTCTCTCGATGGAGGAACTCGTGCTCATGCTTCTAGTTCCCCGCTCTGTGATAATGGAATGAGACTCGAAATGCGGGTTATTCATTTCCCGTTCTCTTCGCTCAATACATAGAATTCACCGGACGATGCGCTAATAGATAACATTCCAAACAGAACGTTTCGCTAGCCCTGAACGCTGTCTTGCCCACTGCTGAGCTCGCGCAGCTTTCTGAAGCAGGGGAGAGATTTGCAAAGGAGGGGGAAGCTGCTCGTGCCAAGGCTGAATCTTCCGAGTCCGAGAATATCCAGGGCACAGAGATGGAGGTAACGACTGGCAAGAAGCTTTGGATGACGGGTGAGTTATTCTTTGTGTGTAGTTGGATGCGACATGTCATAATTTATGTATCAATTCCCATAACGAAATGCGACAACAGTCAAATCCACAGCAACGACTGCCTCACCTATGCTTCGAACCTCTCTTGCGGTCCTTGGTGATGTCTCAAAACTTACGCCTATCCCTGGGCTGTATGAAGCTGCACAGATGTTGCTTGCGGTGTGGGAGGCTGTTGACGCGGTCGAGGTGAGCATTTGGATTCTGTTTTGATCTTTTTTTCAACCTTACAACTGGTGTTGTAATAGACTAACCGTACACAATGTCTCCGCCTGACCGAACGCTGCGCGACGGCAATTTTTTCTATTCGCGCTGAAATTGCGGATGTTATGAAGTCTCAGCCAGGTTTGCATGGAGATGGCGGGCTAGCGGACGAGATGCAGGGACCAGTGATGAAGCTGAACGAATGCATTGGGATGGTGAGTTGTCACTTTGCTTTAGTTTCATCAGGAGTCGACTGGCGTTTTGCTACGAAGTCGTGATTTTTGAATGCGACACTCATTAAGTATAGGTGTATGATTTCCTAGTAAAACTTAACCGCCGCCCATTCATCAAACGGTTCCTGCGCAAGGACGAAATCCAAAAGGAAATTCAGGCATGTGATAAGGCGCTTGGAGATGCAGTGCAGATGTTTAGTGTGCGTGTCCTTGGTCTTTGGCAATTCAAAATTATAAGTCAACCTAACCTTGACCTGACTTGAGCAGATATCAATACAAATCAGACTCCTCAAAGAATTCAAGTGTTTCGCGAGGGATAGGCAGCAGTTCCTTGAAGTTGGACACAAGGCGCAGATGCAGGGATGGCTCACGCCTATGTTGTATGGTTCTCCAATGCAGATCCACCCGGTGTCTCTGGATGGCACCCTAAGGCTCGGGGTACAAGCGCCTCAGGATCCGCAAGACATTCTCCCGGTGGCACGTATGCTGAGCAGGAGTCCTCAGGTACAGAATTCGCCATTATCAGCACCGCAAAACGCGCCGTCTAAGCCTACCAATGGCTCTATTTCTACCTCTAACGACGTTTTCCTTTCTCCTCTCACTGAGCTTCAATGCCTTCTCAGAGCCGAAAATGTTTCTGACTTAGAACATGACCGGGAGCTATTCCACGCGACGCTCCAGTCTGGTATCACTGCGCGCAGTGATGCTGAGATGCTACTCGTACTGGAAGTGAGCCCTGGGGAGGCACCCGAGGCATTGAAGGCATTACGGAGGGCCGAGGCACTGAACAGAGTAAGGGAGGCTAGCGTAGGGCAAGGAGGAGCAGCAGTAGGAGGTTTGGAGAGAGAGTTCATGGAGAGTGGCATTGAGGCTCTGACGAGGTTGAGTAGTGTTGCTGTGCACAAGGCGGGGGATTGCGATGGAGATGTGCCGTGGGATTTACCCCCTTGGACTATTACTCGGTGCGTTTTGTTTTCGGTTCCGTCTTTGGTCATCATTAATGAAGTTAATGTTAACTCAAATAGTTACGAAGCCGATCGCCTCGTCATGGTTGGAAGCGGTTCCTTCTCCAAGGTTTACCTCGGCAACTGGTCTGGGCGGCGCGTCGCCATCAAAGTGCTTTCGTCCTACACTTCTTCGTCTCTATTCAGACAAGAGGTAGAAATATGGAGGAAGCTGAGACACGATAATGTGTTGATGATGTGGGGCGCTAGCAGTGCGCAGGGGGAGCGGCCATGGTTCATCGTGAGCGAGTATTGTGAGGGTGGGAGTTTAGTAGGGTGGTTAAGGGAGAGGAAAGGGAGGGTTGGCAAGTTAGGTGCTGGGGGTACATTGGGTCCTCCGAGCGAAGGTAAAGGAGAGGTGGATCCTCTCCGGTGCATGCATCATATTTCGAAGGGGATGGTGTACTTACACAATGAGAACGTGCTTCATGGAGACTTGAAGGTAAGTTTTGCTTGTTCGATTAGGTTTTCGATCTAAGCTCTGTCTGGGGGTGTGTAGGCCTCGAATGTATTGGTTCATGACAATGGGCGGTGCGTCATCTCTGATTTTGGGCAGAGCGAGATGAAGTGGGAGGCTTCGAGGAGAAGCGGGAAGCCGATCACAAGTTCGTTACTCTCATCTCTATTTCTCTCTTCCTTAGATTGAGCACTCCATCTAGACGGAACACTGCGCTGGCAAGCACCAGAACTTCTGAATGGGGCCACGAAGCTGACACCAGCTACGGATGTATATGCATTTTCTATTTGCTGTGTTGAGATCCTTGGTATGGGCGACCTTCCGTATGGACACCGCGACGACAAGTTTGTTGCACATCTCGTCCTCGGTGGGTCTCGATCTACTGATATCCAAACATTAATAACACATCCGCAGATAAAGACAAACGTGCGGAGATTCCCTCCACGAGCTTCACTTCCCTCGTTGAGCCTCTTATCCAAGAATGCTGGATTCGTGACCCCAGTAAACGTCCTGCCTTTACACAGGTTGCTGTGAGGCTCAAGCAGCTCCGTCAGCGTCATGGATGGGTGGAGGAGTCCACTGTTCCCGTGCGACCAGAGCTACTCATGGAATCCCCTGTTCTCTTGCGATCAGAGCTCCTTATGGAATCCCCTAGTTTCTCGTACACAAATCACTACTCCCAGAGGATGCCTCTTGCTGAGCTGCCGGGCACATCTGTATCAAATTGTGAAGGTATTCAAGTCGAGCCGGAAAAGGGGGCAAGTTTGGATGCTCTGTGTGTTCATGATGATGTGGAGCCAACTTCAGCTACTTCGTGTCGGTCTCAACCGAAGCCTTGCCACCCGCTCGGACGCCTATGCCACAATTCATCGCACCATCATCAGGAACCTGTCGTGAACGTTGACACGGACACGATCGAGAAACCTGCGACCAGGTATTCTGGGATAGTTATCTATACGCCCTCCCGCCCGTCGTGTATGGGGGATAGCGATACTACCAGTACCATGTCGTCACATTTCACATCAAGTCACATCACGTTGCAAGAGGGTGTTCAGCATCATCATGGGCGCCATACCCATGACGTCAGCCCCGAGTATGAGTTGCCTCTGCTCCCGGATGAGCGCCTCGTGGAGAGGAGAAACGAGTGCCGGTTTAGATCCTTAATGCAGTCGAGACACGGATTCCACCATTCCCGTACGTTTGCTTCCTGTATCTATATATGTCTTTCCATGTATTTATGCTAGACGCTGACGGTATATTTTTCTTGGCAGTTACCTTACCCCTTTGGTCACCTTCTCATGTAGAGCTAGGTGCAGTGGGATATCACTCTAAGCCAAAAGGGCAATTTATCACGCTCTTTAACGCCCTGCAGCCTCACCAAACGTCTGGAAGTAAAATCACTACTGTTCCTGCGCTCGGCGGGTACGGGCCTATCCGGACTGGGCAAAAGTTCGACTCGAAGCTCACGGTGGCACAGAGGGGGAGAGATCTCATTTCTGGGTTGTTGACCTTTGGGCTGATGAACGATGGAACATATTCGTGAGTGCCCAGAACGAGCATTTTTAGATATTATTTGATGGATTATCATCGTCGTTTAGGGAACATATTTCGAAGCGTCACTCATTTCTCCTTCGAGCAGGTCACAGGGCGGCATATATCTGTGCCGAGTCGACGATGTACCGGTTCATAGAAGACCTCACAGGACCAAAGGAATGGTTCAAAGCCAACATTAGTGCCATTGTCAAGGAGTATGCTCCTCATCATCCCATTCAAAAGGAGGACATTATCGTAGGTGAGCATCCCGTTCCCTTTTCTTGATCGAGGGTATCTTCTGATCTTCCCTGGCAGTTGTCGGTACTTTATGTGCGCCAGAGTATGCGCTGTTCGTGAGCCATTCTCATCCGAATGGTCAAGTTCACTTCAACGTCTTCTCGGATCGCAGGAACGGTGGACAATGGGGTACTTTTACGACGGATACTGAGTACCCTTCTGACGAGGGCGGCCCCTCATATGTCGAAGAGATCCCCCCTAAGGCGATGTTTGCGAGCAAGGTGTCCCCGATGCGCATGAATGCCGGATCGGATGACAAGGACTGGGACACATTGATGTTGGCGAGGTTGCGTTTCCCTACAGATTCAACAGATCCCACATTGCAGTGATATTGGAACCCCCACCCCTATTGCATACCCGGCACTTGATTCAATTTCTTTATCTTTATTTTAATTCAGATTATTGTCGTCTTGAGTGGATCGCTTGTATCCTAGTATCCTACATTAATTATACCAAGTAATCTCGGATGTACATGAAGCATTCCCTACTGTAGAACAGCATGATCCAAGTAGTTTTGTGGACCTCTAGTTTTGCGCGGCGTTATCTCTTAGGTTGGCTGAGTGGCTCTCTTTCATTTTGCCATTGGTGAGATAGAATGGGTCAAGTATACTTGGCAGGAGAGGGACATCATATGAAAGCTATGCATTAACAGAGCCTTGGGTGCTTCCTGCATCATTGCGCCTCAGGAACAGACTCTGATAGTATACTATAGAGGCGGACTGGGACATAGTCGGTCTTAAATTTCGAGATTGCATTTACTTCTGGTTCATGACAGGTTACTAAAGAACAGAAGGATACAGCATAGCATATATATAAAATACAAAAATCTCAAAGTCACCCTGCATGGATGTCAAGGGATGCGGTCGCCTACTCAGGTGAACTCGGCCAAGGGTGAGATTTCCGCACTTCAATCTATCGAGGTGCTATGTATGATGATTATGATAGTGGCTGAGTGCTGATATCCTGATGGGCTCACCGCATGATATCCCTGGATTGAGACCCAGGGTAAGATGAGTCTATGCTAGTTTCAATGCGCAATGTGTACGGCACTCGGCTTCTGCCTGGAACGGTAGCAGGTTTGTCGTTATCTAGGCGACATTCCCAAACGAACGGAAACCAAGTTGAACGTTTATTTGTTGTTATGTATGTATTTCCATTCCGGGGGTTATGTCGGATTTGAACGTTTTGGGAAATTGAGAGTCCCGCTATAGCCGGAGGTCGGGGATGCCACATTCAGAGTCGGGCAGCCAAGCCACGACTGCGCATGCCCTCGCGCCGATCAGTCTCATTGAATGCTATGAATTTTTGCTGCTACCACATACTTAGCAGTATGATCTTTCCTGTCGGGCAAGATATGAGTCGTATGTTTTCACCCACGAGGACTGAGTAAAGTTTCTAGACAAGCGAGCCTTAGTGGGCACCGCGGTAGCGTTAGCTCTCGGCAATCAGCCGAGTACTGAAGTTGTACCTCCCCTTTCCTAAACCTTATCGGAATTCAGTCCTCGGTCACTGCCATTTAATTACCGAGTCTGACGCCACCATGCTAATTAAACTGCGCTGCACGACGAACTTCTTTCTTTAATTTCAGTAGAAAGTGCCGTCTTCAAGTCTTTCTGTCCTCCTCCTCAGGTTTAACACCCATCCACCTTTTTTTTGTCGCGAATTACGATGGCCACAGTTGCTACTCTTCGTGAGTTCCAATACTCCTATCTGATTCTGTTCTGTTAACAAGCGTCTGGTCAGCACCGGACGTTGGCCCGTACCACTATGTCCCTACGGAGTGGATCTGTATCCTTGTGAGTGGTGTCCTTGGACGTCTCATTATACCCACCTCATTTTTTCTTCAGTTCGTAGTGCTCTACAGTATTTCAACAAGTATGAATTCCACTTTTAATGATACACGGCGATAACTTAAATCTCTTCAGTCCTCCACACGGGCCAAGCAATCAAGTACCGAATGTGGTGGATGATTGCCACAGCAGCTTTTGCAGGTATCATGGAAGTATTCGGATGGAGTGCCAGGCTATGGTCAAGCCAGAATCCCAGGCTTTTGACGCCTTTTGAGATGCAGTGAGTTTTCACCTGTAAAAAATTGCTCGAATGCCGAATAATTGCTTTTACTTCAGGCTCGTCGGCACTGTGCTAGCACCTACTCCACTAGTTGCTGCCAATTTTATTATCCTTGGCAAGATCATTCATCAACTGGGACCCCAATTCAGTCGGATGACACCGAAGATATGTTAGTATCATTTTTATACACCACCGTAAAGTTACTCATGTAGCACAGATACCATCATCTTTTGCTCCTTTGTTAGTACCACACATGGAAGTGATATCAATTGTTCATATAGATTTACTCCTAGGATGTTGTTTGCTTGGTCATTCAAGCTTTCGGAGGCGCAACCGCTGCACGCGCCGTTAGTCAAGAGGAAGATCCAGCTTTGGTAGGTGCAACATCCAGTGCGCGCTGTGATGTTCACTCAACGGAGACAGGGCGGGAACATTATGCTAGGGGGTATTGCTGCCCAGCTTTGTGCGTTATAAGGTTTCCTCACTTCTCTCACTAACTTTTTTTTTCATTTACTCTCCAGTTGGTATAGTCATCTACGTCGCTGTGGCAACTGAGTTCTTCTTGCGTTTCAAATACAATGCACCTGTCCGCCACATTAACACATCGGAGAAGAGTCCAAGTTCAGTCAGTAAGAACTTGCAAATTATGCTTTTCGGCATGAGTCTTTGCACCCTCTGCATCTTTATTCGGTTCGTGTCCATTACATCTCGTTATCCGTGGATTTGTCTAAATTTATCATTAGATCCGTGTACCGTACCGTTGAACTCGCTAATGGATGGGAAGGACCGATCATCTCGACCCAGCGCTACTTTGGTACGTCATGACACATGTTTTGGCTAAAATGCGCTGATAATTTATTGCTGACAGACTGGCTGGACGGTGCCATGGTCACCATCGCAATTTTCACTCTCAATTTTATTCACCCGGGTGTCTGGCTGAAGGTCGCAGATTCTACTACTCATGTTTCACAGCAAGCCACGGACGAAGAAGCGTAGTGACACTTTAAGTGGATTTTTAATTTCTCGATGACTGGGTTGGTTGGCCACGTGTTGGCATGGTTCATGACGAATCTGAGTCTTCATGCTTGTTGGACATTTTTCACGCTCGTTAATCACCGTATGCATATACATACCAGATACTATTCCAGTAACTGCAAATGGAAATTTTTTACATGGGCTTTACTGTATGAACGACTGAGCTTGTTTCACAATGCCTCAGTCATAACGCTATGTACGTACTACGAGTCATTCCAACGCGCACTAGTGTTAAGCACGCCATCGAGGCTTTGACCGGCTTTGAAAGCTTGCCGTGAACGACGGAAATACTACCCGACTCGGATAGTAAGTTCTTTTTTAAATACTGGCGGAACTCCTGAGAGTGGTTTTTATGTAGGAGTAAGGGAGGTAGGTATTTACTTCTAGTCTCCTAGACCTATAGAAGAAGGAAGATGGTGAATTTACGTTGCTCATCATTTTGATCTCTTGCTCGTCATCATAAATGAGCTATTGCTGTCGATTCAGACATCTTTTGAGTTCTAGTTCAGCGGCAGTATGAGCTAGTACTTATACATAATGAAAGTCTCAGCGCTCAAGCAGTTCCGTAAGCGTCATGGAGTCTCCTGTCCCATGTATCCCGAGCTATTCATGGAATTTCTCTGCATTTTGAAGCTGGATCATTCCTCGTGGGTCACGTCTATGTACCGTCTCGCCTGTCGTGTATAGGGGGAGGGGGGTTGGCGATACCATATGGTCGCAAATCACGCAAGCGGCAAGCCACATCATGTTCAACTGGAGGGGTTCAGCACACCTATCACGTCAGCTCCGCATATAAATATCCTCTGCCGTCGGATGAGAGCATCGCATAGAGGAGAAACGGGTGCCGATTCATTAGTGCAATGATATTGTCCCGGACGCTGACTGATGCTGTGCTTTTCTTTAGATATGTTTATCCAGTTTATTGTCGTCTTGAGTAACGCGTTCGTACAGTATCCCTAGAATCCCTACATGATACCAGTTGGGCTCAGTGTCCGCAAACAGCTGCGAGTCGAGAAATTTACGGTCCAGATGGGAAACTTTACAGTCTTGTCTGCATCAGGATTCGGCTCGCCTAGGCTCGTATGGAATGCTGTAAGCCTGTAAGCCTTGAAGTGTCTCGATTCTCGTTCTCGTCTCAACTTCCTTCCTCCCCGCCCAGTCCACGTCCCCCTGTCTGATTGGCATGCTCCTTTGACCTCTACTCGAGCTCCGTCGATGACCGTCGGCGATCCATAAGCGAAGTTCCGGTGAGGCACGTGCCCTGGCTGATTGGTAATGCTGTGCCGGGACCGTGATTTCCTCAACTTCCTCGTCCAAAACCCTTCTTCTTCACATCACTGCGCTCAACATATTCTGATAATGTATGAGGCGGATTGGGATATCGTTCATCATATTGGTTGGAATTTTCAAGATTGATCTTTTCCAGGTTTATGCCTGGTCATTAAAATCTACACGGTGCAGAGAAGTAACCTCTGTGCACTCAAACTCGACTAACTATAAATCACCAGGTGATACTTCAACATCTTCTCAAAGCAAAGACAGAAGTGTTTCAAAGATGGTCGATGCTGCACAGCGTCAAGCGCTGTGAAGACGGTATAACAATCGTCGGTGAACTCGGGTTCGTGAGTTCATGACATTGTGGGTGTGTGAATACTGTGATGATGATAGCCGGACCACCTATGTGACCGCACGTGCATCCCTAGGTTCAGATCCGACGGGTGAGTCTAGAACGGTGTATGCTGAGACTGCTGCAATTGCCCAATGCGCGGTATATACGACACTGAGGTTCTCCGACAAAATCCGCTGGTTGGTGTAAAGATCGCAGGATTCCGAAATCAGAGCCAACTCCGCACGCTTATCCTATAAAATTTTAATTTGAGCACTACCTAATTTTCGTCTCGAGCAAGCTACAGTTTACAATTCTGTCATGCAAGATGTGGGTCTTGCCTTTTCGTTCCCGAGGACGTACACTCGGGCATGGGCAAAAAAACTCGTCAGCTCCCGGGAATCCGAGTTAGCCGCAGGTGCACAAGTATTAATATTGCCAGTACTTGTTCTTCCCAGGCCTTGTCGATATTTGGGTCCTCTCCGACACCACGATGTTAATTAGGGGACTGCGCTGCCCAGACGGCATCTGTCCTTAAATTTAGTAGAAAATCTCGTTCTAACAGACTTCTGTCCTTCCCTCACACCCATTTTCTTTTGTTGAGAATCACGATGATCATAGGTTCTGTGCTTGCTATAACTCGTGAGTGTTCTCCTCTCTGACTTAGTCTATTAACAAGCATCTGGTCAATAGCACAGATAAGCGTTGGCCCGTACCATTATGTCCCTACAGAGTGGATATGTGTCCTTGTGAGTTATGTCCTTGGGCATTTCATCGTTCATATCCATTTTTCTGTTAGTTCGTGGTGCTCTACAGTATTTCCACCAGTACGAGCTAGTACTGTTAAAAGTGCACAGCGAATGACTTAACCCCTTCAGTCCTCCACACAGGCCAGGCAATCAAGTACAGAATGTGGTGGATGCTACCCACAGCTGTTCTGGCGGGTATCATGGAAGTATTTGGATGGAGTGCCAGGTTATGGTCAAGCCAGAATCCCAAGCTTTTGACCGCCTTTGAGATGCAGTAAGTTTTCATCCCGAAGAAATTGTTTCAATGCTTAATAAATGCTTTCACTGCAGACTCGTCGGCACCATTCTAGCACCTACTCCACTAGTTGCAGCCAACTTTGTTATCCTTGGCAAGATAATCAATCAACTCGGTCCTCAATTCAGCCGTCTGACCCCGAAGCTATGTTAGTGTCATTCTCACACAGCAGCGTACTGTTACTGATGTAGCACAGATACTACCATATTCTGCACCTTTGTTAGTACCACGCATTGAAGTGGTGTTGATTTTTCATACGGTTCCATTCCTAGGATGTGGTTTGCTTGGTTGTACAAGGTATTGGAGGGGCAGCCGCTGCACACGCCGCCGGTCAAAAGACGAGTGCCTCTCTCGTAGGTGCAACGTCCAGTGCTCAGTGACGCTCACTCAACGAAATCAGGGCGGGAACATCATGCTAGGAGGAATCGCTGCTCAACTTGGTGCGTGATGATATTCCTTTGTTTCTCTTACTGACAATCTCCATTTACCATATAGTTGGTATAGTCATCTACGTCGCTGTGGCCGCCGAGTTCTTCTTGCGTTTCCTATACAATGCACCTATCCACTACGTTGATTCAGAGAAGACTCCACGTTTTGTGAGTAAGAAAGTGCAAATGATGATTTTCGGCATGGGTTTCTGCACCCTCTGCATCTTCATTCGGTTAGCATCCATAACGTCTTGTTATCCATAGCTATTGCGTCTAAATTCATCATTAGATCCGTATACCGTACCATTGAACTCGCCAATGGGTGGGCTGGCCCGATTATCTCAACTGAACGCTACTTTGGTACGTTCTGCACTGTCTTAGCTGGGGCAATACGCTGATAGTGCTCTATTGCTGATAGATTGGCTCGACGGTGGCATGGTCACTCTTGCTATTTGCACTCTCAATTTCATTCATCCAGGTGTCTGCCTGAAGATCGCTGATACTACCGCTCTTGCTTCACAGCAAGCCCCAGACGAAGAAGCTAGCGCTACATAAAGTACTCCTCGATGAACTGGAGTACTCACATGTTGACATAGTTGGACGTATCAGGGATCAGGACGCATTTATATGAGTCTTCGGACTCGTTGGACCTTTTTCACGCTCGTTAATTGCCACATACATAATAAGTGCACCACCTCTGATGTATCTGATTACCAAATAACAAACTTATAGCAATACATGATATGTGACGATTGGCACTGTGGCATATGTTACCTCCGACGAGTTCGCTATCAGTGGTCTTTCTGTGCACAGACCTCGGCTTCCTGTCTGGAGACCTTTGTTTAAATTAGAATGCCCTGCGACATTGACACAATATTCCCAATCCACTGTCACAACTGTCGATCTTGACACCGCTTACACAGGAACGGCTATGCTAATTCCGCCCACGGCTTGAAGCCGGGCCATGAACATCACTAGATAAGTGCTACCAATCGTGCCTCTTGCAGGCCATCCTTTGAAAACCCCATCTCCATCCACCTTGCAAAAGTCTTCAAAATGGATCCATACCTACTGTATGATACTAATTATGCATCACCACGCGCGCCCCCTGTCCCTCCGTGAGTACTTTCTCGTTGCAGCGTCACAATTTGCAAGTAATAAGAAACGCCTTTCTTTTAGCGATATCCAACTTCTTCAGAAAACTGTGGATGTCCTTCAGAATTCCACAATTGCTGTTGAAGCAGCAAAGGACCCGCTTTCTAAATTTTGGGCGGCATACAAAAAGGTAGCCAGCGAACATGATAACGAAATGTTAGACAGGTGTAACGGCAATATGGACATAGTGCTCATTTTCGTTCGTGAAAATTTTCTTTGTCTTTTCCAACAACCGTCCAATACGAGTATACAACCAGGCCGGTCTGTTCTCCGCGATCAATACAGCATTCATCATTGCACTGCAGCCAAATCCTGTGGACACTAGCAACATCCTTTTGGCACAGCTTATCCAGATTACACTGAACGGTACCGCCGCCATCCCGGACCAGTCTGCGACCCCTTCACCATTCGATATCTCTTCTTCCAACTTTTGGATGCAAGCGCTTGCATATGTAAGCCTCGGATTGAGTCTTCTAGCTGCTCTTGGTGCTGTCCTGGGCAAGCAATGGCTCGGTTACTACAAGACAAAGTGTTTCGGCAGTGGATCACTTGAGGATCGGTGCAAGCAGAGGCACCGGAAGTTTCAGAAGTTACAAGCATGGCATTTCGAATATGTGCTGCAGTCATTTCCTGTTCTTCTCCAGATCTCCGTGTTGCTGTTTGGTCTATTCCTGGGAGCTGTAATGTGGAGACAGCAGCCCAGCACATCCATCCTCATAATTGTGATGACGGCTTTCGGCGCACTCTGCCATGTCCTCGTCATCACGATATCTCTGATATCTCCTGACTGTCCATTTCAGACGCCTGTGTCCTTGGCCATGCGAACCGTCTTTGATCACTTTAGTGGAAGAGCAGGCTCCCAGGAATCTATTGCATCTTCCCCCCTTGCCTCCGCTTCTACTACATCCATCTCTACTACAACCAGCTCTACTGCATTCACAACTATGGCGTCTTCCTGCACTACGTCCGCCATGCAATGGATCTTGGAGACTTCGACCGACCCTGACATTCTTAGGTCGGTCGTTGAGTTGTTGCCTACCCTGCCCGAGCAACCAAGCATAAATATCATGACGTTATGCGCACAAGTCCGAGACATGTTCAAGGCATGTTTTGATCATTGCGGTGTTCCAATAGTTGAAGACGGTGCATTGGCGTATGGAAAGGCTTTACTATATTTCTCCTCAAAATACCCTAATGCAAATTATATGCTTCGTCAAACCACGCAGAACTGGAATATCTGGGAACGGTGGCGCATTCTGTACCTTCCTCGGGTGATGGAAGAGTGTAGAATTTCATATCATCGAATGATCAAGACTCGTAATGAGACATCAAAGTTACAGTTCCAAGCAAACACACGCACCGCTTTGCGTATGGCTGTCGCTGCTGGCATTGACGAATTCACTGCTCCCGACGATCCACGATTGATTTGGAGTGGTCATTTCCGATTTCAATCCCCTCTGCTGGACCAATTTGACTGGCTTATGGATTGCGCTGAACACTTCTACACTGTCGGGGACATTGATGTAGCAGGAGATGCTCTGCTCTTGCTCATTGGTAACATCAAGGACTCGGAATCATCATCCCTTGATCAACAACGCATCACTCCATTTTTGAATATTGACGAAGGTCAACCTAGGTCACGTAGATTGCTCCACATTGCCCTTCGCGCTGCTTGCTACGCTGTTGACTACAGGCAACACTTGCCTTGCGATGGTGATTTCTCACATGCTGTCCTGAAGGCCATCTGTCCCGCCTCCCTAGATGTACACAACCCAGATGATTTAATCACCAATGCCATTGATCTACTCAACCGTGCAAAGTGGCCCAAACACAGTAATATAGCGCACTTGTCGCTGCCCGACATTCAGCTCCTCATCCTCCTTGTTTTACCTGCACCCAGAATTACCTATGCTCCTTGGTGCCGTGCACTCATTCGTTGTATGGGTGCAGATCAGCCTTATCACTTCCGTCATACCGCCATAGTACGCATCGCCGAAGGAGCTGGAAAAGACCTGGCTACGATCACTGCTGCTAACAGTAGAGACTTGTCATTGCGAGAACTGGTCCCTTTCAGGCTCTCTCCAGCTCTCTTCATCGCAATGTCTATTAGCGCCAAGAATGACGACACCATTTATTCATACCGTGATTTCCAGTATATCAGGCTCATCTCAACTCTTGCAAGGAGTTCCGACTGGCACGCCCCCTTGATTGCGGATCGCCATATCGAGAAGTGCATTACACTACTAAACGCTCGGCGTCACATCTTTCCTACTTCATACCTTCACCTCGCCAACATTTTCTTCTGCATTGCTCCTCCAGGGCAGGATGCTTCTTGTTGTGATGCGATCACAAATGCACAGTGGTGGGAGCTACTGAAGGATGCATGGAACGCCATCACGCTTTGCAGTAACAGAGATATTGAGGTTCTTGTACCTGTTGCCAGGGCCACCGGAATGCATATACCACAAGATCTTTCAAGGATTGACCTTGAGTCTTTCGAAGAGTCCTTGGGAAACGCCCTCGATTGGTTGAGAGGACTTCCAGAGCTAGACGAAAATGTTGTATCTGCAGTAGAGAGTTTGAAGGATATGGTACATCGTGAGCGTCAGGAAGGGGTGGAGGAGTCCCCTGTTCCAGGGCAACTTAATCTAGGGGGATACTATGCAAGCCCCGCTCAATCGCCTCGATCGCGGCCGCGCCGCAGTTCGCGGGTCGTGCATTTTCGTTCGCCTACACCATCTTTGGAGGATGTTGAAGTCGCGCCAGGCAGTGCGGAAGTTCGGCAGGTGGACATGCCCCCGCAGGAATTCGAGCCTGTTCTTAATTATTTCCCGCCTGGGTTCGTGCCCATTTCATTCGTGCCCATTTCCGATGACACGGAGTCGACATCAACATCTTCGTAAATTTACAGAGAACATTTATAGCCCAGAACCTTCTTTGGTAATTGATGAAGTGATATATCCTTGTAGTGTAGCAGTAACTAATAACCCATATCTCTCTCAGTGTTTGCCGTCCAAGATCTACGTTAGTACCTCTGAGGTGAGGAAAACTTTGACTCAGGGTTGCTTTGCCTGAGTTCTTGAGGGCAAAGCTCCTGATGCAATCAACTTATATTTGGCCGAAAGGAACAAGGCACAGTGACATGTGAATGATCGGTCGAGACAGAAATACGAAACTTGATGTTGGTTGGTGGGTACCAGCGCCGAGCGGCCTATAGGCTACATACATACATGATTAATGAAGGGACCCCGACTCCAATGGGAAACAAAGACGCCGTTCGGTACGTCGAGCACAGCTTACTAATGGTCACATGATTCAGAGCAGTACATATGTACAATTTTACTTCCTGAATCCTTCAGTCCGCTACTATACCGTAAAGTACGCGACTGAGATACATTCCTTTAGTCCTCATCCCGACAGTTCCCGCGACTCTCGAACAAAACTAACTTTAGGAGAATGAAGATAGCAAGTCGTTTGAGGTTTGCTTGTAACTGAGTCGCCTACTACCTGGATACGGTAGTACAACCGTCATACCTGCTCTCGGCTCGTCAACTTGTAAGTATCTTACATGATATTCTACCATGCGATGGCCACTCACTCAGACTACTTATATCGAACCGTGGTTCACTATCTCCAGGAGTGTCTACTTTAAATTTTCGAATCCTCTGGTGGGTAACTATATCACCTTGCTCTCATTCAACTCTCTCGCCAGTGCGATGCAAGAAGCAGCCACGCACTGATGAGGCAAATTGCCTCCCCACGACGCTACGTCCGTCACCATGTCATTTCCTCTCTGTATCTGTGAACTATATGTTGAATTCGGACGTTACCTAAACGTCTAGGTTCGTCACCCTTGACGCCACCGTTGAGTATAAATTGGATACTCACGGTTCCGATAGTTTTAGAAGATTTCCCTGTCCCTGAGCAGCTGGAGCTTAGTAGGAGAATACTATGCAAGCCCCGCTTGGTCGCAGCCCCCCCACTTGTCGCGCGAGCGTGCTAATTCATCTGCATCGTCTTAGGAGACCTTCGCAGTCAGGCTGGGCAGTTCGGGAGCTCGTCAGGTGGTCATGCTACCGTAGGGGCTGGGCTTCGAGATTATGCCCGTGCATGTGTCCCGCTGAGCTTTGCGCCCATTTCATTCGTGCCATTTTCCGATAATGCCGATTCGACGTCAACAACTTCGCAAGACTAATTGCGGGGAATGCATCCGTCCCTTTGGCCTATATGTATAGTGACAAGTTTGATGATGTACATAAGTTAGTTAGAGGTGATGAATATCATACAGTTATCTCGAGTCCTCTGGATGAAGTGATCGATCTACACTCCTAGCAGTATATTATTAGCTTTCACGTGGTCACAGTACAAAAATAAAAGAACACGATGTGAAACTATCTAAGAGCTCTACTACTACCTCTTCACACACAGTGCTATAAACACTGTACAAGGCAAGACAATAAACAACCAAAATGTAATCCCGACTTTACAGAGAAAACAGCTCTGTATGTAGAGCAGTCCCACCCACGTCTATACTCCTCGTCAAACCTAATCTCGCAACTGCATTCTGAGCTTCCCTCGTTAAACTCTCCGGGCCGCTAGCGCAAACTGCGATCCCTCCGCCAGAGTGTTTCCACTCCTGCATTTTATTACTCCGTGTCTCGATCGAGTCTTCCTTTTCAGAAGGAAGCTTGATGACGTCAGCGAGAAGATCTCGAATAGACGGACGAGAGAGTGTGACAATAGAGTTGGGGATAGTGGGTACTGCTTCGGGATCGCAAAGACACGTTACGAAAATGGAGATGTGCAAGTCGATGGAACTATCTGATGCTGCCGTAGCAATGTCTATTAGCATGGGAGCGAACCATTCTATCTGACCTGTGGGTGTTGATTAGAATGACACGATGCCCATCGTTCTTTGCAAGAAAAAATCACCAAAAGATCGAATGCACCAAGCGAACTCAATTTTCCTCGTTTGTTCACCCTGACTGCGCCTTAGTTTGGTGCACCGACCGACGATGCGGTCGAGTAGACCGAGATGAACGTGATGCCAAAGCAGGGCGCTTTCATATCGACCTAGATCGACGCTTGATCCCCCGTAAGGACCATCAAGCATGACCTGAACGAAAGCAGATGGACCGGACCGCCTTCGGACCTCCTCGACCTGTGAACGTTCCTGTTCCTTTCGCGTATAATTATTTAATGCCCTAGTCCAGTCTCCGTTGGTTCGTGCAGCAAGAATCAATCCCGGTGCGGAGAGGCATGAATGGGATGGAGGGGCGGAGAGAATAGTAAACGGATGCGATTCAAACACTCTGTTGGAGAAGAAAACACGCAGTCTGACATGCTGGCCGGTCACCCAGCCATCGTCGCAGCTGTGAACGCGGATCTGTTGAACGTGAAGTCAGCGTTTTAACGATCAAATAAAAATACTCATGTACCAAAGTCATGTGAGGGTCTTGCGCGGTGAGTGTGGCGTCCTTTATTCGGTAACGGAGTAGGCGTAACAATACATCTGCGCCATAAAATGCGAGAGGAGGGAATATCCAAGGCGATGCGTATATCGTATGGTAACATATGGTGATGAAGAATGCTACATATGTCAAAACACTGCGACGTATCTGAGTCTCAGCCAACGAAATTATAAAACAAAGCTGTAAAACCTACTGGACGACGAAGAAACACTCATAAAATAGTCTCCTGACCGGTCGCAATGACGTTAATACGATGATGCCGAGTACTGTGAACGAAGCCACTCCTGACGTCTCTTTCTGTGAACCAAGAATCTGGAATCTATAGTGCAGGTGGTTGCGAATCCATAGGGCGCCATGGATATCAGCGGCAAGAAACATAGCTCTTCCCGCCATCCGATGCATGAAATTGAGTTTCTCGTAGCCATTCCCCGGTCCTAATAGTAAGGACAAAATCGAATTTTTGGTTGCAAATAAGAAGACAACCGGGGATTTTGAGAGAGCGAGAAATCCTACGCGACCCCGACAAGTACCTTTCGTTCCACGGAGTATGAGGCAGACTCGACTCACTAGCTCGACTGGGGTTCGAATGAGAGGGGCATCCTGTATGACACAGACCAGTACGGCTGCAAGGTACGCCGACAAGACTAGGACTAAAAACAATATAATTCGTCAGTCAGTCCGATGCGGTAACATAACACCTTGGAGCCGCACCTTGTCCGAGATTGAACTCAAGCTTTGGAGGGGACCAGTACGTTGTTGAGATAAAAGTACTCCAACCAATCTGCGACTGCTCCGACTTCTCGGTAGGGGTAAAGGCTTGTTGTCATCAGAAGATGCAGATTGATATCCTGTGATCTCGGAAAGTCCAGTGATAAGCGCCCAGTCGTCGGTGACGTTTGAACTCGGGTGAGTGTAGGTCAGTACTGCCGCAGTTTGCCCAATGCTCGGTGTATACGATTCTCAGGTTCTCCGACGAAATCCGCGGTTGATGTAAAGATCGCAGGATTCCGAAGTCAGAGCCAACTCCGCACGCTTATCTTATGAACATTCAATTAGAGCACTACATACCTAATGTTCATCTCGAACAAGCTGCAGTTTACAACTTTGTCGTGCAAGATGTGGGTCTTGTCTTTTCGTTCCCGAGGACGGTACACTTTGCCACGCGCAAAAACTCGTCACTGCCGGGAATCCGAGTTAGCGGCTGCGCAGGTACACCAGTCCCAGGCCCTGTCGGTATTCGAATCCTCTCCGACGCTATGATGTTAATTAGTGGACTGCACTGCGCGAATGGCTTCTGCCCTTAAATTTAGTAGAAAATCTCGTCCTAACAGACTTCTGTCCCTTCCCCCAGTCCCACATCCATATTATTTTGTTGAAAATCACGATGATCATAGGTTCTGTGCTTGCTATAACTCGTGAGTGCTCTCCTCTCGGACTTAGTCTATTAACAAGCATCTGGTCAATCGCACAGATAAGCGTTGGCCTGTACAATTATCTTCCTACGGAGTGGATCTGTGTCCTTGTAAGTTATGTCCTTGGGCATTTCATCGCATCCATATCCATTTTTCCGTTAGTTCGTGGTGCTATACAGTATTTCCACCAGTACGAGCTAGTACTGTTAAAGGTGCGCAGTGAATGACTTAACCCCTTCAGTCCTCCACACCGGCCAGGCAATCAAGTACAGAATGTGGTGGATGCTACCCACAGCTGATTTGTTTGCGCTGCTCTACTTTGAATCGGCGATCGACAAGTGTTTGTTTTTGTGTGTGATCGACAACTCGTAGTGTTATAAACATTGTACAAGGCAAGACAATAAACAACGAAAATGTAATTCCGACTTTACAGAGAAAACAGCTCTGTATGTAGAGCAATCCCACCCACATCTATACTCCTGGTCAAACCTAATCTCGCAACTGCATTCTGAGCTTCCCTCGTTAAACTCTCCGGGCCGCTAGCGCAAACTGCGATCCCTCCGCCAGAGTGTTTCCACTCCTGTATTTCATCACTCCGCGTCTCGATCGAGTTTTCCTTTTCAGAAGGAAGCTTGATGACGTCAGCGAGAAGATCGCGAATAGACGGACGAGAGAGTGCGACGATAGAGTTGGGGATAGTGGGTACTGCTTCGGGATCGCAAAGACACGTTACAAAAATGGAGATGTGCAAGTCGACGGAACTATCTGATGCTGCCGTAGCAATATCTATCAGCATGGGAGCGAACCATTCTATCTGACCTGTGATGATTGATTAGAATGACACGATGCCCATCGGTTCTTTGCAAGAAAAAATCACCAAAAGATCGAATACACCAAGCGAACTCAATTTTTCTAGTTCGTTCACCCTGACTGCGCCCTAATTTGGTGCACCGACCGATGATGTCGTCGAGTAGACCGAGAGTGAACGTGATGCCAGACCCCCCGGCAACAAGCAGCGCGCTTTCGTACCGACCTAGATCAACGCTTGATCCCCCGTAAGGACCATCAAGCATGACCTGAACGAGAGCAGATGGACCGCCTTCGGACTTCTCCTTGACCTGTGAACGTTCTTGTTCCTTTCGCGTATAATTATTCAATGCTCGAGTCCAGTCTCCGTTGGTTCGTGCAGCAAGAATCAATCCCGGTGAGGAGAGGCATGAATGGGATGGAGGGGCGGAGAGAATAGTAAATGGATGCGATTCAAACACTCTGCTGGAGAAGAAAACACGCAGTCTGACATGCTGGCCGGCCACCCAGCCATCATCGCAGCTGTGAACGCGGATCTGTTGGAAGTGAAGTCAGCGTTTTAACGATCAAAAAAAGATATTCATGTACCAAGGTCATGTGAGCGTCTTGCGCGGTGAGTGTGGCGTCCTTTATTCGATAACGGAGTAGGCGTAACAACACATCTGCGCCATAAAACGCAAGAGGAGGGAATATCCAAGGCGATGCGTATATCGTATGGTAACATATGGTGATGAAGAATGCTACATATGTCAAAACACTGCTACGTATGAGTCTCAGTGAACGAAATTAAAGCTGTAAAACCTACTGGACGACGAAGAAACACTCATAAAATAGTCTCCTGACCGGTCGCAATGACGTCAATACGATGATGCCGAGTACTGCGAACGAAGCCACTCCTGAAGTCTCTTTCTGTTGACCAAGAATCTGGAGTCCATACTGCAGGTGGTTGCGAATCCATAGGGCGCCATGGATACCAGCGGCAAGAAACATAGCTCTTCCCGCCATCCGATGCATGAAATTGAGTTTCTCGTAGCCATTCCCTGGTCCTAATAGTAACGACAAAATCGAATTCTTAGTTGCAAATAAGAAGACAACCGGGAATTGTGCGAGAGCGAGAAATCCTACGCGACTCCGATAAGTACCTTTCGTTCAACGGAGTATGAGGCAGACTCACCAGCTCGATTGGGGTTTGAAATGAGAGGAGCATCCTTTATGACACAGACCAGTACGGCTGCAAGGTACGCCGACAAGACTATGACTAAAAATAATAAAATTCGTGAGTCGGTCCGATGAGGTAACATGACACCTTCGATTCGTACCTTGTCCGAGATTGAGCTCAAGCTTCGGAAGAGACCAGTACGTTGTTGAGATAAGAGCATTCCAGGCTCCAACCAACCTGCGACTGCTCCGACTTCTCGGTGGGGGTAAGGGCTTGTTGTCGTCAGAAGATACAGACTGATATCCTGTAACCTCGGAAATTCCAGTGATGCCTTTGAAGATGCGGCCCTGCCTTAGACTGATAATCAAGCTGGGAAGAGAAACGGCAACAGCAATCGCCAGGCCGGAGCACCAAATTATGGTGAATTTACGTTGCCATATGGGATCTTCGACGTAGGAACTATAATAACAACTCATACGTTTCAGTGTGCAGTATCAGGTATGTCGAACATACTTGTAAATCTGCAAACTACTTGGGATGGTCGGAGCGGACATGTTGTCGGGCTAGTAATGTTAATGGTGGTAGCAGCCAAAGCCCATTGGAGGCTAGAGATCTGTCCTGGTGACCTTGGCGGTTCCTCTCCTGATTAGGAAAGAATAATTTTTTCGGTCTTGTTTTATTCAAAAGCACAAAGTGAGCACTGAGCGCTGAGCCAACACTGAGCAGACAATTGATTTGCCCTCTCTCCTCTCGCTCACTCTCGCTCACTCTCGCACATAGAGGATTCTATATTCTACACCGGTCGTGCCTGGCCATGCATACATTCACTGAACACCGCAAACTTCAAAGCGCCAGCGGTAGGCTATGCATTTAGTCTGACTTGCACCGCAGCAGTGTGTGGTAGTAACCAAATAAGAAGAGAAAGATAATGCTTTGCACCCATTATGCTGTACAGCCAACTAAATCTACACAATCGAGTTAATGCGCATGCGCAATATTACCAAACCTTCCAAAGAGCGTCTCTCCCGCCCCGAGACCCACCACGAGCGAGAGTATGAAACCCAGCTGGAATGTCCTGGCCAGATCCATCGCATTAGCAACTCGAAAACGAAGAGAGCGACCAAACGTACATGACTGTCAGCATGAAAAGGTAATTCAACAGCGTCTGCGCTGCAAACATGACTCCACGTGCGAGATCATGAGCAGCAATGAAAGGTGGCGTGAAGCGCTTCATGAGTCCAACGGGAGACGACCGAGTAGGCAAGGTATTGAGTTTGTCGGATACAATGATAGCAGCCCTGAGCATTTGTGAGCTAGACTCGAGGAACAGGAATGGAAGGGACCCACTGTTTGCGCCAGTGTAGTTCCATCAATCCCCGACAAGCAGCTATCCATCGTTCGACCAACGCCAACAAGAAAAGTGCGATACATGTGCCAACCATTGCCCCTGAACTCTTTGGAACCCAACCAAGGAACCATACTGCGCTGTACCGTTAGGAGTGTACGTATCTGAGAATATATAACTCACGATTGTCACCCGGAGTAAAGTGCAGGTAAGTAAGCATATTCCCCACAGCAAGACTCATAGAACCGTCCATAGACATATCCATGCCATTGTCGGCGAGACAACCTTTGCTGAGGCATAAGAGACAAAATAACAGATACCGCCAGTCCATCTTGCGAGTGCAAGGAGCCAGTAAAGAAATGAACAGCAACCAGACAAGGTGTGGGAACTTCCTACCCCATTAGCAAAATAGCTTAGCACGAAAATCGGCAGGGCGGTGACCATTAATGCGTCTATAGACAGACGCATCGAATCATTGACTACCGAAGTGGAAGAAAGAATGGTCGTCGTGCCATGCCGGTGGATCAGATTGGTAAGACGTAGGCAAAGTTGGGCTTTGTGAGGACTGCGCTCTCGCTTACATTGGCCTACATCTTAACAATCCTGGAGCATCCTGCGAAAGGCAACGCAGATTTTGGTTGCAACATACGGATGTCGAAATTCACTCAAATCCACGTTGAATTGTTTCTGCACTGCCTGGATCTGGCTCCGGAGAAGTATTATTGTCGTAGAAAAGCCCAAATAGAGTGGACTCATACCATCCGGGGGCCCAACATATTGAAAGTCGTCTATGTTGTAACTTTAGACCTCTGAACCCAGTCCGCCGTGAGTAGCTCAAAGAGATTATTGATATGGGTGCACCGATGGGGATGGGGGAAAAGAGCTAAAAGACTCAAATCAGTGAGGCATTTTTGCGCCGTGGAAAACGTGATGACATAACCCTTCTCAGCGGCAAAGAACGGGTCAATCTGGTGGCTACGAGTTTCGTTCTAGACACTTTGTCCTCTAATGTAGCGTACAGATCTGACCTGGTCAAGGCCTCGATGCTCAACCACGATAGACCTGCTTGTACTTCCGGTCAATTAAAGCGCTTTGTTCTACTAGTGGATGGTGTGACTACATTTCAGTGATTGGCCAGTATATTGTTGAGGGACTGGATGGTTGAATAGATTCTATGTATACGACACACTTGCACTCTATACCAGCCTCTTGGAGTCTTCTGAGCCAGCACTAGAGCTTTTGCTCTCACTAGCTCCATCAACGATTTTCTGCGCCTCATTGATGTCCTTTTGAGTCCCATTTGCAATATTCTGCGCTTCCTTTTTCACTTCTTGTGCCCAGCCAATAGCTCTGAGCTTCAGCCCTGTTCCTTGTTCGATGCTTTCCACAATGCTCTTCACACCTTTATCAACCGATTCTCGCCCAGCAGAGACACCTTCTTTCGCGCGCCCCAAGGCCATGCTGCTGTGTGCGATAGAAGTTCTTACAACTTCTCCAAAGCGGGGAACATAAGTATCTCCAAGCTCCTCAGTATATTCACCGACGCGGGAGGCAGTTCTCGGAAGGAAGTATGTGAATGCCCCAACCAGCGCTATGGGCGGGAGAAGAATGCGTGTAGGGAGTGCGCGCGAGCGAGTGATAACAGATGTTGTCAGGGCAGAAATGCCAGTGTAAAGTAGTCCTGGATTTAAGGGCTCCGTTGGGTCGCGGAAGGATTTTATGCGGTCTGGTCATGTCGGTGAGGATTCGACGGTTAACGCAAGAGGGTATCACTCACTTTCCACCTTCTCTTCGATGTTTATCCACCGGTCTATGATACTCTGCGCATGGGAGTGTACGCCAGTATAGTAGCCCGTGATTTCCCGCCGTACCATCCCAATTCGCTTCTCTAATGCCGATGGGGTGTCGAGCAGCACGAGTTCGGGTATGGGTGTAGGGTATATGGAGAGCTACACCATGATAATCACTTGGAGCAGGAAATACATGTGAAAAGGAATAAATACCTTCGTGTGGCTAGAGTTTGAGGTAAGTCCCAAACCTTCAGCTGCATTTGCAACCATGCCCGCCTCTCTAGCCATCGAAATAGTGCCCTGGAGAACTTAGCTGAGCGTGTTTTCGAAAGTGGCCGTAGTCATCACAAAATGCTCACGATTTGGTCTTGAACAAAATATGTCGTTGGTCGCGGTTTGTTGCGGTGTCAATGAATAGTGAAAGCGTGGGAACCTCGTGACATCGGACGTTTATCTGCAGCGTGCGCTCATACGAGACTCATATCTCGCTAGGTCGGTGTAAAAGAGATTTCTTGCAACGGTTCCAAAGGTTCGCCCATACAGATAACGTGTTCGCCCTGACAATCGCAGAAGATTCCCCTCCGCGAAAGTCGCGCTCGCAGTGGGATTTAAACAGAGGTAGGTTGCTATCTAGTAAGTACTTCCGTGTCTAATCACTGTGACATCATGTTATCATACGCTGTCCGACGCAGAATGGCTATGTACAATTATGCTATAGAGTGCTTGCTGGCTTTACTCGCGTATCCCATGTGCCCAAGCTTGTTCCCAATCCAAAAACACCTCGAGCGCCACGCTTGAAGGGTCGGAATCACGCACTATACAACCACAAGCATTAACAGATGAAATAAACTCCCCT
The DNA here is from genome assembly GCA_930272055.1 of Rhizopogon roseolus. Lineage (NCBI taxonomy): Eukaryota > Fungi > Basidiomycota > Agaricomycetes > Boletales > Rhizopogonaceae > Rhizopogon > Rhizopogon roseolus. The sequence continues at coordinate 73,006 of CAKNEV010000059.1, forward strand.
CTCCCGGCATATGCATCCAGATCTTTCCGGGTCCAGTTTCCTGACAGTAAGTCCTCGGGAGCAGAGAACGTCAACAACTCTACAGGCATATCCTTCCACTGAAGCGGCGCCAATTCATGAAAGGGGGCAACAATGGTGACATGTGGGAGGACCACCGAGACAGCCCGAAGGCTCTTCAGAGAAGCCCATGGAAACCTGTCCATCCACTTAGGGAGGATATAATATAATTGTCGGTCACCATCGAGATCAGGCCCATGATACACATTGGACATAATGAGAGGGAGAGTGATGATGTGGGAGATGGAAGCAAGGAAGGCACGTTCTTGGACGGTGTTCGTAAGGGGGTATGGTTGCGAGAGTTCGATTGGAGGGGAATACTCCAATATCGTCAAAGCCCTTGTACCCCAAGGTAGATTATGGGAATACTGTTGGTCGATATTCAAGGCAATATGAGAGTTCCATGCATATTCAAGGCAACCATTAAGAAGGGGCAAGCTTGCAAAGTCGAGTGCAAGAGATTGTGCGGCAAGTAACACTGGAGCCAGGAGGCTGAAGTCGCTGCGTGGAACTGTGTATTCTAAAGAACTCCCAAGGATTTTGCTAATCCAGATTTTGTGCACATGAGCTGCATAGTCGACATGAAGGTGATTTTGTTGTTGCGCATATGCTGATTGCATATTAAGAGCACGCATGAAATCCAACACATGTCTAGCCTCCACGAGGAACACTGTGTGCAGAAGTTCGGGAAGGATAATGCGTCTGACTGTTCTGGATACGCAGCAGAGTGCGAGTGCAGATGAATAATACGATCTCCCACACCAATGAGGGCCGGTCTGGGAAAATATTGGTCTTGCGGCATAAGTAAGGATCAGGAGGTCAATCCCAGCCGGAAGATCGACAAATGGAAATTGGGCAAGAGTGTTGACTGGCATGATGGAATGCCCTTGGAACCACTTGCGACGCCTTAAACAACCAGACCGAAAGGGGCAAGTGAGGGGTTATTCCGGCTACGGCAGTAGCCGCAGTGGAATGCAGATTTAGGGCCGACATTGCTTTTTACCGCCAAAAAATGAAAGGAGATGCAAGACACAAAACCGGCTACTGCCGTAGCCGGAATAGTGGCAAACACTGTTATGTAAACAACATACCTGATGAGTCCGAGCAGGAGGTAAAACAGATCAACGCTTTCATCTCATTCCTCGCAACTTTCGACTTATGGAGCGCGTCACTTAGCCACCGCTACTTTGGTGCAGTGGCCAAATTGGATGCCGACGACCGGATACACCACTATAGCGTGCCACCCCTGGTAGTCCGAGCTTAACTTTTTTTAGTGCTTCATGTCAAAATTTGTGACAGAAATGACATTTTTATTCGGTACAGTAGACATAACTCTGAATCAGTTGAAACTCTCCAATTTGCTTGATTCGCAATGACGAAAAAACACAAACAGCTCGCAGCTGCACGAGCACGCACAGCACGATGGAAAAATCGGCCTCTAGCTGTTATCACATGTCCTGCTGGTGCACAACCTCCTTCACCACTGTCAGCGCATTCCGCAGACATATCCGAAGCACTCGGCACAGAATTCAGTCCAATAGACTTGGACCTCGACTGTCTCTCTGACTGTGGTTACACTGGGGGGGTTGATTTCCTGCGACGGAACTTTCAACACATTGAAGACCAACATGCCATTGGCAATACAGTCTGTGCAGCTCAGTACCATTTGACTGTGGGAACATCGTATGCACCGTTGGATGGAAGCATATTACACAGGCCTGGACACAACGGATGCACAATTTCAGGTCCGCCAATTCAGTTCAAAGAAATACAAGTCACACAGATGTGTCCCAGAGACGTTGGCGCGCATGTTTGACTGATAGGCAGGTCATAATTCTATATGTGGCCAAATTGACCCCCCGTGAGAAATATATCTCGCTCAGATTTAATTCAATAAAAAATTCCTCTTGTAGGATTATTGTACTTATCAAAAGGATCATTTTTACACTGGGAACCTTGCACAAAAGTAGCGGTGGCTAAGTGACGCGCTCCATAGTTCGATCGGTCACCACCGTCACGGACCTCAGTGATGGTGCCCCGCTATTTGATGTTCTCGCTCTGGTGGACGTTTGATATTGTCCATCCATCTATGTACCATCTAACGAAAGACTGAATTTCATCCCAGAGATGCGAATTACTTCAGACAGTCCACATGCTCTATGCAGCTCTCCGACAATTGGAGGACTAGTCCTCCAGAAGCCGACCAGTGGTCTCGAGGTTTCCGATTTACAAGCCATCGCAAGGGACCGCCATGTTGGCGCTATGCTCATCATGTACCGCATTACTATTGCGATCGCCGTGCAGTGTGAGAAGAATAAGGAGATTATTGACCGCATCCAGAAGTTGAACGAAGAGGACCAGCATTATTTGATGAAGGCTATTGAACAGGTGCGTACGTCTACGACACAACCGAGAATCGTGATTGATATCGGTGATGCGTGCGTGAAGGTCATGGTTAAGCTTAGCGCTTCGCATGGGGATGCGGGTGTCCGTGAAGTCAGCATGAGAGAGTTAGTACTTGGTTGTCACGAACGGGTTTTAGATGCGCTGATGGTTATACAGAGACTATCACGGCTGCCGCCAGATCCTCTCTCAGAAGGGCACTATGGAGAAGGTCTATCAGGCCCTGCTGGAAGAGCATCTGACGCTACAAACTTGTCACGACGATATCGTCTCTGAGAAAGACGATGCATTGCCGCGGTTACGACAACCGCGGCGGGTGCTTGGTTTACAACGTGAGTTTTTTCGCAGTTGATTGATTCAAATTATTGTTACTCATTCTGTTTCATTTTCGCAGGCGATGTTCAAAATGTTATCTGTGATGATGCATTTGTTGTCGGTGTAGAGAATAACGAAAATGCTACCCAAGCGGGTCCTTCTAATATAAACAATGGCGCACCACGTCACACCCCTGTCACTAGTAAACATTACTATCCAGCCCATCTCAGAGAATGGTCGATTCCATGTACTTTTTTCTTATCAAACGCCCTTTACTGCCGACATGATATGGGAACGTTTCACCTGCGAGAAATCGTGAATTGCCCCGTTGTCAGAGCTGCAATCTGATTTTGATGCCGCTGTCTTTTATGAGATTGCAGAAGAGCTAGACTCCGTGAACGGCCATGTCCCTTGTTGAGGCGAGCTCCGGACCTGTGCGCGTTCCTACCGTGGACGGCTGGTACGCAAATTCTGAATCCACATCGAAATGATCTATCAATTGTATAACCTCGTTTGTACTGTTTTTACGAATTCCCTGAGCACGTTCGAGCAGGACCCAGGTCTACTTCAGCGAACATTTAACAAACACGGTTCTCGACCATTCCTCGCATCTATATGCTCGCATTCATTGGGTTCGTACGATATGATCTGTAAGAAATACGATGCATTGCTTTTGATCCTAAGTCGTGAGTCGATTACAATATTTCGTTCCATCTTACTGCTATCAACCACTTGGGTAATACATCACGCTTCAGACCGTAAACCGTAGCCGGCTTTGCCGCGCTCGCGCGGCCTTTCGCCTTATTAACTATTTATTATAGTTGCGGACAAGGAAATCCATCAAAATTTTCGATCGAATTTTCGGTAACACATGGTTGAGCCGATCTTCTGTAAAACCTAACTTAACATTTTTGAGGGGCAAAAATTTGGTGCACTCACAAAAAATATCTTGCTAGGTCGGTGTAAGAGATATGTATTGCAACGGTTCCAATGACTCGCCCATGTAGGTAATGTGTTCGCCCTGGAAATCGAAGAAATTCCCCTCCACGAAAAGTTGCACTCACAGGAGAATTGAAGAGGTAGGTTACCAATGTACATATCTAATCTAATCACCGTGAAATATGACCAGTCCTACATAGAGTCCTACACAGAATGGCTACAATGACGCTATAGAGTGCTTGCCGGCTTCATTCACATTTCCCACGTGCCCAGGCCTGCTCCCAATTCAAGAACACCTTGATTACTACGAGTGAAGGGTCGGAACCACTCGCTATACCACCACAAACATCAACAGATGAAATAATCTCCCTTCTCATGGGAGATATACCCGGTACTTTCTGGGTCCAGTTTCCTGACAGCAAGTCCTTCAAATCCTTGTGGGCAGGGAAAGTCAGGAAGTCTACGGACACATCCTCCCTGTGAAATGACGCCAATTCATGAAAGGGAGCATCAACGGCGATATACGGGATGACCACCGAGACCGCCCGAAGGCTCTTGAGAGACGCCTGTGAAAAGCTTCCCGTCCACCTAGGGAGAATATAGTACAAATTTTGGCCACCATCAAGCTCAGACCTGCGATGCACATTGGATAACGTGAGAGGGAGAGTGATGATGTACGAGATGGACGCAAAGAAGGCACGTTCTTGGGCGGTGTTCGTAAGGGGGTACTCTTGCGGGAGTTCAGTTAGGGAGGATTCCTCCAATAGCGTCAAAGTCCTTGTACTCCAAGGTAGATTAGGGGAATCTTCTTGGTCGATATTCAAGTCAGCATGAGAGTTCCATGCATACTCAAGGCAGCCGTTAAGAAGGGGCAGGCTTTCGAAGTGGAGTGCAAGAGATTGTGCGGCAAGTAACACCGGAGTCAGGAGGCTGAAGTCGATATTATCGCTGCCGGGAACAATGTATTCGAAAGGGCCCTCTTTGCTAATCCAGATTTTGTGTACATAAGTTGCATAGTCGACATAAAGGTGATTTTTTTGTTGCGCATATGCTGATTGCATATTAAGAGCACGTACGAAAGCCAACACATTGATATGCTTCACGAGGAATACTGTGTGCAGAAGTTCGGGAAGGATAATGCGTCTGACTGTTCTGGATACGCAGCAGAGTGCGAGCGTAGATGAGTAGTATGATCTCCCATACCAACGAGGGCTGATCTGGGAAAATGTTGGTCTTGCAGCATATGTAAGGATGAGGAAGTGAATCTCGGCCGGAAGATCGGCAAACGGAAATTGGGCGAGAGTATCGACTCGCATCATGGAACGCCTTCTGTATTAATATTGTTCTTGCGACGCCTCAACAACCAGACCGAAAGGGGCAAGTGAGGGGTTATTTGTACTTTTGCCGGATCATAACAATTGAACGCCGTTATTCGTTTAACGTGCCACCTCCTTGACGCCAGAAAAGTTGTTATCGCGGGGGAATTCGGATAGGTACGTTAGGAATAGAATAAAGTGCTGTAAAACGGCTCCCAAAGTCTACTAATCACCTGTAAAACGAGGTAGTTATTAGCTTGCCAATTCCGAACTCGCATAGTCTGTCTACCCAAGTCTGCTCCCAATCAAAGCACACGTCGACTAGTGCACTAAGCCCTTCTGTGTTTGAATGGACTGAGGGAATAATACGCGATACCACAAACTTGAACAGATGAACGACGCCGTATTCTCCCTGCAGATTTGTCCAGTTTTCTTTCGGTCTCCGGTGGTCTGGCGTCGGGTCCATGGGGGCGGGGAATGTCTGTAGTCTTACAAGGCACATTCTTCCGGCGAATCTCCAGGTATTCACCGGTTGGGAGGTTTACAGCTGAGGACGGGACCACAACACCCAAACAGGTTATCGAGATGGTTGGGAAGCTCTTGAGAGAAGCCATGGAAGCCAGTCCGTCAAGAGGGGGGGTACTGTAGGGCATGGATTGCTCGCTAGCACTGAACTCAGATACCACATAATGTCCTGACAATATGAAAGGGAAGAAGATTATGTAGGAGATAGAACCGAGGAAAGCACTTCCTTGGGCGGTGCTCGCAACGAGTCGCAAGTACGATGGAGGGAGATGCAAGCTCTTCAATATCGTCAAAGTTTTGTGCTCCACGGGGGACTCGAAGGGGAACATTTGTGGTCGATATTCGAGTCAACAGTTCCATGCATATTAAAGGCAGATGTCAAAAAGAAACATGCGGTCATAATCGAATACAAGAGACTATGCAGGAAGTACCACTGGAGCCAGGAAGCGTCGACTAAATCAGGCATGCAAGAGGCAAGGAGCTGAGAAACACTGATAAGATGGCATTTCTAATTATCCTAAAGTAGAACGTACCTCAACAACCGACAGAAGATGAGGTACGAGCCTTCTCATTTCTTTGAGACAGCTTTGTGCTTCTTGCTTAGTGGAGCCTCCACTTCAGCCTCAATGCCATCCTGAAGCTCAGTCCACTCTCCTGCACCAACATCCTGTCCAAACCTTCTCCTGAAGCGTCCTAGATGACCAGTGCCTTCCAGTCCTTCATCTTCTATGCCTCCCTCCACCCCTCCGCTCAAACGTTGGGTGGCATTCCAAAGAGGGTTACTTGTGGTAGCACGCGTCAAAATTATCCATGAACGTGGCGATGCTGTCCGCTGCATGTATGATGAGCCGTCTGCACGGATGACACGCTGAGGGAAATGAGGGACGACTGGTTTGGACAGTTTGGGCAGACGTCATTTGAAGATATGCGAGCGACCATATGGGGTAGTAAAGACACTTCTGGTCGGTGTCGATGTTGGAAATGGTAGACGTAAGACTTGCAGAGAGCCATCTACAGACGCATTCTCAGAAGGAAGTATGTGAATGCCCAAACTAGGGCTACGGGCGGGAGAAGAATACGTGTAAGGAGTGCACGCGAGCGAGTGATGACAGATGTTGTCAGTGCAGAAATGCCAGTGTAAAGTAGTCCAAGGTTTAAGGGCTCCGTTGGATCGCGGAAGGTTTTCATGCGGCCTGGTCATATCGGTGAGGATTCAACGGTTAACGCAAGACGGTATCACTCACTTGCCATCTTCTCTTCGATGTTTATCCACCGGTCTATGATGCCCTGCGCCTAGGAGTGTACGCCAGTATAGTAGCCCGTGATCTCCTGCTGTAGCATCCCAATTTGCTTCTCTAATGCTGAAGCAGCACGAGTTCGGGTATGGCTGTAGTGCATATAGAAAGCTACACAATGATAATCACTTGGAGCAGGAAATACATGTGGAAGAAATGAATACCTTCGTATGGCTAGAGTTTGGGGTAAGTTCTGAACCTTCAGCTGCATTTGCAACCATGACCGCCTCTCAGGCCATCGAAATAGTGCTTAACTGAGCGTGTTGTCAAATGTGGTTGTAGTCACATCACAAAAATGCTCACGTTTTGGTCTTGAACAAAATATGTGGTTGGTCGCGGTTTATCAATTGTACGGTTACAGTACCGTAGTACCGTAGTGGCAAAGAATTGTAAATGTTATGTAAACAATACTTCCTACTTGGCTGGCGCTGTGAGTTCATTGCTGAACATACCTATGATATGATCAACGCTTTCATCTCACTTTTTGCAATTTTTCGACTTAGTTCGACCGGTCAGCACCGTTGCGAACCTCAGTGATGGTGCCCCGCTATTTGATGTTTTCGTTCTGGTGTACGTTTTATATTGTCCATCTATCTACGTACAATCCAAGGAGAGACTACATTTCATCCCAGAGATGCGAATTAGTTCAAACAGTTTAGATCCTCCACGCAGCTCTCCGAGAATTGGGTGTTCCGGTTCAGTGCACTCAATTGTCTGTACGGACTCCTCACGCAATATTTTGTGGAAGTCCTCCAGAAGCCGACCAGTGGTCTCGAGGTTCCCGATTTACAAGCCATCGCAAGGGACCTCCATGTTGGTGTTACGCTCATCATGTGCCGGATAACCATCGCGATCGCGGTGCAGTGCGAGAATAATAAGGAGATTATTGATCGTATCCAGAAGTTGAGCGAAGATGGCCAGCATTATTTGATGAAGGCTATTGAGCAGGTGCGTATGTCTAAAGTACTGACTCTGACCAATGGGTTTTCGGTGTGCTGATGGGTTATACAGAAACTATCACGACTAAGGACAATAAACTTAGATTTAAAAAAAAAAAAACTATCACGACTGCCGCATGCAGTCCGAAAGATGCCAGATCCTCTCTCAGAAGGGTACTATGGAGAAGGTCTATCAGGCATCGCTGGAAGAGCATCCGACGCTACAAACTTGTCACGATGATATGGTCTCTGAGAAAGACGATGCTTTGCTGCGGTTACAACAACCGCGGCGGGTGCTTCGTTTACAACGTGAGTTTCTTCGCAGTTGATTGATTCAAATTATTGTTATTCATTCTGGTTCATTTTCGTAGGCGATGTTTAAAATGTTCTCTGTGATGATGCATTTCTTGTCGATGTAGAGAATAAAGAAACTGTCACCCAAGCGGGTAATTCTAATATGAACAATGGCGCACCACGTCACACCCCTGTCACTAGTTATGCACATTTTGTCGTTCCAGCAATTGTGCGCATCAATGATTCTCTTGCGCAATCGTCAGTTTCTTGCTCTTTTTGCATTGGTTTAATCTCCCATATTCCGTGGTTATCGACAGTTGGCGGTTGTTGAGTCCACGTTCTGTGGTTATCGACGACTAGCCTAATCGTATCACTTCAGCTGGGGCGAAAGCGCTGGAGCTATATCTATGGCACTTCATATGGTCACCAATGGGGGAAATCCTGAGGGACTTTTCCGCGCTGCATTCATGGAAAGTGGATTGCCGATCCCGGTCGGTGACATCACTCATGGGCAGCGCTACTACGACTTTATTGTGGAAGTAACCGAATGCGCCAATTCCTCTGACACACTGCAATGTCTACGAGAGGTTCCGTACGATACACTCATGGATAATGCGCTGAACACTGATCACTATTGCAGAACTTGGCACTTGCCTGGTTTCCCCGAGTAGATGGTGTATTCTTGACGGCTGATCCACAAGAGCTTGTCTTGAAAGGCTCCGTCGCAGGTATTCCTTTTATTACAGGGGATTGTGATGACGAAGGAACTCTCTTTTCAATTTCTACTATCAATATCACGTTGGTTTATTTTATTATCGTGCCATTTTAGCTATTTTTTTTTATTTTTTTTTAATCATTGTTTATTGTCCGTTGGGGCGATGCCCTATGTTAGACAGTACCTACAGTATGTACTTTGTTTCTATATATTTGCGGCTCGTTTTGGGGTTTCTATGCAATGGTCCCGGTCTGGACGAGGACGTTAACACCAGCTTAAGGTGATATGGGTGGGGGGGTATGATGATGTAGGCGCATTATTCCGCATCATCATTCCTGTCTGGTGGGGGGGCGATGTCTCCAAACACTGTTTCAAATCTTCTTGTGAGCGCAATGTACTCGAACAGAGGTTTCAAGCATCTGGGGTCGTTTAGCAGGTTCTTGACATGTGTTGCTCGTCTTCCCAACTTGTGGCGTAGTACGTTGCGTTGGCGGCTGTAGGCTGGGCATGCCATCAGGAAATGGTATACTGATTCTTGTCCTGCATTGCATTGAGCGCATGTGGCCGTTGGGGATTTCGCAATGCGGTGTAGATGTTTGTTGAGTGGCACGTGCCCTGATCTGAGTTGGAACAACAGGGAGCTGTGGCGTCTTGGGAACGTTGCGATGATGCTAGCGAAATGTTTCGATGGTGCCGATGAGTCTATTGAGTGTAGATGGGCGTGACGAGGTGACTTGCGCATGATTTCGGTGGCTTCCAGTTTGATCGCTGATTGGAAATTTTGCTGTAGCGCGGATTTGCTGATTGGGAGTTTTTTGGGGAGTTGATGTTTTGATTGGAGTGATCGTGGTAGTGATGCGCCTTCTGATCCTTCTCCCCGCGCTGCTCTCTTGGCTTGTTCATCTGCTGCTTCGTTGCCCTGGATGCCAGTGTGGCCGGGTGTCCATCTGATGGTGAGTTTTCGCCCATCGTTGTTTGGGAGTAGCTGGCGTAGGTCGTCGTGGAAGTAGTCCATCAGGTAGTGACCTGGCTGTGAACTGAACGCGCCAGTGGCTTTGATTGCGGCTTGGTTGTCCACTCCCAACGCCATCGAGCCTCTTCTTCCCACTTCTCGTAGCAGTTGGACTGCCAATATCATCCCCACTATCTCTCCTTCGTACATTTTAGCTATGCTAACTTGTTTGCCAATTTTTAGCACAGACGCTCAACTTGCAGCGTATCTTCAGATGTACTGGTTACCTAGTACTCCGGCTGCTACTGTGCAGCAATTGTTGGCGCATTACCCCCAGGACCCCACTCAGGACCCTCCGCACAACCAGGGAGTCCTTGATGCATTGAGTCGACAGTTTAAACGCATAGCATTATTCCAGGGTGATGCAGTATTCCAGGCACCGCGCCCGTGATAAGGATTCAGCATCTTGTGAGTTGTAACTAGCGTCTAATATCTTATCCAGTGAGCAAGCGCTTGAAGTCAGTTCCTGTTACTACTGAGATCGGTGATTTGCATTAAAAATACACCCCTCTCCTATCACACTAACGTTCTTCGTCTGCTAGTTCCATGCATCTGATTTGTTTAATGTTTACGGCGGAAGTGACATGGCGTCATACCTCGTTTGCTTTGTCACTAACCTGAACCTAAATGGGGTCGAGGACCTCGCGTGGCCGCTGTGGACCACCACCTCACCAAACCTGCTCACTTTCCTTGATGCGGTCTGATCCCGCAGCAAATTACATAAGATACGTACCGTGCCGAAGCAATTGCCTACTTGATCGACCTGTATCTGCAATACCCAAATTGAAAGGATTTCCTCCTTACTTACTACCTGTTGGGTAGCTCTACTTCTGTGGGATTTATCTTTTTTTAGGAGTTTAATGATTGATATCCTATCTACATGATACCTCTGAAGTCTCGGCTTGCATGTACTTATATGCACTTAATGATTAGTGTACCCACGTATCCAAAATAGTAGGTAAGGCAAACAGTTTCGACTAAGCTTATATAATCCTTCCACGCCAAAAGTGTGACAGGCAGACTGTAAATATTACTGCTAATCCTGCTGATACATTACAGGAAAAGTGAAACTCAAGAACGATAGATAGCATCATGCATGATATTATTTGAGTTGTATAATAATTTATGGGTGCCGTAATAAATATCTATAGAGTTTTGAAAAGTGTCAGGAAATATAATTATACTCCAAGGCACTTAGCACTGCACCCGAATCGCGCCCGTATGCACAGCCTTCCCAGCGAGTGACTTGCCTTTTTGGTACGGTGAGTTCAGTCACGCAATGTCACAAACAAGTACCCGAAACGGCAGGAGCGAGTGCGAACTAAATTGAGTGTATGAATATACTACAGTAGTCAGTATGGTAGAAAAGCAATTAAATGAATGTATCTCACCTCAGTCTCTCGAGAGTCGAAAGACTGAGGTGTTCGAAGCATAGGAAAACTTCTAAGTAGGGAGCGTATTATGTAAGCTTACTCGACACGCCCGTTTTGGTAAGTCTTGATCCACTCTCAGGTTCCTAATTACCTAATTGACAGACACAGGAACGTATCGCACAGTAGGTCTTCAAAGCAACAAGCCAGGTCCGTAGCACAGTTATCTCAGGACACTGCTCAGCTTGCTCTGTACATAGAAGTTCGACATCTGAGTTGGGATGTGGGACTGGTGCCAAGTGGCTTGCCATTCACAGAGCTCGGCTAGATTAGATTTTGGCAGGAACCTTTCTACTATTATAGATATCGTGGTAGGGGAATCCAGTGGCATATTAACGCCCATAGGGCATTAAAGACCGCGACTAGTAAGCCAAAGCTTTGAAAGTAAGTTATCATCATCTTGCATAGCCGTTAAAGCTGCATGCGTTTGCACAAATCCTCTCGAGCGTGTAAGTGCAATGAGTCGTCATGCATTTTTTGTTCTCTCATACATTTCTTAGGCTTGCGTCTCTTCTTGTTTGTCCACGCTGTCGAACGAGTCGCTGCAGTCGACTTTGCTCAGTGTCTGAAGGCAGTTGTGCAAAATGCAACTGCGACTGATAATTTCACCGGTATTCTCAACGGCGATGGACAACCCGTATCGGATGCTTCTGATGCGACAGCATTAAGCTACTCGCTGTGTACCTCCGCATGTGGCACTGGAGCTGAAGCTTTTCAATGGTCAGTTTTTTCTCAAGAATTCAGTGCATGGCTATTGCCATTCCTTGCACTGATTTCGCAACTCCCCTTCGGGGCACAATACAGGCTTGACAATTTCATGTCAGCTGTGCTAACCGTTGGGTCACCAGCACTCGCTGGTTATTCTCTCTTCGTCACCCTCCTCAACTCTCGTTGGATAAACCGCAGATTTAAGCAATCGGTGGACTATCCTAATGCACAATCCGCTGTTTCCATCTTGAGCAGCCTTCAGCAAGTCCCGCTAAGACTGCATTTTGGTCTCGCGGACTTTCCCTCCCTCATTATCCTTCCGGAGAACGATGCGTGGTGGAAATGTTTCGCTGAATTTGTCGATTACACGCATTCGTGGTCAATAGCTTCTGCGACCTCCATCGCCTGGGTCGTTGTCGCCTATATCCTGACTGTAACCAACTCACTATCGGACGTCTACTCAAATGTTCAATCCAACGGCGAAGCTACTGGTTCGATGTGGCTATGGTTGATTCCAATAGTCGTCGGATGGCTGCAACTCTCTCCGAAATGTGATTTCGATCGCTTGCAAGCAGCTTATGAGCGCGCTGAGCGACATGGACGCGCAGCGACAGCAGCTGCTCACATGGGACAGATACCTGCGATTAACCAGAGAGCCTTAACAATAACTGCTGCCGAAGAAGATGTGATGTCTCCAGACGAACTCCTCACTCCTCCTGTGTTTAACTACTCGCGTATGCTGCGATGGGCATCCACGGCACATACGACCTTTCTGATGTTCAAAAGGGCAACAGAGAAAGCTCATTGCGGTATTCCCGTTCGTGTTGGGGCTGAGTGGCTTAAATCCGAGACACCAACATCCATCCACCCGATGAATCGACTTGGATCCCCAAAAGAAACCGCCGAATACTGTAGTGCTCTTGATGGCGAGCGGCGAAGTCATTGGGCACCTGGCGTGTTCACGAGAATGGCTGTCGCTTCATGCATTACGCTGATATTACAATGGGGAACAGTAGGGGCAGCGTTTATAGTGGCATGGTTCACTCCTACAACGGTTGGTTTTTCGAAACATGATTATATGTTTATGGGGCTAACTTGGGACAGAAACTAGGGTGTCGATCAATGGGTTACCTTATATACGGAGCCCTTTCAACTATAATCTGGATCATGCTCCTTACGTCCACTATCCTTGCGCACTACTCTGCAGCCTACTCCCATCGAATTGCGCTGCCAGTATCGGCTAGTATTGCTCTGACGGTTTCGCACGGACTGCGACGGATAGGCAAACTGCTGGCGATCGTAAATACCTTCGTGGTGATCCTGGCGAGTACTTTTCAGTATTCCAACTTTTACGATAGGTGCTTCTGCAATTCTAGCGTTTTTAGTAGGGGAGGGGCTGCATATATCGTGATCACCGAAACTGCAGCCCAAGCTGCGCAAGCTAAATCTGCGTGGATTGGTGCCTTAGTGTTGGCCTGCGCTTCATGTGCGATCTTTCTTGGCCTACTGAATCTTTTATTGGATAGCGTTGGGTAGAAAAATTAGTTGTAGCATTATGACAGGTGATTTGATTTTTCTTATATCTCATTTATTAATGCTGTACTTATGATTGGATATGGAGCATATGCTGTGAATCATGATCGCGGAATCTGCAGCTTGGGCTGCAGAGTTCCTTGAATCTTTTATTGGACCACATTGGCCACACGCCGAGAAGCACAAAGCAGACTCGTGATAGAAATTGATCATATGCGGCGGTAGTCCCTTTTAGCGCACAAAATGGAAAAGCAAATGGATAGGAAAATCAAAAAGGACAGCAGACGAATTCGAAGTCACGCGTTTTGGTTCCGCGGGAACAGAGCTTGAGCTCTTATATTATAGAGATGGGGTGGTCGTTGAGTCGACCTCTGGACCTGTGCGCGTTCCTACCATGGACGGCTGGTACGCAAATTCTGAATCCACATCGAAATGATCTATCGATGTACTGTTCTTATAAATGCCCTGAGCACATTCGAGCAGGTCCACTTCAGCGAACGTTTAGCAAACACGGTTATCTATATGCTCACATTCTTTGGGTTCGTACGATATGATCTGTAAGAAAGACCATACATCGGTTTTTGTCCCAAGTCCTAAGTCGATTACAATATTTCGTTCCATCGTACTGCTATCAACCGCTTGGGTACTTCAGACCGTAAACCGTAACCGGCTTTGCCGCGCTCGCGCGGCCTTTCGCCTTATCTTTTCTATGTTGGTGCAAAAGAGATTTGTTGCAATGGTTCCGATGGGCCATGGCTCGCCCATGCAGGTAACGTGTTCACCCCGGAAATCGCAGAAAAATTTCCCTCCACAAAAAGTTGCGCTGACAGGTAGGTTACCATACCTATCTAGTCTAATCACTGTGAAACATGACTAGTCCTAGTACACAGAATGTCTACAATGATGCTACAGAGTGCAGTCACATTTCCCACGTGCCCAAGCCTGCTCCCAATCCAAGAACACCTCGAATACTATGAGTGAAGGGTCGGAACTACTCACTATACCACCACCAACCTCAACAGATGGAATCATCTCCCTTCTCGTGTCAGATAAACCCAATACTTTCTGGGCCCAGTTTCCTGACAGCAAGTCCTCGTGATCAGAGAAAGTCATGAAGTCTACGGCCGCATCCTCCCTGCGAAGCGGCGCCAATTCATCAAAGGGGCCATAAACGGCGAGATACGGCATGGCCATCGAGACCGCCCGAAGGCTCTTGAGAGAAGCCCGTGAAAAGCTTTCTGTCCACTTAGGGGGAATAGAGTACAGATTTTGGTAACTATCGAGCTGAGACCTGCGATACGCATTGGATAACGTGAGAGGGAGAGTGATGAGGTAGGAGATGGATGCAAAGAAGGCACGTTCTTGGGCGGTGTTCGTAAGGGGGTACAATCGCGGGAGTTCAGTTGGAGAGGATTCCTCCAATAGCGTCAAAGTTTTTGTACTCCAAGGTAGATTAGGGGGATCTTCTTGGTCGATATTCAAGTCAGCATGAGAGTTCCATGCATACTCAAGGCAGCCGTTAAGAAGGGGCAGGCTTTCGAAGTGTAGTGCAAGAGATTGTGCGGCAAGTAACACCGGAGCCAGGAGGCTGAAGTCGATATTATCGCTAAGTGGAACTCTGAAAGAACTCCCGAAGTCCACGCTAATCCAGATTCTGTGCACATAAGCTGCGTAGTCGATATGAAGGTGATTTTTTTGTTGCGCATATGCTGATTGCATATTAAGAGCATGCATGAAAGCCAACACATTGCTAGCCTTCACGAGGAACACTGTGTGCAGAAGTTCGGGAAGGATAATGCGTCTGACTGTTCTGGATACGCAACAGAGTGCGAGCGCAGACGAGTAATACGATTTCCCATACCAACGAGGGCCGGGTTGGGAAAACGTTGGTCTTGCAGCATATGTAAGGATGAGGAAGTTAATCTCGGTCGGAAGATCGGCAAATGGAAATTGGACAAGAGTGTCGACTTGCATCATGAATTGCCTTCTGTATTGTCCTTGCGACGCCTTTTATAGTTGCGGACAAGCAAATTCAAATCAAATTTTGATCGAATTTTTCATGTATGTAGCACACTTGTGGTTACACATGGCGGCACATCCGTTGTCGGGAACAAATAAAGATAAAATTTCCTCTCTAAGCTATTTTACGTTCGTGCACCCTATCGACGTTATTGTTCTCATGATGTACAAGAAAGTACATCGACATTCATATCTTTCATACAGTACTGAATGTATATCTTCCCGGAGGCAAAAAAAAAAACAGGAAGGTTGACGAAACTTTTAACTAAGCCTTTTCAGATCGCAACTTCTTTTCTTCCAGTTCCGCAGAACTAGGAGGGTGTGGTCGTTTATAACCGCTTGTATGATGGACAACACCAGGACGTAAGATAATGATTTTTTGCACTGAAGCTTGAAAACTGTCGAAATCTTGAATACGCCACATCGGAAGACCTTCGCGAAAAAGAAATTAGATTGAATAAAACTCGTTGAGAACACAAAGAAAAATTATCAAAACAGAAAATATTGTACCAAAGATTAGATGACGTTGTAACACTCTCCGTACTCATATTTTTCTTCTCACTTCGCAAGGTGTTTGTCGGCAACGCCCGACCCTAGTTAGAAATGGTGTCACCGCCTATTTTGTGCAAAATTCCACAAAAGCTTTATGTTCCGACTGGCCATTGTAAGGATATCCACACATATCCACACCCCAACCCATACCTGTTAAGAGGTCTTCTCGAAAAAGTGACATCTAGGCTGCATGCCGCACCAAGAAGAATCTGTTGTGCTCGAAGACTAGCACAGTTTGTGGTTAGACATATATTCATCTTTATTGAACTGACCAAGCCCACCCAGCACGACACATTGGTTCTTGCCTGCCCGTGTTCATTCTTAACTCGACACATCTATTCTCGCTTGTATTCTCGCTTGTATGTGTTCGTTCTTGCCTGACATTCTGCATTCATTCTCACTCAAACACGGGTGAGGTACCTGTGGCTTTTCCCCTGCGGATCTCTAATTGTGGACTAGGGTGGACTGGATCGTGGTGAGCTCCTCAAGGTATGTCTAGTATGTCTATTTTTTTTATCCACCCAGCGCCTGCTGGCACTCCCCATCTGCACTCATGCACTCGTTCACGCCTGTCGGAACTCATTCACACCTGCCTGCCCTCGTTCCTGTCCTCATCTTTTATTTGAAACGCGGTTGACATCGCCTCAAGCTAGCGTCATTGTATCCTCGCCTCCTCCGATTCCCAAATCCAGTAACTTGATCGCACTCACACCTCTTCCTACCTGCCTCAGCGGAGCAGCTTCTCCGATCCGCTCACTCCCCTCCTACACCAAGCTCATCATTGCCGGTTCCCCCTTCTTCTTCCTCATCCACACCTCCAGCTCACACTACATTGTTGCGTCCCTCCTCAAGCTGGGTCTCCTCGCTTCTGCCGTCTGCCCGATCTAGACAATCTACAGCACCCACTACCTCGACCTCGAACACGGTGCATTTAGAGATAGGCACTACGGTCTTTACCTCGACGCCTCCCTCTCGACGGCTCTTCAGCGCCTCGCCCGCCATTTGATAGCCCCATTATGTGTTCTCGTGGTGGAGTCTTGGGAGTAAGAAGGATGTGAGCTTTGAGTGCGTCGGGTTAGAGGTTTCGGGTATAGGGCCATAATTGGATGCCATTGACAGCTCGCTAGTACTTGACACCGCTGGGTATACCCCTGACGGGTTGTACCGGGTACTTGATTTTCATACTCATCTTCAACCCTGCACCCGCCTTTCGGGTGTGAGTATACCAGCGGATACGGGTTCGGGTAGTACCTCAGACACCCAGGGGTTTACCCCTGCAGATCCCTATACCCAAGTCTCCGATTTTTTCGGCCTTTTTCAATGCTGCCGTTGATGCTCCTGCCGCAATTTTCTGGAATGTGGTAGGTTTTGTAAGCGACTCAACTTCAGTGGCACTCTCAGCTTGCAGTATGCGCAGGTTCTGCTCCAATTCGTCACCCGCGAGCTCTGAGAGACTATCAGCTGTAAAGTCTGTCTTCCAATCCAAGTTTCCTGGGGTATAATCACTGTCAGAGTTGTTAACACCAACCCCACCTGTATAGTCACATTCCGAGCACGAGTTAGATTCAATGACAATAACATCATGCGGTCCTGTATCCTCGCATCGCTGGATATGGACTCGGGGGCTCTGAGTCATTGACTACTTGCGTGGGCTTTGGATTCGACCTTGCAGCTCTGGCTTGAGCGGCAGCGGGGTTTTGGTGTTTCGCCCATAGACGACGGTTCCGTTCACGGCTACTCGCTACACTTGTTCAATATTCCTGTGCATTTTTTCCACTCTGTGGTTGCCGGAATACGAACTAATATCAAGGAATGAAGGCTCGTAAGTCACTACTCCCTGCAACCAAGTTGGCGGTGACTAAGTGAACTGCAGCATAGATGACATCTATAATTGATTTCTATGAGCCGATTTTCTGTAAAACTTAAATTGACTTTTTGAGGGGCAAAAATTTGGCGCACCCAAAAAAACAAATCTCGCTAGGTCGGTGTAAAAGAGATTTGTTGCAACGGTTCCGATGGCTCGCCCATGCAGGTAATGCGTTTGCCCTGGAAATCGCAGAAATTCCCCTCTACGAAAAGTTGCACTCGCAGAGGAATTTGAAGAGGTAAGTTACCATACCTATCTAGTCTAACCACCGTGAAATATGACCAGTCCTACACAGAATGGCTACAATGATGTTATAGGTGCTTTTCGGCTTCATTTCCCAAGTGCCCAATCCTGCTCCCAATCCAAGAACACCTCGAGTACTACGAGTGAGGAGTCGGAACTATTCACTATACTACCACAAATATCCACAGACGGAATAATCTCCCCTCTCCCAGTATATACTTTCCGTTCTTTCTGGACCCAGTTTCCTGATAGCAAGTCCTTCGGAGCAGAGAAAGTCAACAACTCCATGGGCACATCCTTCCTGTAAAGCGGCGCCAATCCACAACAGTCGGCAACAACGGTGACATGCGGGAGGACCACCGAGACCGCCCGAAGGCTCTTGAGAGAAGCCCATGGAAAGCTGTCCATCCACTTGGGGAGAATATAGTTCAATTGTTTGTCACCATCGAGCTCAGACCTCCGATACACATTGGATATTATGTAAGGGAAAATGATGAGGTAGGAGATGGATGCAAGGAAGACACGTTCTTGGGCGGTGTTCGTAAGGGGGTACGATCGCGCATGAGAGTTCCATGCATACTCAAGGCAGCCATTAAGAAGGAACAGGCTTTTAAAGTCAAGCGCAAGAAATTGAGCGGCAAGTAACACCGGAGCCAGGAGGCTGAAGTCGATATTATCCCAGCGTGGAATGTTGTATTCGAAGGGGTTCCCGAGAGTATCGCTAATCCAGATTCTGTGTACATAAGCTGCATAGTCGACATGAAGGTGATTTTTTTGTTGCGCATATGCTGATTGCATATGAAGAGCATGCATAAAAGCCAACACATCGCTAGACGTCACAAGGAACACTGTGTGCAGAAGTTCGGGAAGGATAATGCGTCTGACTGTTCTGGATACGCAGCAGAGTGCGAGCGCAGATGAGTGGTACGATCTCCCATACCAAAGAGGGCCAGCCTGAGAAAATGTTGGTCTTGCAGCATATGTAAGGATGAGGAAGTTAATCTCAGTCGGAAGATCGGTAAATGGAAATTGGGCAAGAGTGTCGACTCGTATCATGGAATGCTTTCTATGTTGTTCTTGCGACATAACAACCGACCAAAAGGGGCAAGCGAGGGGTTATTTGTACTCTTGCCGGATCATAACAATGAATGTCGTCAATGTTGTTTAACGTGCAATTCCGGGCCACCTCCCTGACGCCAGTCGAACATTATGTATGTATTATCACCGTCGTTGAGCAAAGAAAAGCGCTATTGCGGGGGAATTCGGATAGGAATGTTGGCAACAGGATAAAGTTCTGTAATACGACTTTTGCCCACCCAGGGTGTGCAGCCACTTCCAAAGTCTACTAATCACCTGTAAAACGAGGTAATTATTGGCTTGTCAATTTCAAATCTACCTAGTAGTACCAAGCCTGCTCCACGAGGGCAGCGAGCTCTACTTGCGAGACATAACAGGACTGGCATGCTGAGATAGGGGAGGTCAAACCTTGGACGAAAGGGGGTCACGAGGAATGTCTACAAGTATCGTAGCCGGCTTTGGTTGCAAAGTCAATAGTTCCATCGGCATTGCTATCGTCTAAAATGCTGGAGATTAACAAACGACGACTATGAGATAGATGGACACGTGACCCTATAGCATCCCGGAGCTTCAGGCTGTGAACGAAAGCAAGCTTCCAGTTCTCAAGTGCCGTGATTGTCCACTAAAATCTGACCGCAACTTACCCTCAGCCTCAATAATAACAGGTTCAGTGAAAGGAAACACGAAGTAGGACCCACGTAAATCCTGTGTTAGTTTTCCTGATGGTCTATGCATAGAGTCCCGCTGGAAGTAATAGTATTGCCACGAAACCGGAACCCCCAAGCAGCTTGAAGGTTTGATGCGCTCACGGGATCACAGGTGGGAGGCTTGGATAGTATTACTGCACTTTAAATCGCTATGACGCGTTAGGACGCGTCGCGTCCAAATCATTTCGAACTCCGTCATTTGTTTTCCCTTTTCTTTCCTTCCATAATGTCATCACCAGAATCTGTCACTGTCAAGCTCAGCCACCAACAATTTAAACGCACTGCGACAGACTGGCTTCCACGAGCAGACATAAAAAAAATGAGTAGGTCCCTTTGCAAATGCGTCCCTTGCATTCCAAAGAGCGGGATATCTGATTCGAATTTGTAAGTCATTTTTTTTAGCTTTAAACTTAGAACTAATTTGTTTGCTAGATCTGAAGAGTAGAAAACTCCTCCTGAACTTCATTCCCAGCTTCCGAGCGGGTCTATCATACGATGACCTCAAACTATATATTACCGCGGTAAGTTGACCTATATGCGCGTTGTCTATCATACGATGACCTCAAACGATATATTAATGCGGTAAGTTAGTGTTTATATGCGCGTTGTTTATTATACGACGACCTCAAACAATATATTACTGCGGTAAGTTGGTGCTTATATGCGCATATATGCATGTTATATACACCTAGCTAACGACTACAATCAATCAGATCAATATTTCAATGAGTTTGCAACGCTTAGACTGGTATTTCGGTACGCTTCATTTATCTTTCTTCTGCTACTTGATTTTAACTCAACGTTGATGTAGAAGAGCTTTTTATTAACTCTCGTGAGATCATTGGCGAGCACAGTGGAGAAATATTGCCGAAGCAGTCGGGAATACGCTGGAGTTTTATTGTCTCAAAGATGACTTTTTATCCCTAAGGTACTCAATGCTCGAGTATATTATTGCTAACTGCCGCAGTGGCACATTCCAGCCTCCAATCCCAAAGCTTTCCTGCAACTTGGGGAGGCTGCTTAGGTATGGTCATCTCTCATTCGTTCGCTTAGTCTAATTTTGCCTGTATCTCGTGCCTAGATTTCCATACTATGAATGCCTCTCTTCGCCAACGCCTTCATTCACTCGCAAACTATTCATTTTTGCTCTCACAATGCTCCTGATCGTGCTCAGAGGTGTATCGATCAGACTTGTATGTGTATGTTTTTCCACGGCCCCAGCCAGACCCTATCATTTTAGAGTATCTTGTTATTATATTCACGACATAATAAACTGGATTTCTTATATTGCACTAAATGACTGGAATAAGCGATACAAGGCAAGAACAGCCTGGACAAGCACAACAAGGCTGGACGGGCATTACAAGCCCATCTAAGACTTCCAAAAGACCCCAAGTCTTACCACTTTCCAGCAGCCCGGCGCCAGCCTTGCAATGAAGAGAGGTCCAGCATATGGGATGTTCAGACTTGGCGAGATTGGCCAGCCTGGGGGTGCCTTGCCAGGATGGGTCACTTTTGCTGATGAATGGCTCGCCCATGCAGGTGAAGTGTTCACCCTGGCATCCGCAGAAGATTCCCCTCCAAGAAAGTTGTGCTAGCAGGGGATTTGAATAGGTAGGTTACTATCTAGTAAGTACTTCCGAGTGACGCAGAATGGCTACAATCATGCTACAGAGTGCTTGCTGGCTTCACTCACATGCCCACATGCCCAAGCCTGCCCCCAATCAAAGAACACCTTGATCTCTACGAGTAAGGGGTCGTAACCTACCATATCACCACGAACCTGAACATCAACAAATGAAATAATCTCCCCTCTCCCGGCATATACTTTCAGTTCTTTCTGGGCCCAGTTTCCTGACAGCAAGTCCTTCGGAACAGAGAAAGTCAACAACTCTATGGGCGCATCATTCCTGCAAAGCGGCACCGATGCACCAAAGGAGGCAACAACGGTAATATGCGGGAGGACTACTGAGACCGCCCGAAGGCTCTTGAGAGAAGTCCATGGAAAGCTGTCCATCCAGTTAGGGAGAATATATTGCAATTGTTGGTCAACATCGAGCTCAGACCTCTGATACACATTGGATATCATGTAAGGGAGAATGATGATGTGGGAGATGGATGCAAGGAAGACATGTTCCTGAGAAATGGAGGGCGACTACCCAACAGCGTCAAAGTCCCCGTACTCCAAGGTAGATTAGGGGAATATTCTCGGTCGATACTCAAGCCAGCACGGGAGTCCGAGTCCCACGCATACCCAAGGCAGCCGCCAAGAAGGAACAGGCTCCCAAAGTCGAGTGCAAGAAATTGTGCGCCAAGTAACACCGGAGCCAGGAGGCTGAAGTCGATATTGGCGCTGAGTAGAACTCTGAAAGACCTCCCGAAGGCCTCGCTAATCCAGATTTTGCGCACATGAGCTGGATAGTCAACATAAAGGTGATTTTTTTGCTGCGCATATGCCGATTGCATATTAAGAGCATGTACGAAAGCCAACACATTACTAGCATTCACGAGGAACACTGTGTGCAGAAGTTCGGGAAGGATAATGCGTCTGACTGTTCTGGATACGCAGCAGAGTGCGAGTGCAGATGAGTAATACGATCTCCCATACCAACGAGGGCCGTGTTGGGAAAATGTTGGTCTTGCAGCATATGTAAGGATGAGGAAGTTAATCTCAGTCGGAAGATCAGTAAACGGAAATTGGGCAAGAGTGTCGACTTGCATCATGGAATGCCTTCTGTATTGTCCTTTGCTACCTTAACAACCAGACCAAAGGGCCAAGTGAGGGGTTATTTGTACTCTTGTCGGATCATAACAATGAACAACGTCGTCGGATGGTCATTCGAGGTGGCCCGGAATTGCACGTCAAACCTTAACGCCAGTCGAGAATTATGGATGTATTTATTGAGTTTCCGCAGTCATCATCGTCGCTGAGCAGAGAAAAGTTGTTATCGTGAAAGAATTCAGATAGGTACGCTAATCACCTGTAAAACGAGGTAATCATTAGCTTGCCAATTTCAAACTCGCATATGATAATCTACCTACCCAAGTCTGTCCCAATCAAAGCACACCACTACTTCCGTACTTGAATTGACTGTCGGAATAATACGCGATACCACAAACTCGAGCAGATGCATGACGCCGTATTCTCCCTGCAGATTCGTCCGATTTTCTTTCGGTCTCCAATAGCCCAACAACAGGTCTGTGGGAGCGGGGAACGTCTGTAGCATTACATGCACATTCGTCCAGCGAATCTCCAGGCATTCACCGTTCTGGAGGTCTAACACTGAGGATGAGACCACAATACCCGAACGGGTTACTAAGATGGCTGGAAGGTTCTTGAGAGAAGCTCATAGAAACCAATCCAGAATGGTAATGTAAAGCACTGATTGCTCGCAAGCACTGAGCTCGAATATTTTATAGTGTCCTGATATTATGCAAGGGAGGGAGATGACGTAGGATATAGGACCGAGTAAAGCACGTCCTTGGGCGGTGCTCGTGAGGGAATAGGATTCAGGGATGTCCAAGCTCCTCAATATCGTCAAAGTTTGTGCTCTACGTGGGAGGGGAACATTTGTGGTCGATATTCGAGTCAGCATGGGAGTTATGCACACTTAAGGCAACCGTCAATAAATATGTGGTCATAATCGATTACAAGAGATTATGCAGCGAGTATCATGGAGCCAGGAGGTTGGAGTCGATATTATCCTTTGAGCATGTATGAAAGCAAACACGATGTCAGGCTTCATGAGCAGTACTATATGCAGAAGCTTTCGGAGGAGACGTCTGATAGTAGTTCAGATGCGGCAGAGAAAAGACAATGGTTCTGCAAGCGTATGTGACGATGATATAGCCAGGGTCGCCGGTAGGGGGGTATCGGGTGGGAGGGTGGACTTGCACGACCCTGCACGTGCACCCCCCTCTGTGCCGCTGCTTGAAAGTCGGAGAGAAAGGGGTAAAAAGCTGTGGTTACAGTGGTTATAATTCTGATCAGAGTAAATTCGCAAACAGCGGTGGGGAGAAGACTTCTTGGTAGATCGTGCTCACGCGCCCCATGGACTGAGGGCTTTGATTGTAGATAGTACTGTTAAGGAGTACTAGAGTTCAATATATCAGTACCAGAATATTTGAATTTGCACGTAGTAAGAATGCACCACGGAAGATGGTAAATGACAAGCGCAAACTAAATCAGGCATCCAAAAGGCAAGGAGCTGAGAAACACTGATAAGATGGCATTTCTAATTATCCCGAAGTAGAACGTACCTGAACAACCAACAGAAGATGGGGCACGAACCCTCTCATTTCTTTGGGGCAACCTTTTGCTTCTTGCTTAGTGGAGGCTCCACTTCAGCCTCAATGCCATCCTGAAGCTCAGTCCACTCTCCTGCACCAACATCCTGTCCGAACCTTCTCCTGAAGCGTCCTAGACGACCAGTGTCTTCCAGTTCTCCATCTTCTATGCCTCCCTCCGCTCCTCCGCTCAAACGTTGGGTAGCATTTCAAAGAGGGTTACTTGTGGTAGCTCGTGTCAAAATTATTCGTGAACGTGGCGATGTTGTCCATTGTATGTATGATGAGCCGTCCGCACGGATGACACGCTGAGGGAAATGAGGGGCGACTGGGTTGGGGAGTTTTGGCAGACGTCGTTTGAAGATATGCGAGCGACCATATGAGGAGGTAGAGACACTTCCGGTCGGTGTCGGTGATGGAAATGGTAGAGGCAAAAGACCTGCAGGAGGCCGTCTACAGACACATTCTCGGAAGGAAGTATGTGAATGCCCAAACCAGGGCTACGGGCGGGAGAAGAATACGTGTAAGGAGTGCGCGCGAGCCAGTGATGACAGATGTTGTCAGGACAGAAATGCCAGTGTAAAGTAGTCCAGGGTTCAAGGGCTCCGTTGGATCGCGGAAGGATTTTATGCGGCCTGGTCATGTCTGTGATGATTCGACGGTTAACGCAAGATGGTATCACTCACTTTCCACATTCTCTTCGATGTTTATCTACCGCTCTATGACGCCCTGCGCCTGGGAGTGTACACCGGTATAGCAGCCTGTGGTCTCCCGCCGTACCGTCCCAATTCGCTACTCAAATGCCGATGGGCTGTCGAGCAGCACGAGTTTGGGTATGGGTGTAGGGCATTAGGGAGCTATACCATACAATCATTTTGAGCAGGAAATACATGTAGAAGAAATAAATACCTTCGTGTGGCTAGAGTTTGAGGTAAGTCCCAAACCTTCAGCTGCATTTGCAACCACGCCCACCTCTCCAGCCATCAAAATAGTACCCTAGAGAACTTAACTGAGCGTGTGTTGTCAAACGTGGTTGTAGTCATCACAAAAATGCTCACGTTCTGATCTTGAACAAAATATGTCATGGTCGTGGTTTGTCAATGAAGGGTGGAAGCGTGAGAACCTCGTGACATCAGATGTTTATCTGATCCGCAGTGTGCACTCAAACGACACTCGTATCTTGCTAGGTCGGCGCAAACGAGATTTGTTGCAACAGTCCCAATTGCTCGCCCATACAGGTAATGTGTTCGCCCTGGAAATTCCAGAAGATTCCCCTCCACGAACGTCGCGCCTGCAGGGGGATTATTTGAACAACTAGGTTGCTATCTAGTAAGTACTTCCGAGTCTAATCACCGTAACATCAGGTTATCATAAGCAGTCCGACGCAGAATGGCTACAATCATGCTATAGAATGCTTGCTAGCTTCACTCACATATCCCACGTGCCCAAGCTTGCTCCCAATCCAAGAACACCTCGAGCGCCACGTATGATTGGTCTGAACCACTCACTATACCACCATAAGCATTGACAGATGAAATAACCTCCCGTCTCCCGGCATATGCGCCCAGATCTTTCTGGGCCCAGTTTCCTGACAGTAAGTCCTCGGGAGCAGAGAAAGTCAACAACTCTACAGGCATATGCTCCCTGTGAAGCGGCGCCAATACACCACAGGGGGCAACAACGCTGATATGCGGGAGGAAGATCACCGAGACAGCACGAAGGCTCTTGAGAGAAGCCCATGGAAAGCTGTCCATCCACTTAGGGAGAATATAATGCAATTGTGGGTCACTATCGAGCCCGCGATACACATTGCATATCATGAGAGGGAGAGTGATGATGTGGGAGATGGAAGCAAGGAAGGCACGTTCTTGGACAGTGTTCGCAAGGGGGTATAGTTGCGAGAGTTTGATTGGAGAGGGATCTTCCAATAGCGTCAAAGTCCTTGTACTCCAAGGTAGATTAGGGGAACATTCTTGGTCGATATTCAAGTCAACATGAGAGTGCCACGCATATTCAAGGCAGCCGTTAAGAAGGAACAGGCTTTCAAAGTCGAGTGCAAGAGATTGCGCGGCAAGTAACACTGGAGCCAGGAGGCTGAATTCGATATTATCGCTGCGTGGAACTTTGTATTTGAAAGAACCCCCGAAGGCCTCGCTAATCCAGATTTTATGCACATAAGCTGCATAGTCGACATGAAGGTGATTTTTTTGTTGCGCATATGCTGATTGCATTTTAAGAGCATGTACGAAAGCCGACACATTGCTAGCCTTCACGAGGAACACTGTGTGCAGAAGTTCGGGAAGGATAATGCGTCTGACTGTTCTGGATACGCAGCAGAGTGCGAGCGCAGATGAGTAATACGATCTCCCATACCAACGGGGGCCAGTCTGGGAAAATGTCGGTCTTGCAGCATATGTAAGGATGAGGAAGTTAATCTCGGTCGGAAGATCAGTAAACGGAAATTGGGCAAGAGTGTCGACTCGCATCATGGAATGCCTTCTGTATTCTTGCGACGCCTTAACAACCAGACCGAAAGGGGCAAGTGAGTGGTTATTTGTATCCTTGCCGGATCATAACAATGAACAACGTCGACGGTCATTCGTTTAACGTGCAATTCCGGGCTACCTCCTCGACGCCAATCGAAAACTATGGACGTATTATCGCCGTCGCTGAGCAGAGAAAAGTTGTTATCGCAAGGGAATTCAGATAGGTACGTTAGGAACAGGATAAAGTGCTGTAATATGACTTCCAAAGTCTACGGCGGCCGGCCACTCACTAATCACCTGTAAAACGAGGTAATTATTAGCTTTCCAATTTCAAACTCGCATATTCTACCTACCCAAGTCTGCTCCCAATTATATAAAGCACATGTCCACTACTGCTCTTCCGTACTTGAATGGACCGTTGGAATAATACGCGATACCACAAACTCGAGCAGATGAATGATGCCATATTCTCCCTGCAGATTCGCCCGATTTTCTTTCGGTCTCCAATAGCCCAACCGCAGGTCTGTTGAGCGGGGAACGTCTGTAGCATTACATGCACATTCGTCCAGCGAATCTCCAGGTATTCACCGTTTGGGAGGTCTAAAACTGAGGATGGGATTATAATATCCGAATGGATTACTGAGATGGCTGGAAAGCTCTTGAGAGAAGCCCATGGAAATCAGTCCATCCACAGAACGATATTGTAGGGCATTGGTCGCTCGCTAGCATTGAACTCGGATACCTCATAGTAATATCCTGATATTATGAAAGGGAGGAAGACTATGTAAACCGAGGGAAGCACGTCCTTGGGCGGTGCTCGCAAGGGAGTACGATTCAGGGAGATCCAAGCTCCTCAATATCGTCAAAGTTTCGTGCTCCACGGAAGACTCGGAATGGAACATTTGTGGTCGATATTCGAGTCAGCATGGGAGTTCCATGCATACTCAAGATAACCATCAAGAAGGGACGTGCGGTCATAATCGACTACAACATATTATGCGGTGAGTGTCACTGGAGCCAGGAGGTTGAGATCAATGCTATCCTTGTGAACTTTTTGGGCTCAAAGCTCATCGTCTCTTTAATCTAAATTCTGCGTATATGGGCCGCATAGATAAAATAAAGGTGATTTTCTTCGGCATATGTCCTTTGCATACGGAGAGCATGTATGACAGCTAACACATCGTGAGGCTTCGTGAGCAATACTGTATGCAGAAGCTTTCGAAGGAGACTTCTGACAGTCCTAGAGATGCAGCAGAGAAAAGGCAATGGTTCTGCAGCGTATGCGATGATGATATGGCCAAGATCATCAACAAGAAAATTTCGAGCAAGATTCTGGACTTGTATGACTTTGTAGATGTACTTTCCTCTGTACCGCTCCGTAGAAGCCGGAGAGAAAGGGGTAAAAAGGTGCGATCACAGTGATTATAAGTCCGATCAGAGTAAATTTGCAAACAGCGGCTTCTTGGTAGATCATGCTCACGCGCCCCATGCACTGGGGGCTTTGATTGTAGATAGTACTGCTAAGGAGTACTAGAGATCATCATATCAGTATCAGAATATTTGAATTTACACGTAGTAGGAATGCACCACGGAAGAATGGTAAATGACAAGCGCCAACTAAATCAGGCATGCAAAATGCAACGAGCTGAGAAACTCTGATAAGATGGCATTTCTAATCATCCCAAAGTAGAACATACCTGAACAACCGACGGAAGATGAGGCACGAACCCTCTCATTTCTTCGGGGCAGCTTTTTGCTTTTTGCTTAATGGAGGCTCCACTTCAGCCTAAATCCCATCCTTAAGCTCAGTCCACTCTCCTGCACCAACATCCTGTCCGAACCTTCTCCTGAAGCGTCCTAGACGACCAGTGCCTTCCAGCTCTTCATCTTCTATACCTCCCTCCGCTCAAACATTGGGTAGCATTCCAAAGTGGGTTATTTGTGGTATCGCGCGTCAGAATTATTCGTGAATGTGGCGATGTTGTCCATTGCATGTATGATGAGCCGTCAGCGTGGATGACACGCTGAGGGAAATGAAGAACGACTGGGTTGGGGAGTTTGGGTAGACGTCGTTTGAAGAGATGCGAGCGACCATATGGGGAGGTAGAGACACCTCTTGTTGGTGTCGATGATGGAAATGGTAGAGGTAAAAGATTTGCAGAGGACCGTCTACAGACGCATTCTCGGAAAGAAGTATGTGAATGCCTCAACTAGGGCTACGGGCAGGAGAAGAATACGTGTAAGGAGTGCACGCGAGCGAGTGATGACAGATGTTGTCAGGACAGAAATGCCAGTGTAAAGTAGTCCAGGGTTTAAGGGCTCCGTTGAACCACGGAAGGATGATATGTGGCCTGGTCATGTCGGTTAGGATTCAACGGTTAACACAAGACGGTATCACTCACTTTCCACCTTCTCTTCGATGTTTATCCACCGGTCTATGATGCCCTGAGCATGGGAGTGTACGCCAGTATAGTAGATCCCCCGCCGTACCGCCCCAATTTGCTTCTCTAATGCCGATGGGGTGTCGAGCAGCACGAGTTCGGGTATGGGTGTAGGGTATATGGAGAGCTACACCTTGAAGCAGGAAATACAAGTGGAAGGAATAAATACCTTCGTGTGGCTAGAATTTGAGGTAAGTCCCGAATCTTCAGCTGCATTTGCAACCATGCCCCCTCTCCAGCCATCGAAATAGTGACCTAGAGAACGTAACTGAGCGTGTTGTCGAATGTGGTTGTAGTCATCACAAAAATGCTCACGTTTTGGTCTCGAACAAAATATGTCGTGGTTCGCGGTTTATTGCGGTGTCCATGAATGGTGGAAGCGTGGGAACCTCGTGACATCGATGTTTATCTGATCTGCAGTGTGCACTCATACGACACTCATGTCTTGCTAGGTCAGTGTAAAAGAGATTTGTTGCAACGGTTCCAATGGCTTGCCCATGCAGGTGACGCGTTCACCTTGGCATCCGCAGAAGAATCCCCTCCAAGAAAGTTGTGCTAGCATGGGGATTTGAACAGGTAGGTTACTATCTAGTAAGTACTTCCGAGTGACGCAGAATGGCTACAATCATGCTACAGGGTGCTTGCTGGCTTAACTCACATACCCACATGCCCAAGCCTGCCCCCAATCAAAGAACACCTTGATCGCTGCGACTAAGGGGTCGTCACTTGTCACCATACTACCACGAGCCTGAGCATCAACAAATGGAATGATCTCCCTTCTCCCGGTATATGCTTTCAGTTCTTTCTGGGTCCAGTTTCCCGACAGCAAGTCCTTGGGAGCAGAGAAAGTCAACAACTCCATGGGCGCATCATTCCTGCAAAGCGGCTTCAATGCACCAGGGGGGGCAACAACGGTGATATGCGGGAGGACTACTGAGACCGCCCGAAGGTTCTTGAGAGAAGCCCATGGAAAGCTGTCCATCCAGTTGGGGAGAATATATTGCAATTGTTGGTCAACATCGAGCTCAGACCCCTGATACACATTGGATATCATGTAAGGGAGAATGATGATGTGGGAGATGGATGCAAGGAAGGCATGTTCTTGAGCAGTGTTCGTAAGGGGGTACGATTCCGGGAGTGCAAATGTAGGGCGATTCTCCAATAGCGTCAAAGTCCTTGTACTCCAAGGTAGATTAGGGGAATATTCTTGGTCAATATTCGAGTCAGCACAAGAGTTCCATGCATACTCAAGGCAACCGTTAAGAAGGGGCAGGTTTTCGAAGTGGAGTGCAAGAGATTGTGCGGCAAGTAACACTGGAGCCAGGAGGCTGAAGTCGCTGCGTGGAACTGTGCATTTGAAAGAACTCGCGAAGCCCTCGCTAATCCAGATTTTGTGTACATGAGCTGCATAGTCGACATAAAGGTGATTTTTTTGCTGCGCATATGCTGATTGCATATTAAGAGCACGTATGAAAGCGAACACATTGCTAGCCCTCAGGAGGAACACTGTGTGCAGAAGTTCGGGAAGGATAATGCGTCTGACTGTTCTGGATACGCAGCAGAGTGCGAGCGCAGATGAGTAATACGATCTCCTGTACCAACAAGGGCCGGGTTGGGAAAATGTTGGTCTTGCAGCATATGTAAGGATGAGGAAGTCAATCTCAGTTGGAAGATTGGCGAACAGAGATTGGACAAGGGTGTCGACTTGCATCATGGAATGCTTTCTGTGTTGTCCTTACGACGCCTTAACGTGTAACAACCGACCAAAAGGGGCAACTTGAGTGAGTTATTTGTACTCTTGCCAGATCATAACAATGAGCGTTGTCATTGAATGTCGTTTAACGTGCAATTCTGGGTCACCTCCTTGACGCCAGTGAGAAAAGTTGTTATCGCGGATGAATTCGCATAGGTACGTTAGGAACAAGATAAGTGCTGTAATACGACTTCCAGAGTCTACTAATCACCTGTAAAACGAGGTAGTTGTTAGCTTGCCAAATTTAAACTCGCATAATCTACCTACCAAGCCTGCTCCCAATCAAAGCACACGTCGACCAGTGCCCTTCCGTATTTGAATGGACCGTCGGATCAATACGCGATACCGTAAAACTCGAACAGATGGTTAACGCTGTAGTTTCTGATTTTCTTTCTGTCTCCAGTAGCCACTGGGCCGACAGGAGGTCCGTGGGAACGGGGAACGTCTGTAGCCTTACAGACACATTCATCCAGCGAATCTCCTGGTATTCACTGTTTGGGAAGCCTAAAACTGAGGACGAGACCGCAATTCCCGAACGGATTACCAGGATGGTTGGAAGGCTCTTGAGAGAAGCCCATGGAAACTAGTCCATCCGTAGTGAGGTACTGTAGTGCATTGACCGCTCGCTAGCACTGAGCTCGGATACCTCATAATGTCCTGATATTATGACAGGGAGGAAGATGATATGGGAAATAGAACCGAGAAAAGCACGGTATGATTCAGGGAGGTCTAAGCTCCTCAATATATTTGTGCTCCACGGGGGAGGGAAACATCTGCGGTCGATATTCGAGCCAACATGGGAGTTTCATGCATATCCGAGGCGGCCGTCAAGGGAGAACATGCGGTCACAATTGACTACAAGAGATTATGCAGCAAGACCATGGAGCCAGGAGACTGGAGTGGATACTATCCTTGTGAGCTTTGGACTCAAAGCCCAATGTCTCTTTAATCCGAATTCTGCGTACATGAGCCACATGGTTAAATAAAGGTAAATTTCTTCTTAGGCATACGTCCTTTGCATACGGAGAGCATGCATGAAAGCAATACTATGTGCAGAGGCTTTCGAAGAAGACGTCTGATAGCCCTAGAGATGCAGCAGAGAAAAGACAATGGTTCTGCAGTGTATGTGATGATGATATGGCCAAGGTCATCAACAAGAAAATATCGAGCAAGAGGGTGGACTTGTATGACTTTGTAGGTGCACTTACCTCTGCGCCGCTCCTTAAAAGCCGGAGAGACAGTGGCAAAAGCCGTAAGTACAGTGATTATAGTTCCGATCAGAGTAAATTCGCAAGCAGCGGTAGGGAGAAGACTTCTTGGTAGATCATGCTCACGCGCCCCATGCACTGAGGGCTTTGATTGTGAGTACTAGAGATCAGTACATCAGTGCTAGAATATTTGAATTTGCACGTAGTAGGAATGCACCACAGAAGATGGTAAATGACAAGCGCCAACTAAATAAGGCATGCAAAATGCAACGAGCTGAGAAACACCAATAAGATGGCATATCTAATTATCCCAAAGTAGAACGTACCCGAACAACCGACAGAAGATGAGGCACGAACCCCCTCATTTCTTCGGGGCAGCTTCTTGCTTATCGGAGGCTCCACTTCAGCCTCAATGCCATCCTGAAGCTCAGTCCACTCTCCTGCACCAACATCCTGTCCGAACCTTCTCCTGAAGCGTCCCAGACGACCAGTGCCTTCCAGTTCTTCGTCTTCAATACCTCCCTCCGCTCCTCCTCTCAAACGTTGGGTAGCATTCCAAAGAGGGTTACTTGTGGTATCGCGCGTCAAAATTATTCGTGGACGCGGCGATGTTGTCCATTACATGTATGATGAGCCGTCCGCACGGATGACACGCTGAGGGAAATGAGGGACGACTGGGTTGGGCAGTTTGGGCAGACGGCGTTTGAAGGTATGCGAGCGACCATATGGCGAAGTAGAGACAGATCTGGTCGGTGTCGATGATGGAAATGGTAGAGGTAAAAGACTTGCAGAGGGCCGTCTACAGGCACAAAGTAGAGACATTGTTCCAGCGAGGTTATGGTTATGTACAAGGTCAAATTTCGAGTGTCAATGGAATCATGTGACGTTCAAACTCCGAGACTCTTGGCTGTAGGACGTGTTCAAGGTCCAATTCGCCGACTACAGTTTTTGTGATACTTCGTTGAAACATGGCTCGCTTGCATCGAGTTTCACTATACTCATCCATCCTTGCTTCACTTTATCTACTGGTGTTGTTTCAGCTCCTGCCCGTGCCACTCATCGATGCAGATATCGTTCAAGATATCCTTCCTATCGTACGCCTTCCTGACGAGCTTCCTAGAATGAACGCTTTGATTCACTTAACGTAGATTCCATGGTGGCTCTTGGTGTCTTTCGGGTCATATTCCCTTTGGAGTCTCGGCTGGGGGATATTTACATTCCGTGACTGTCCGGAAGCATATCACGAGCTGCTGCAGGTAAGCAGGCGACGTGCATCTCTAGGAATTGATGCGCTTATGATTCGTTCGACATACAGCAAATAAATGAAGCCAAAAACGATCTCCGAAGCCGGGCAGTCACAGTTGACTAAGGACATCCTTCGCATTTTGTTTCATTCTTTTGACTCAGAGATTCGGAATACATACTGGTAGATATAAATTATGCTCGGCTCATCCTCAAGAATCCTCAGGCTTGTCTTATGCCCTCGAGAAGACGGTGAATGAGGAGTAGTAAGAGTCTAGAGTTGATGATTCCAAACCCAACATTGTTCCTCATCGGCTGCTGCGATCTGACTGGGATGGGGTTAAAACCAGCCAGAAGCTGGAATGTTGGATCATTACCCGCAACTTTGATGACAAGTGTCCGAGGTACGATGGGTGAGATAGTCGGCCAAGATATTTCCTCATTGTGGCCTTGGGGGTGAAGTTTGAAAGTTGTCGTGCCCAGAACACGGGGTCACTGACACTGTTCAGGCGAAAAATCTGCGCATTATCAAAGTTATACCACATAGATATGTGTGGTCGGTAGTCAGGTCAGAGACTGTGAACATGAGATTGAAGGTTCAAACGATTCCGAGTTTACGGTACAGGTAAACTCCGGTAAAAAGATGAATTTGGTTTACATAATTTCATTTCGCATGTTTCCGTCATTTACGTAGGTGACCACCAACCACAACGATCGGGAGGCGACGAGCGTTTGTGCTCTCAGTGTCATCCGTGCGGACGGCCTCCAGTCCCAGATCGATTGATTTACTCCAATTTCGATTACCGTTTCTATTGAACTTGTTTTCTCAAACACATATTAATAGTCCCCTTCTGCACCCACTCCGCCGATCTCCCACCTGCCAGAATGTCTTCCGTTTCTAGTCTCAGTACTGCACCACCTACCATGACAACTTCAACTCCATTGTTTGTATCTTCGTTCACTGTAACTTCTTCGACTTTCACCAGCAGTACACCCACGTCATCCTCTACCTCTGAGCCGAGCCTAACTTCCAGTGCTGCTTTGTACCGTGAGTTTGATTGATCGCTATCGTGTTACAGCTCTGCCCTTTCTCACACTGCTTCACATTGTTTCCCTCCATTTTTTCCGTCGACCTGGTACCTGCGTGTGTTTGTGGTGCAATCGGTGTCTGACCTCTTTACTTGTACCACCCAACATCCCCAAATCGGATCCACAACCTGTGCTCTTAAATAATTTCCCAAACTCGTACGCATGTTACCGGGCCAAATGATCCTCACAGTTTACACCTTCCTTGGTGCGTCGTTTTTACTTTTTACTTTCACTAGCTCGACTGATTCTCATCTCTCAAAATGTCTACCTCGTCGGCCACGTATCCTTCGTATAACGTCTCTA
Organism: Rhizopogon roseolus; assembly: GCA_930272055.1. Classification (NCBI taxonomy): domain Eukaryota; kingdom Fungi; phylum Basidiomycota; class Agaricomycetes; order Boletales; family Rhizopogonaceae; genus Rhizopogon; species Rhizopogon roseolus. The sequence goes on from CAKNEV010000059.1 coordinate 107,760, forward strand.
CCTCGTATACGGCGCTTACAGCTACCCTCGTCCTTCTCCTTGCTGTTTCATCCGCCATTGTCATTCGCAGTCTTATACTTAGACGACGGCATCAACGAATCGTAGAAGAAGCCATTAGAGCAGGGTCATGGAACCCTCATCAGGCATATGATCCCAGGAGTAGTCGCAGACGAAGAGACATTGGAAAGAAACCCAAGATGTGGGAAGCATGGCTTCGCAGTGGTGATCATGGGGGTGGTGACGGCAAGTGTGCTTGGAATGACATAATGGTATGCTTTTGTGGTTCATGTCTTGCGAGTCGCTAAGTGCATATTGCAGCCCATCAACGCCGCTTACGCCAACACAAGTCCACAATATCCGGCGGAAGAGTCCGCCCAAACACAATCTGATATACAATCGCGGACGATGCGTTTCCTGCGACCTTTTCATAGACCTTCTCCATCACTGACATCTCCGAGTGTCGCATCTACGCCCGCACCTTCATATCCGTCAAGGTCGGCATCACCACCTGTCCGTGTGGCTGTCCTCGTCGCCATGCCCGTTCCACCACAGCAGCGTTCACGGGAGGGGGATGGACCACCTGCCGTCGAGCTTGGTGTCGTTGAGCTTCCGTTGCGGAACACATACCCAACCGAACAGCTGTGACTCCGGTTCTAGAGTCAGACCGGGTTTTGGGGGAGGGGGGGGGATAGATTATATGTGTATAATTACTGCGTCACAAGCATGATGCATTACGTCTGACGAATACTAACGTTACTGATCCTATTCATCTCCATGCCTCCATGTCTCCTCATGTAACATAGCTTTCTTGAGGCGCGAATACTTTCTGGGATGCCTGTGGCACCGTGCTCTGTTCATAGCAAACAAAGAGTACTACCAAGATTTGGAAATCCGGATGAACTTTTCAGGACGTACTCGGAAAAGGTAATTGGTACGATATCTCTGCGTCGTTCTCGCTATCTGATCAACGGAGATCTCTGATATGAATTTCACGCTGATCATCGGTCCGAATGTTCGTCCATTAGTTTTTCATGATTATATACACTGCTTTTACCATCACGACGTTGGCAACCAACAGCCGGGACAATTCAGAAATGGGCGCTTTGGATCATGTGGTGTTGATGCCCGGGATTCCTGGTTTCAATGGTTTTACGACGATATGATGACGTCAGAGTCACACTGCTTCCACAGTTCTGTGTGGTGCTGAAGAATATGTAAAATGGTAATGACGAATATCGGGTACTTACTACATCATGGATATCTATTGGTTGACGCCGTTTTCGGTCAAGGCACCTCGAGGGCTCCTGTCATCTCTCCTGGACCTGGAAGTCAAGTTGTAATTTGGTGCTAGTCCGGGTCACTTGCGAACCTGCAGATCCGATAGGACAGCCTTTCCGTCCTAACCGGAGTGTCTGAATTCCTTCTCGAGTCAGGAACGCAGCAATCTCAGCAACAAAACCTGTACCCGAGCGAGTGCTAGTGTGCCTATACAGTGCTCTGTGCCGGATGCATCTACCAGCGCGACTACATTATCACAGCTTGATAGCGCAGATGTTATGACCACAGGAATGCCAGGAAAATAATGCGTCTGACAGCTCTAGAGAGTGCGAGCGCAGATGGATCATACGATCTCCGATACCAAAGTCTTCGAGTATACTTGTCTTGCAGTATAGTATGTAAGGATGAGGAGGCCCAGCTCACTCAGAAGATTGACAAACGAAAATAGAGCAAGAGGGTCGTCTTGCATGGAGGAAAAGTGGTGTACTTTCTTAGTCTATTGTGAACCTTATAACTGGACCGACAGGATTCCGATTGTCGGATCAAACACAATGACCGTGATATTCGGTTACTCGTAGCAAGTTCCGTGTCGCCATTTCGACGAAGATAATAAAGCATATTATGTCTATGCAGCGTCTAAGTGGTTAAGCTAACTTGAGTTGTGCCATGAACCCGAAAGTCTAATCAAGTGATTCGTAAAATCGTAGAGATGATTATACCTTGAATCTGACGCAAAATACCTACAGTCATACCGACTCATACGAGTATGGTGCGGCTACTGTTGGAATATTCGATCAGACGTATTCGTGTTGACTCGTGTTGTCCATGAGGTACTTACTTTATTTACACACCCACCTACAGTAGGATAGTCAAGGGTCGAGATTGTAACCCCGTATCATCTATTATCTGGAATCAATGAACGCACGCAATTAAATTCCAACAGCTGCAGACCTGTGTCTTGACTGTAACGGTGATAGTGAGACAATCAACCTCGGTGTGTTCTTCTCCTCGTCTGCGTATGTAGTGTGCGAAGTAGCGTTGCGGGATTCAAGCCATATCAAAGACAGCCCAGGGATAACTTATGGCACCATGCTCTCACCAGTATCTTAGGCTTTCCCACAGCAGTCGATCACGTACCTTTATGAAATTACAGATTGCATGGGACAGTGCGGGGTTGGCCCTCCCAGCTATTTTTGCATTGAACTTCAGGTGCGAGCTGTGGTTTTCTACATCACAGGCCATGACCTGCCTTGGGCGAAAAATTACGCACTCAGAAGCTCGGCGCCCGGAGGAGAGATTATAGCGGGCCATTCAAGCCAAAAATTTATGGAGTAATCCATTTCCTTTGGCATTGACAGATTGGTATCAAACAACAAGAAGGATTGCGAAATGTTTTCCAAGAGATTATGCGCGTGTGGGAATTTTGGCATTACACTCGTCACGGGGTTAAAACACGTGATGTAAAGTTGTGCTTCGATTAGCACTGCATTCCTCGACGAATCAGGGACGCGGATGATCTCACATACACAGAATACTACGCGGTACCACATAATACAGTGACAGAAACCCGTCTCAGACGGCCAGCCGAGGGTGACAATGTACCAAGGCAGACGCATCAGGAAAATCGGAAAATTGCTTAGTACCACTTAATTTGACTTAACATGACTTATCAAGTTTGTTAAGTCAAATTAAGTAAAATCCTGCTAAGTCATCAGTGACTTGGGGCAAGTAGGGTCTTCCGATGAATTTGACTTATTGTACTTATCGCACTTATTCATCACTTAGTCAAGGGGTGCAAATTTAAAATAAGTCAGAATAAGTCAGAAGCAAAGCC